>OENT01000064.1:0-252207 GCA_900239685.1 Rotaria macrura | reverse complement strand
ATCCATGCATTATCTCCCATTGGAGCATTATTCGAGAGTAATGCATTAAAATGAATTGAAATTTCGAAAATGAATGGATTATAATTAATTATTTCATATTTTTGAAAAATAATGGATAATAATGGACCGTTTTTCCATTATTTATCCATTATTGGCTACATGGGTAAGTCCCTTGAAACCAAAAATAAGTGGGTCATTTATTATGGGTAGGGGTACAACAAATCTTTACTGGATTCGGAAGTCGTCACCAAATCTCTGAGGTTTGGACTTCGATTTGGTTTTTGTTCCTGGATTTGGGCTATGGTTAGAACTGAGTTACTAGCTGTGGATTTCGTCTATATTTGGATCACAGGTTTGCTTATAATACTTTTTTCAGCTTAGATTTGGGATTCGGGATTGGTGATACGTTTGGAATTTGGGTTTTGGACTTGGAATTAGATTTGGGTTTGGGTCTAAGATTTGGATTTGGACTTGGGATTTGTTTTCGATCTAACATCAGTCAAATTTTGTAGTCGTGCTACATTTAAACCAAATCTCAATCCCAAATCCCAATCTAAGACACAAATCCAGATCCAAGGCCAAATCTATACCAAATCAAAACAATTTTATATCAACCTCTAAGAATCGATACTCCTCTCTACCTTCTGAGACTTTATATTAAAAATTCTCATCAGATTTTGATAATTTAAGACCAAGCCCAAACCCAAATCCAAATCCGAATATATTTGCATCAAATCCCAAGGCCTTGGATTTGTTGCACCCCTAATTATGGGGTATCCGTTATTGCATAGTTTAGCGCACTCCAAGAATAATAACTGAATAGATTGAAATTCTGGAAGCATATGCCAAGTGAGCTATAGCTTATCGGAAACTATATTCATGAATTGCATACACAACAAGAACGAACTCTACATCCTTCTGAACTAAATATTAAATTGTATATAAAACTCTAGTGAACACTCAAAATTTTACTTGTTTTAAACAAATAGAAGACTTCAGTTTTCGAATTAGTTTTTGAAAAAATGAGTTTAATAAATTAAAGAACAAAATTCGAAGTTACAAATGCTTTTTAATGGGAATAATTCCATTTATTGAAAAATGAAGTCAAATTGAATTAATTTCAGCAACCTTTTAATTTTCTATTTAATTTTCGCAAATGACAGGATATGGTTGAGAAAAAACGTTCCAAGAAGATGATGATTTTTATATTTTTTGCTGTTGATTGTTAATATAATTTCGTGTGAATTTATATGAGGATATAGAAGGACCACACAACTTTGAATACATCGAAGGGATTTTCTCTCTAGAAGAGTTCGGTTGTGTCCTTTCTATACCTATTCGTAACAAATCACATTGAGTAACTGTGAAAACACTCGGGCACCCATATGAAATCCTCGTGTTGAACTTGTCGAGTTTCACTGCGCATTGTGGTGAGGGATATTAGCTAAAATGAGTTCATTAATTATAATTTCCATATGAATGTTCTAATAAATAGATGTGAGCACTGATGCACTTCGCACTAACTCTTTAGTCAAGGGGTAAATAGTGAATACATATAAGGTCAGCTACAAAACCTAATCTAATTTTTGAGATCGACCAGATTTCAATTTCACATTGCAATGAATCGACGGTCTAAAAACGCACATCTAATTCAGGCAAGGGGATGAACCGCCTGACACTGGGAGGGTTCTGAATTGCACAAACCGCATAAATCGAAAGACAGCCCTAAAAAGCATTTCTTTCGCTATGAGATACAACGATAAAACAAACACCTAGGCTCTATTTCTTAGCCCCGAAATCTCATCGGTTCGATGGTGGACATCAAAAGCAACTGATTGGGCACTATGGGTGTCAGTTTCGCATTAGCATCGTATTAACTAATGCTCTTTTAATGTTTTTCCATTAGAGTTAAAGAAAATAACTTAATTCTTTTATGTTAATGTTAAAAGAATAACTTAACACTCGCAATAATTTGAATTAGTATTATTATTAAAAATATCACTATTTAATACTAATGCTCATGAAAAATGTATTAAATAATCCTTTTTTAATGCTAATTTTAATTCAGTACTAACTCTAAAGTATTAAATTACTTTTTTAACACTAACAGCACAGCATTAAGTTATTTTATTAACTATAATAGAAGAGTATTAGCATTTTTTAAATACTAATGCTAATCCGACAGTTCTATTGGGCGCAACCGATGTCTAAGAAAAGGAATTTCTTCATTTATGGTTGAGTGCGAAAGAAGGAAAGTAATGAAATCACATTGATCATATAACCTTCTTTTCAGTAGAAGAGCGCACCACACTGTTACCATCGTACGATTTTTTAACACACGTGACGCTTATTTCTTTGACTTCCATGTCCCACGACTGAATTTTGAGATCCAATTTTATGCCATGCTTTATTGTGTCATGCGATTTTCCTGAGTATTAAGTACTCTGTAAAATACTCATAGGATCAACTTGGTTTGTCTATAGCCGTACAGGCAGTTTACTAGCATTGTCATCCCATAAAAAAGAAGTGATTGCAATCTATTCCATCCTGAAACCAAACTGCCTATTGACTGATATCGTTAAATATTTTTGTACATCAGCTATGAGCATCTCTTTAATTGATTTGGTATTAATAGCACATACAGAACTCACTTTTTATGAAAAGTTGCATAGTGAGTACAACTGCAATCATTCAAATTTGTTCTATATTATAAACTTGATTCACTACAATAAAACTGCTTTTAATCATTGATACTGATGCGTAAGATGATCGAATCTATGCCAAACTGGCTAGAAAATTCATTTTAACATTCGTATCTTGCGAGAATCTTTAGGGATTTAATTGGATTTTAGGGAGAATTCCTACAACACCGACATCTTGCTCTCAGCTTTTTTGTTGTGCAACGGAAAGCTGATCCATGTGACCGAAATTCGATCGATTGGATTATTAGAATGCAACAACATCTTCCATTGAGCTCTGAATGATCTAGAATGATGAGTTTCACTGATAAGTACCGCTAAAAGACTAAATTAATACTTTATCATCCGATTACTTTATCGTTTCGAAGCCTAGATTTCAATAAATCAGTGTGGGATTCTTCATTCCAAGCAAACCCAGTATCTAACTCACTCATGCGACTCGATCTGAACACTTCAATAATCCTTCGTTTTCGCTAAACGCCTATCGAAATGTTTCCAACCACCATCCCAATAGTATTTTACATGTATGCGTTCCTTGCGAGCACGATTCAATGTTTCTGTGATTCCATTGTTTTTTTAAATAATCCTTTCCTACAAATCGATCCGGCACAACTCAGAAAAAGCCTGATTCGTTGAAACCAGGAGTTCAAAAAACCTGATTGGTTGAAATTCGATTCTCGTATTTCCTATCAGTTCATACATTTGAATACTATCGGATTCCTATTGGAATCCTACTCCGTAATTTCCTATTGGTTCCTACATTCGGATACTATCGGATTCGCGTTGGAATCCGACTCTCGTATTTCCTATCGGTTCTTACATGTGGATTTCATAGGATTTTCATAGGAATCCGACCGTCGGATCCGATGCTAATTCCACAACCCGGAATCCGATCGGATTCTGTCGGATTGTCGGATCCCATCGGAACCGATCGGATCCGACATTGGATTGAATCACCTGGGTAGAACTCAAAACGGTGCAATGCCTATGATTGTAATCATACAAAATGAATTGTTTTAGTAGTCGTACCTCCAAAGTATTTCTACTTATAAATCTAAGTGGAGATAAAAACTTTCATGTTCGATTTGCGTTGTGAAAGTGTGATTTTCAAAGGCAAAACCAATCATCACAATTTTGGTTTCAAAATTTACAAAAACGAAATTGTTCACTGGGAAATGTCATGCATTTTAAGTTTCAATAATTACAAGCAAATTGCGATTAAGTGCAGGTGTGATCGACGGCGGTGTCATTAGGCTTCGATATTGTCGAGGGAATGTAACGATTTTCTATTTTTGCTTTCTTTTTGGGTTTTTCTTGATCGATTCGTATATGGTAAGTTCATTACGTGAATGTTCTTCATACAATAGCCTATCAATTAATGCCTCCGCATGACTTGTGATCAGTCAAATTCATCTTGAAACTGTATGCCAATACATTCTTTGCTGATACTGTTTCACAGAAATAAGTTTTTCTGTTACATAGATTTTTTAAGCTTTTTAACACCTTTATATTACAGAGTGCTCAATGCTGCATACTTGTGAATGTTTTATATTTCCATGAATATTGTCTTTAGGTAAGTCTAAGATTCAAAACGAAACCACTTGTCGACACTACTACATCACTTTGCTCGATTGAAATGGAGCGAAGGGGTTCTGACCGTATGTTATTCTCTCACCAGAACAGAAGCATTTATTTCATCCCGATACTCGTACTTTTTTCTCGTACTGTCCCATAAAGCATATTGAGGGTTGATGAGACATTTTACCATGTGATGCTAGGCTAGTATATAATGGAAGAACTGAAACAGAGAAACAAGAGAGATCCGAGCAGTCGACGTCAACAATCAAGCAGTAATCCAACGATTCGTCAATAAACACAGCTTTAACGATGATCAGCCTTATGAAACTTATCCGTTTTATCGTTTTTGCTTTAATCCTCGCAACAGGCGCCATGGGTGCTAACATTCACTGTCGGGATGATAACACATATTGTGACTCGCTTGCTGCAGGAGTTTGTGGTGGCTCCTATGAACCCTATGGCTACAGTTGCAGCAATGGTAACAATTACTGCTATTGCGAATAAATGTTGACGAGGTATGCATTTCCAATGTAAAATTGTCACTAGTAGTTCTTCGATAACAAGCTTAGAGCTTAAGCAAATGTTTGTGACACTTTTAGCCACATAACGAAGTATATTCTATTGTAGCGTCAAGAGTCATGATAACGTTACTTTATTGGTTTTCACTATTTTCATGGGAACATTAAAACTATTTTTTCTGGGCTCAGTTTAAGAAGAAAAGCACGTTCAACTTAGATTGGAAGTGATGGTTCTACGTCAACAGTCAGTTTATACTAAATTCTTGACTCTTGCAGTCAGCTTGACGAAAGTTCGCGTTCAAAACATGACGAAGATAATGTAGCCTTCAAGTTTTACTTCTCTCCCGATCTGCTTCGTTCTTAGCTTTTGTTTACAAATATCGTATACTGGTGACTATCGATTATTCGTTTTCTGACAGAAAAGTTTTATTGCATGACCCTTAACCTGTGAATTGATAAAACTCATTTCCTCAGAAGTTTCCTATATGAAGCAGAGTAAAATAGTATAAACAGCTATATATATATTGTATCGAAGCAAATAACAATATTGTTTCGATATTCAGTCATTCATATTCAGCAACAGTTCAGGGACTCGTTTCTATGGATGCTAATAAATTGTAGATTTTTTTATGATTCTAGAGATATTGGTACGGCACACATCACATTTGATTAATTAATAATCATTATCATCATCTACTATTTTGATCATTTTTTTCGCAAAATACGCTTCAATGGTTATCGTTGGTTTTGTTGTTTTTGTCAATTCCCATCGTTGAATTTGAATAAAAGTTTTGTGCCGAAATAAATAATGAGGAATTTTTTTGAAACTATACAGTGACCCAGGTCGAGAAATCCGACGACAGAAAGTAGTTGGAATCGATCGGAATCTATATCGGATTATGTCGGATGTTACCGGATTTCGATTTAATCCGATCGGATTCTGTCGGATTTAGGCCAGAATCCAGTGACCCGGAATCCGACAAACATTGGCCAGGGAAAGGATCTTGTCGGATCCGACATGTTCCGACTGCAAGATCTTCCCGGATCCTATCAGATTCTTCAACGAAACATAACAGATCCGATTGTAATCAGCATTGGACCCATCGATACGTATCGATACACCAGTACCCATTACTAATTTTAGCACCATATTGAACTAAAACACGCTACGAGAACAATTATGGTCACTGTAAACGACCATGAATCACGGTAAAAACAGTAAACGGGGTCGTTCACGGTCGCATCTCGATGTAAAACGCGATCAAAACGTAAAAACAACCAAACAAAAACCCATTAAAAATAATTTTACAAACAAAGAGCCTGAAACGGGATTTAGTGATAAACTGCATCATCCACGGGAACCACTGCACTTTGAGAAAACGATACAAGACTGAGAGGCGTTCCAAGGCCTTCCACTGTATTGATCCCCTCATTTGGATCAAAAAACACTCATTACGAAAATGACTCAATGCATTACTCACACTGAGCGATGCACTTTGCGGAAACGACAACACACTGAAAGGCGTTCCAAGGCCTTCCACTGTATTGATCCCCTCATCTGGATCGAAAATAACAACGTTATGAAAACCAATCAATGCATTACTCACATTGAGCAATGAACTTTCCATAAACGACACCACATCAGAAAGCGCTCAGACGGGTATCCCCACCATCATCCACTCAATTCTACGGGATAATAATTAATATCGATTACCTACCACCCATAATGTTTATGAAAGCGTCATCGAAAACTGGGAAAAGTGAAAGAAAATAATAGAAACATCTTTTAGCAGTAGGAGCCTTTGACAACACTCTTCCACAAGTGCGGCACTTTCCATACGAAAACAGACATTCAATTCCTATTCCCACATCTCGATAATCTATTCAAACCTTCTATCATAATCGGAATTTAACTTGAACTAAACCTTCTATATGTGAAACAGTCAAATTCCGTTGACTGGAATTCTGACCAAAGAGAGCTCACCCACCGAAAATAATAACGGGTTTGGATTCGTACCCATCGATAACCTATTGTAGACTGTCATCAGAATTTTGATCGGGTTGAAATCAAAAAATCTAATTTTTCAGCCACCGAATTTTGATAAGTCAGGTTTCTGACTAATGAGAGCTCCCCGACGAAAAATAATAACGGATTCGGATTCACAGATATCGATAACCTATTGCAGACTGTCATCAGAATTTTGAATGGTGCTGAATTAAGAAATCTAGGTTAGCAGGTTGAGTAGTCTTGGGCCAGATCTAATCGGAAGCGAAGGGGTTCTGTTGTCGGTATTGTTCGGATTGAGAATGTCTCCGACGGAATCCGATAGCTCTGTTTCGATGTGACAGGGTTATATTAGGTGTCGGTATCCGACGAATGATTTGAAGGAGCCGACTGGATTCCGACCATAGAAATCCGATAGGGTTCAATCGTCGGAATAGGTCGGATTGAGGAAGTGTCCGACAGAATCAGACTGCTCACTTTCGACCTGGGGAGGGAGCTTTCCTTACGCATCGATCAGAGACATTAGGAGTTTGACGATATCAATGGAGACCGAGAGTCAATTTCTTAATGTCCTCTGATACTTCGATAGTTAGTCAAATAATTGTACTCAATTAAAATTCCAGTAAAAAACAACAATCTGAGACCATGCTTGGTAAGCATCTGTCACAACAATATCAAAGGAGAACAAATCAATTAAACGCTACGCATTCGCTTTCGATGTCTTTAATATTCCATATCTGCACAATGTTTAGCAAAGACATTTGAATTTTCGAAAGACCACAAAATTAATAAGAATCAAATGTCAAAATGCAATTAAATAATCGTAATTCGAATTTATCTTCTAAAACCTATGTGGCATCGAGAGGTTATCGTAATGGATTATAACTGATTGAAGTTAAGCTGGACTGATTTCAGATACTGTTTTGTTCTTGAATATAGTCCCTTTATGATTGAAATTGGAAAAAGAAATATAGCATATTCTTTTGACTTTGACAATTATCTCTAGATTAATTGCAAACTGTAGCCAAAGTCAAGAGAGTTCTATTTGAAAATTTCTATTTTGAAATACGAATGGAAAAAATCTTTTAATTTCGATAGATTCAATATCCAGAATTAAATACTGCCATATTTGACGCAATTTATAGAGCTGATTAGGGTGTGGGTGTGGGTATGGGTGGGTGTGGGTGTGGGGTGTGGGTGTGGGTGTTAACAGGGTCACCGTCCAAATAGGCGCACATCTATACCTCGCTTCCACATGCAGAAAGCTATATCTAGACAGTATACATCATAGTTGCATAATGAGAAATCATACTGCTTAATGCACTTTTTTCTTCGTGACCCCTGTCTTATAGAGTTTCTTCTGTTTTTTACTTCACTCAACGTTTAGTTAGCGGCGCATGATTTTGGTCATTAAAAATATTTTCGACTTTTATTTGATTCCTATTGAAATTTTTCTTTCTTGTTGTTTCAGTCTTAGAATCGGCATGATGATGGCAAATGGAAAGAGAATCGTTAAAGTAACAAATACTTCGTTTACTTTTTTTCCGGTTCTTCTGACGTAGATGAAAAAATTACTTTGGAAGACAGAAAAAACGGAACGAATAATAAAAATATGAATGACGTTCTTTTTAACACTTACTCGTTCGCGTGTTGCTTACAAACCTATTTTAATTGAAACTACGTAGGGGACGTTTGTTGTTGAGTGTCAACGAATAAAACTACATGACATGCATCGCACTTATGGAATGAAGAGTTTATTTTCGACTTTCTCCCGAGCAACGACATTGAAATTAGAAAAGCTTCACTCGAAATAGTGAAAATTTTCTCGGGGTTAGAATGAAGTAAGCTATAAATCTATTATTCCGTCTTGAATGATAAAATATTACACTTTTCAACTGAATGAAGCAACCTACTGGATTAGTTCTGTTCCAAATAATTTACGAGAGTTGACATAAGTTTAAGTCAGTTTCGAATTAAATAATCATTTCTATTGAAAAACGTTGTATCAATCCGGAAAAACGTTTCTTGTCTTAACGGTACTCACGCCATTGCGAAAATGGAAATGATTCTTTTTCAACCTTATGATTTTCATGGTTGTATGAAATTCGGTCTATCTACAATTGATCTACAAAGACAATTTTTTATGGCTTCTTGAACTCAAAAAAGCAAAAGTTCAAACTTTCTTTCTATCTTAAAAATGACGAGTTTTAGGCAAAAAAGTAATGTTTTGCCCCTATTTCTACGCAATTGTAAAACACAGTAGGCTGACATTTTTTTATACATTATTGGCACTTCTCCTAATGGGCTGTTTGATTTTATTAAAATTAGCAAAACAGTTTTCCTCTGCTAGTGTTTGATACTTGCCGCAAACTTAGTCCTAGTTAAAAGTAATATAATATATAAAGATATCAAAAAGCCTATTCACCCCAAGCAGTTTCTAGTATATGTAAAGAATTTTTCAACTCGAGCCGTCTTATCGTGTCGAAGACATTACATGGAAAAGCGGTTCGATTTTTTGGTACTGTTCTGCCAATATTTTGCAGAAGATAGCATTAGAGAATTTCAAGTGTGGTACAACTCTGTCTGTGATCTCTTGATTCTGTCACCCATGAGATTCTCGCATTTTTCTGATGAGCTGCACCTCGGAAGCGGTGAAAGTATCTTCAAAAGGATTAGTGTTTCTATAATCATGTATCCATCAAGTCAATTCAATGCCTCTCGAAAGATTTAATTTTGTTTGAAACTATATACAATTTTTAATGCCATTTTCGCCCCCCCCCCACTATGAGAAAAGTAAAAACATTGATCAAGAGTTTTTGTTTTCTCTACAATTACTTGATCAAAAATGAAATCGACATAAATTGGCGTATGTGTCGGTATGAACAATACCGACGCCCACAATTACAGTCATTTATAAATTCGTCTGCGATAAAATTCAAACTGGTAGTGAAAGCGTTGATAGAAATTGCTTTTTAGTCATCTATTCAGTTTCGATTATTAAAAATAATAACAAAATGGCTGTTGCCTTCAGTAATCTATATGTGCCTTCTTTTTTGTTATTCTATGTTGTTAAACTTCACAATGAGTATCTTAGGCATAAAAGGTGGGAACTAGTTTTTTCCTTTCAACGGTAAGAAGGGGTTTTATTGAGTTCAAACAATTACAAATATTATCTTAGTAACACTTTCAATTGATTGACACATAATCAACTCTTTCCCCGAATATACGATGGTAGGAAGGAAAGTGGTTGCAGAAATTATAAATACTCTTTGCTGTATGTTACTTTTAGTTATGAAATTGCCAACGGAATGAGTAGACTGTGCATAGTATAATGTAATTATTTTCATGTAAGTTTTTACATACGTTACAGATCTGAAATTTTAGTAAGAGGATTTTTATGATCTTCTATGTTCTTTTTCAGCATATGGGGTTGGAGCATCCGTCTATTGTATGATGAACGCTATATGTTGAGTCTTAAACAGAACGAATATTGAGTGGCTCACCATGCCAACCTTCGACGAATGGCATCGCAGAGTGAGATGCTCCCTTACTTGAGCCCGACAAAATGCTAAAGTGATGAAAGAACCGCGAACCTCCTCGCCCAACTTAGTATATTTCATTATTTACTGTCAGAATGTTGGGTGTGAGTGTCGACCCTTAATTTTTCTACAGTTTAAGTAATACCTCCACCCTATGTAACGGACGAGACGCCTAATCTTCCACTTTTTCTTAAATGTGAAATATGTGGACCAGCAAACGTTTGCTTGCATTAATCAGAACTACACGTTGCGTGCATTTTAAGAGCATGGAAGTATATTAAGTGCACGAGAGCATCTACTTCCAACTATGAAGTGAGCAAGATATTGTCTTTTTCTACTCTCGTGTTACAGATAAAATTTTTAAATGAAAGCATCGATGACTTTCTANTAGGGCTGGCACTTTATCTTTATTTCACTTTGAAAAAGTAAAGTAAAGTAAAGTATTTCACTTTACTTTACTGAGTAAAGTAAAGTAAATCACTTTACTTTATTGGATAAAGTAAAGCTGGATCACTTTACTTTACTTGGTAAAGTAAAGTTAGACAGAAATATTTTGTATAGATAGATCAAAATACCAAACTTTCTCAACTTTACTTTTTCGGGTAAAGTTAAAAAAAACTTTACTTTACCAAGTAAAGTAAAGTTCAACACTTTACTTTATCCGGTAAAGTAAAGTAACGCAACTTTACTTTACTGAGAAAGTAAAGTTCCTCAACTTTACTTTATTTGGTAAAGTAAAGATAAAGTGCCACCCCTACCTACAATCCAAACGTCTGGCAGTCAAGCTGCTCCGTGTGTCCTGCTGGCTCTTATTGCCCAGAGGGAGCCAATAGTACGTACCCGTGTCCGTCAGGAACCTATCAGCCTATCCAAGGCAGAGCATCCTCTCAATCATGTATCAATTGCCCTATTGGCACTTACAACCCATACGTGCAGCAGGCGAGCTGCTTAATATGCCCTATCGGCTATTATTGCAATGAAGTTGGAGCCAACAGCACCAAACCGTGTCCTGCAGGGACCTATCAAACAATCATTGGTAGCACATCAGCTGCAGTTTGTTTGCAGTGTCCTATTGGTACGTACAGTTCAAACTACGGAGCTTCGATCTGTTATGATTGTCCAAGCGGTTACTATTGTGATACACTTGGAGCAAATACAACAAAACCGTGCCCTGCAGGAACCTATCAGCCAAATTACGGGAGTGTCTCCGCTCAAAGTTGTTTACAATGTCCTGGTGGTACCTATAGCCCCTACCCCGGGCAGTCCAGCTGCTCTTCGTGTGCTAGTGGCTATTATTGTGCCTTTGGAGCAAACAGCCAGACACCATGTCCTCCAGGGACCTATCAACCTATTGCAGGAGCTTCCTCTACTCAGGCATGTTTGAATTGTCCTGCAGGCACCTATAATCCATCCTCGGGACAATCGAGCTGCTCCATATGCTCTATTGGTTACTACTGCGCGAATGGATCAAGAAGCGGACAACCCTGTCCTACAGGAACTTATCAACCAATTTCAGGTGGTACTTCTATTCGTGTTTGTATCAAATGTGCAGCTGGCTCTTACAATCCATCATCTGGACGGTCAACTTGTTTAACTTGCCCTATTGGCTACTATTGTCTAGCTGGTTCAAGCGATAATCAGCCATGTCCTTCAGGAACCTATCAACCGATCGCGGGCAGCATATCAGCTCAAGCTTGTGTGAAATGCCCTAATGGCACTTACAATCCGAGCATAGGGCAGTCAAGTTGTACCACGTGTGCTAGTGGATACTATTGTGCTGTAGGATCAAGTAGCATGAAATCATGTCCACCAGGAACCTATCAGCCAATAGAAGGCAGTGTGTCGGTCCGAGCTTGTTTGCCATGTCCGAACGGTACCTATAATCCGAACACTGGACAGTCCAGTTGCTCTACTTGTCCTAGTGGATATTACTGCACACCTGGATCAAACAGTGCACAAACATGCCCTTCGGGAACTTATCAACCACTTATGGGTGCTGTTTCGGTCCAATCCTGTTTGATTTGTCCTGCTGGCACTTACAATCCGTATACTGGACAGTCAACATGCTTGAGTTGCCCTGTAGGCTATTATTGTGATGCAGCTGGAGCAAGTAGCATTCAGTCGTGTCCTTCTGGAACTTATCAACCATCTATCGGAAGTGATTCAGCTCAAGCTTGTTTAAATTGTCCAAACAACACTTACAATCCAAACTCTGGACTGTCGACTTGTTACAATTGTCCTAGTAGAGATTATCTTTATTGTGCAGCAGGGACAGATGTAGCAGTACCATGTCCTTCAGGAACCTATCAAAGCTTTGTAGGTAATGTTTCGACACCACTTTGTTTGTCATGTCCTGTTGGCACCTTCAATCCATCACCAGGACAGAGTAGTTGCTCGATTTGTCCCATAGGCTATTACTGCGATGTTGTTGGGGCAAGTAGTGCAGAAGCATGCCCTTCAGGAACCTATCAACCAATTATGGGTGGTTCCTCGGCTCAAGCTTGCTTGATATGTCCTAAAGGCACCTACAATCCGAACATTGCGCAGGGAAGTTGCTCCATTTGTCCAGGTGGTTATTATTGTGCAAGTGGGTCAAGTAGCACGCAATCCTGTCCGCCTGGAACGTATCAACCAGTACCAGGCAGCGTCTCGATTGCAGCCTGTTTGAACTGTAGCTCTGGCAATTACAATCCATCAGCTGGACAGTCAAGTTGCTCGATTTGCCCCTTGAGATATTACTGTGATACAACCGGAACAAGCAATACGCAACCATGTCCTTCGGGAACCTATCAACCATCCATGGGTAGTGTCTCGACCCAAGCCTGTTTCAATTGTCGCGTTGGCAACTACAGCCCATCAGTTGGTCAGTCTAGCTGTTCGAGTTGCCCATCAGGCTACTATTGTGACACGGTAGGAGCGAGCAGTGCACGTATTTGTCCTTCTGGAACTTATCAACCGATTCCAGGCAGTATCTCAGCTCAAGCTTGTTTGAGCTGTATGAATGGTACGAACAATGGATTACCGGGGCAAATTACTTGCTCCTATTGAGGTGCCATCTACTAATTTATCGATCTCTATAAAACTATTATATACCTATATATCGATTGTGAACGAACTAATGACTTCGTCTGTTCAGAATTCCAACTCTTTGCGATTCACAGATGTGATCCTATGATATCTAGCGCTTTTTCCAGTTTATTACAGTTTTTTCTTTTCACTCCTTCGAAAATAGCCTTTGGGTTCCTGATGCTTTACTTATCCACTGCTTTTCATAAGCATATTTGTCCTAATAAATTTGATGTGCTTCAAAGAGATACAAAAACGTTTT
Organism: Rotaria macrura; assembly: GCA_900239685.1. Lineage (NCBI taxonomy): Eukaryota > Metazoa > Rotifera > Eurotatoria > Philodinida > Philodinidae > Rotaria > Rotaria macrura. Next base: position 238,540 of record OENT01000064.1, on the reverse strand, counting down.
TCGAGCTAGATGTTTGACATTCGAATGATTTATATGATAGATATTCTTATGAATGTGGATGTCAATCTGGATTTTAAGAAGCATTGAAATATACAAATATACCTACAGCCTTACTCTAAAAAGAGATTTTTTACCAAACCTAAATAGGATCTAATCCTCGATACACGGTAAGAATTCGTTTTTGGTTTCGCAGAAAAGGGGTTTTGTACCAAACCTCTCAAAACCCATCCAAGAAAAGTTGTCGTAGTAATTTTTTCTTACCAAACCTAACAGGAACAATTCAAAAGAGATTCCGCACAAATCTATTTACACGAAACCTTCTTCTAATTATCTCCTCGCTTAAAAATTTTATTTCACCCTCTAATGTCGTCTTTGGCATGCATACTATTCGATTATTTCTCGCAACCCAAGTATATATACTTGGATTGTGAGAAATAATCGAATAGTATGCATACCACAGACGGCGCCCAAGAGTTCAAGCTTAATCCATCGATGATTTCCATAATAGAAAAAAACTATAATATAGAAAGCAATATAATCATTTTACAAGATCAAACCTACTCCATTATGTACGTACTTGAATCAATCTATAATAAACCAATAACGACATGTGTTTTATTATGTAAAATCAGAATTAACTAAAATTCTGCATCTAGATTAATCTAGAACTGATAAAGTTAATCATTTTTTGGCTTTGATAAGATAAAATTTACCTAAAAATGCTTGCATACATCAACCTAGAACAATCATAGAAGCAAATTTATTAAATTCACGAGACTAAACTTACCCGACATAGCATATTTGAAGTAATCCATAAGTAAACTAAAGAAAGGCGGGATATGTGTAGATGTATGGAGGAAGAATTTCTCCACCCAGTGGCACATATCTAATAAGGTCGAACTCACGTAAAATTGCACATATAAATGTGTCTGTAACGAGAAAAATGAACAAAATTATTCAATATCATAACATAAAAATGACCTGAAATCCAATTTAGTGATCAACGTATAACCAAAAGCTAAACAAAGGATGGGGGCCTGATACCCAGGTCGATCATTCATGGCCGTAAACGGCGGTATACCTATTTCTTACGGCGCAAAACGGCGAACGTATTTTGTGACCGTTTACTATCGTCATAAACGAAGTCTTACGATGAATTACGATCGCCGTAAACAGTGATCGTGAAAAATTCACGTAAACGTTCGCCGTAAATACAAGGTAACTGTAAACGATAGGATACGATGACTGTAAAAGGTTCAGAAAACGACTGCCGTTTTTTTACCGCATTCTTTCGTAAACGGTCGTTTACGACAACATCTATTCCATTTCACAATACCGGAGCGAGGACACACCGGATCTTTTGAAAACTTTTAATCAAACAAATGAAAAAATCAGATGCCTATAATATAACCTGCACAGCAAGAGCAGGGCGGAAGCATCGGACTTTGTTTCATCCCGTCTATCCTAAACTAATTTCACACTGTGCTCCAAGACCTCTATAAACCAACGAGTACTTCTGAGAAAAATCCAAAAGCAGGATTTTACACATTATCAGACGTTATGCGTACGGACGGAGAAGGCGTCGTGCCCGTCTTCTTCCAATTTTCTATGTACAAAGTTAGATCGTTTGTGTTACTCTTACCCCTGCAGTTTGTTCAAGATACTCTACAAACGTCAGTGCTCATTTCAATCCGTAAGCAGACTTTCCTAGTACATCAAGCATACCGACGGCAAAGTCCTTTGTTACACCTCGCCTTTGTCTAAAAAAATTAGCCCGCCATCACCTTCTCCTATTATATTTGAATCATAAATACATGCAGCATTCGATAATTGAACTGCCGATTTGACAGCCAAGGGAAGGATAGAAGGATCAGCCTTCGTCTCACCTGCTCGCTGGTAAGCTGAATTCACACTATCCTCTATCTTCGACATAAAGAAACAAGAATTTCTGGAAAAAAATCCATAAGCAGGATCTTCCGTCCGTTGAAACTTTATGTGTGAGAACAGAAGGGGTGGCCCGCGCTTCGTCTTCCAACTTACTAAGTCCAAGGTAGAATGCTCGTTGCTATAGCTGCTAGAACTACTTGTTTAAGATTCTCAATTTCCTTCTGTGATCATTCAGACAAGTAAGTACACTCTCTTAATACATCCTGCGTATCTACCTGTCAGTTCTTTCTCTCACCTGGTCTTTGTCTCAAGAAATCAGCTGAGCATCATGACCTGCTGCGATATTTTAATCCCACAAAAACGCTATTAATCAATGCTTGAATTACACATTCGACAACGAAAGGAAGAGTGCAAGCAATAGCCTCTGTCAAAATTAGTATCTTCTGACCGAATTTTATACTATCCTCTTCGTCCACTATGACGTGACAACAAATTGTGAAAGAGAACCCACTTGCAGGATTTCTTTGATGCTTTTCGTATTTTCACAATTTCTCACAATTGCAGCCGATGTGAGCATCCAAACGTCGATGGATATTGGTTTTGCCTGATCTCTATTGATGGGGTGAATCTGGCTGCTGTGGGACGATTTTCACAAAACGTGATTTTTGCAGGATTTCTGTGATGCTTTTTAACGTCGCATGGTATACATATGAGTATACGATGATTTCGATAGGATGAAGAAGTGAATTCACCTGTTTTTCAGTGCCCACAATTTCGGGATTGCGGGTTCGTTTAGGATTTTTGTATGGCTAGGATTTGTGCTGGATTTTTATAGTGTGGGATCTTTGATCTTGGGCAGACAGGAAGGATCAGATTTTCTTCCTCACGGAAATGCCGTCGTTAATGGTCGCTAACGATGTATTTACAGCCGCAAATGTCATTGTGATGGGGCGTTTTCGTCGGTCGTTACGACCGTAATACGGCAGGGTGGCAGTGGTATACTGTCGCTTCTGGGCACCGTATGCGGTACGGCGATGTGCGGCCGTAGTACGGTGCATACCAAAACGTTTAAATACGGCGCGTATACGGTCGTTTAAGTTATCGTATACGAGCGTTTAAGGCCGTAAGTGTTCATCGTAGTGCACGTCCTTGGTATCCTGGCAAAATCAAACCCATTTAAAAATTACATGAAGCCACACACCCCCCCCCCTCTTAATTTTATATGGTTATAAAGGTAATTAAATTTCATACGTAAGTATGTAAAGGTTCTCACCAAATAACTCTTTTTTCCAATAATTTGACTTAACGCGCTAATCAGCAAATTAACCATAGGATGCGAAACAGCTTGAGTGAACATGGCACAACCGAAACCATGCAAATGACTACTGTTATATATCAGTCAATGCATGAGAAAATGCTTAACAAACCTTTATAAGAATATTTATGATTCAGCTGTGATTCACAGTACTTTTCACACAAACACTTCTTACACCTACACATTGATACCAACGAATCGTTGCCTTGTACACCATTTTCTCAATCATTCGACTAGACCCCATCGCCGTTTTTTTTCACGGATAGCCCTTACGGTTAGCTAGAAAATGATCTGAAAATGAGGCCTTCAAACGTTTTTCTAGCACATTCGATTATTACTCTTTAAACTTAGTTATGATATCAATTGTATAAACAATCTCTTTTGTTTAGAAAAGTTCAACTGCAGTGTTTCTTTTAGATGATAAGTGTCATGCTGATCTATGAAAGGAATTAATATTCGAGATTCTATCGATCTGAATCAGTTGGTTCAAAATAACTCAAGCAATTATCATATGATAGTGCAAAAAATTGACTGATATGCATCGCGATTGATTATATATGGTGTAAGTGAAATAGTCTAGAGCATAATACTCCATGACTATTGTCGAATTGAAATTGACTATACTGAACAGAATTATTCGTATAGATTGGGTGAATGGCCCATTCAGATTTTATGGAAAATTGGATCGAGAATAACAATATTCGGAATTTTTTTCATGTGAAGGGAAATATATGTTTTTGCTTATGTGAACGTAGAGAATAGTTGGTGATGTCGTCGTTTTATTCAGATGATGATCCATAGTCGGATATTAACTGTGAGTAATGTTGAATTGCGCAGTTAGTTGATGAAGGCTGTTCGTTGGTCTTGCGTTGATCAGATTCATAAGAAAGATAGCGCACTGCTGCTGCCACGTGGGATCAACATCCTAAAACTCTTGAACCACCTGGACACGTACAATGCCATGGTAGTACATGTTTCGAATCAAATTGAATGTAAGTGTAATACAGAGAAGACCTTTTATGTGCTGATTGGAATCGAATTCGTATGATATCATGTGCATTTGCATCAGTACAATATTGGATGCAGAATTCGACGCTTGGTTAGGTTAAATATACTTTACCAGCATGTTCTTCTGAGTAGCTTCTGACTCTTTTCACTTGGCAGACTCCTAAAATGAAAACAGTGAAGATTTGATAAGAGCTTTAATGAAATACTTAGAATTAAAGTTCTTAGATCGCTGAGCGATAATTGAGGAAAAGTTCGAGTAAAATGTTGCATATTAGTAACATTCCATATAGAATTTCGTGTTAAATCATTATCGTTCAGGTATCTTTGCAAAGTGTTGCTTTCTCTTCTCTGTGCATTCATTGGAGGGATAAGGTCATCATCATCTGAAGATGGGGTTTTAGGTGTGGGTGTGGGTGTGGGTGTTGCTATCGGGGAAATCCTCTTCTGATGCTGGAACCCACTGTTAGCCACACTCACACCAACACCCTAGTTGAACTGAATAGTAGCGATGTATGATTTGGCAGTACTATGTCAGGATTGAGATCTGAATCGAACAAGATCATCGAAGCCTTCAGTTGTCTGAAAATAAAATATAAATTCTTCTGAATTGTAATAAGCTTGTTTTAGATGATCCTGAACATATGACTTTGCTTGATGGATTTGGTACGAACCTGAGATAACAGAATTATTAAAACACAATAGAAAGATGTATAGTGACGAGAGTGATATTTTTCATCTCGCTTTGTGTAGTTGACGGAATCAGACGAAAATTCCGTCATGCTTGTTCCACTTAAGAGCCTTTTGCATTTCAAGTTCACTCAAGCGTTTCTCGAAAACATTGTCCTTTTTCAATTGTACAAGCATTTTATTAGCGATGTCTTCATCGCTACGAACATTCAATGTAGCTTGGAAACAATAGGCATTAATAATAGCATAAAATATACTAAGATCATCCCCAATGTCGCTAATAGATGAGTTTGGTATAACTTGATTGAAATATCGCCATTGTTTAATCTTGCCATTAACTTAACAAAAAACGTGTCGAAGATCTGAATGTTAACAAAACAACATACCACTCTCAATTACCCAACGGATTTTCGTTATACAACGATTTTCATTTTCCTCCTCGACAGATAATTGCTTTTTTCCATTAGAAATAGTAGACATTGCTGGCTGAAAGCCTACTGTTTTAATTGATTCAATCGAGTCTCTGAACTGTGACAAGAAATACATGATGTTAAAATGGCTGCAGCGAGATTAGAAATAGTATTATCAAAATAAATGCAAACACAGGTTCTTATTAATAGCCGAATTTTCTTGAAACTTTACAAAGTTACATTAGAAGTTTATATAATTGAAAATGTTAACGTAATTCTGGATCCCCATTTGATTATTTTGAATGATGAAGAGAGAAAATTTGCTGAACTACAATAGCTACCATTTGCCAATGAACGTTGGGTAGTAGAGTATATCGAAGATTAAAAATTACTTGAAAGAGAAGCCTATTTGAGTTAGTTATTTTCTTTTTCATTACAAAGACTTATCAGTCAATATGGCGTCAATTAGTTTTATAATTTTATATACTTTGAATGAGAAATGAATTTAGGAGAGATAATAATAAGATCCCAGTCGATATATGAATGACATTGTAGAAGGACTATCGATTAACTACTTGAATAAAAAAGTTCACAGTTTAAATTAATTTCGATAGTTTTCTTTCTTCTAATTATGTGAAACGTGCCGCACGATCAAAAATCATTATATCGTTATCTTTGAACCAGGACAGCATATCCTGCTCATTGCTGAACAAACAGTGCTTGATTATGGAAGCGTCATTATTCTTGTAGTCAGATAAAAATGGTCCAAGTACTGAGACAATATATCCATCCTATAAACAATTTAGTCCATTTTCGCCGATTTCGTTTTCGCCAACCAATAATTTTACCGATTCAAAGTTCACCGAAAGAATTTCTCTTTCTTTCGAAAGGGTAAATACAGAAATAATTCTCTCGCTGAATTGAGAATAGGTGAAAGTAGTTGCCGGCGAAGAAAAGATCGGTGAACACGGAGTATGCCCTATAAAGAGGCCAGATTGACAAAAACAGAAAAGCAAAACCTCACAGCTGCAGCAATGATCATCGGCTTTAACAAAAGGGCGATGTTTGTGCATGGTGTATGTGTGAAGTTGGAAAGTATTGTTTGATGAAGTCTGGATATAGAGATAGGTACCATCTTTTGTAACACACACTTGATCTGACTGAGACGTGAACAACTTATTTGCAGTAGTCGTTTGATGATGAGCAAAAACGTCTTCACAACTAATATGACTGAAGCCGAGATAATGTGACGCGAAGTTGTTCGTTAGATTCTGTCGAACTTTTTGGATCAAAGGTGAAGCTGCTCTTTTGTCGCCAAGACGAAGTATGCTAGCAAGTACTGAATTGCTAACACCTAGGCGTAATTTGGCAAGATAAACATCAAGAGCAACAAAAATGGAAAGAGTGCGAGAGTTTCGCATAGTTGACAAATACCTGAGTCAGTGATTCAAACTGTCTGATATATATAAAACGTAAAAGAATGTTGAAAGAATTAAAAATCAAAGGTAACTTGTTTAGTTAATCGCTTAGAACTCAAAGCTATCGACTTTGTTCAGATGTATACTAATATTCTTACTTTACTCTCCTATGTCTTCTCACATTTGTAAAAAAATACGAGGAATGAATGCTTGTTATTATTTGGGTCAGTCGAGTAAAAACGAAGAAAAGAATATTTTCATTACTTTTAGTAAGACCAGTAATCGTGGAATAGTCCATATCGCCCATACTTGATGGATCATCGAAATCAAATGATTTTGATGAATTAGTTGCTAAACGAAATCCATCGAGACACTGTATTTTCTTTTGCTCTCCACATGTGATAGCTGATGTTCTACTTTTGATTTCACTCAGTGCTTCATATTTGAACTGTTTTTTATATAAATATTTTTGGCAACAGCGACTATTTGTTGGCACAAAATGCCTTGTTTAAGAAAAACAAGATTTCTCTGTTCTTCTGTCACAATCATTGCCGCTTGACACCTTTGATAGGACCAAAAACAATACAAGAACTTTAAAAAAAGGCAATATTTCATCAATATAAGCATCTATTACCTTCCCAGGTTGAACAAGCACGGTCGTAAACGACCTTATACAGAGAAATACAGCAAAATACATGGTCCAGTATTACGATCGTATATCTCCGTGTCTTATACGGGGAAATACGACGATATACGGAGAGTAAAACGATCGTTTATGGTCCTCGTATACAAAATCCGTAAACGGCTTCCATTTTCCACCGTGTACGATCGTATTTGTCCGTATACGACACGGTGATATACAACCGTAATACTGGACCATGTAAAACGCTATAATACGACCGTATACGATCGTGTGGGGAGCGTATACGGTCGTTTACAGCTGTATACGAAGTCCGTAATCGTCGACCTGGGTTCTGTTGGTAATTTGGTGTTCTATTAACCAATATTTCGACCGTTTCAATTTCAGATGTTGTTTGTATCTCTCGATCAGTTTTTTTGAAAGACGCATCTAATTGTTCATCGACCCCCATCTGCTAAATGAAACTTCTCTCTATAAGTGAATAGACACGAAAAGATTAAAAAACATCAAAGTCAGTTTTCCCTTTCTCCTTAGTTATTAAATCATTAAAATCACCATTTTTTTCTTTCTTCCGAGCTAGTAATTTAAATTGATGGCGTTGGCAAACATAATCATTCGAGTAAACACGAGCTAGCATAAGAGCTGACCAAAATACCTTTCCCAATCCTTCACCAACTTTAAACTATTCACCTTGCCGAATTGGACCACTACATCCTAAACACTTTGGATAAACCATGTGATTTCTATAACTGACACAAAATAGAATGCTAATGTTCTTCCAATAATTAGCTAAAAAAGCTATTTTTCTTTCACTAACACGTGGTATTTAGTGCAAGTGGATAGAGAGAATAGAAACAGAACTGTCTTATCTCGTTGTATTCGCATAGAAAGGCATCACATATCTGCATGGCCCATTACTTCATTTTATTTCTTCATTTTCTTTTGTATCAAAGTGTCAATATATTAAGTTAAGCAGTGTTTTATTGAAAACCTGACGTATGACTATCACATTGTTTATTATTCATGCAAAAATTGAGTAGAATATTTCAATAAGACTATCTCAAAAATAAGGAAAAGATATGTATTCTATAACGTTTCCTTTAAATTCTAATACTAGATAAAAAAATCAGTTTTTATACATGCATCGTTATAATGCATATAGGGAATAGCTCTGCATATTTGATTTATTTACTATCTTAACAATCTCAGCTATAATACGTTTGAGAAAATGTTATATAAGATTTAAAAAGTTAAAGCTGATTTTCTTATCAATATAGAATGGCGATTAATATTAGACTGTAATAATCTAAGTTTCAAGATCTGTCATATGAACACACAAATATGACATATCTATTTCTTCATTAGTTATTCACGAATAAGTATCAATATTCTGAGCAAAAGTGAACTTCAATAGCTCTTAAATAGTTTATTTTGTTACCAAAAGATTATCGCCATGAAATTTTGCATCAACAGAAGCAGTTACTCTTTTCAAATTCATAGTCAAGAAAAAGGGAAGCCGCAAATAATATGATCTTACACTTTGTTTTGGTAGTCGAATAAAAGTTAGATCAAATATTTCACAAAGTTCACCTTAGGAAAAGTCAGAAAATACCTCCATTTCGTAGCCCTTCATTTGAACTTTCAGAATCAATCAAGACCCCATTTTGATGTTTTCTTTTCTCGAGATATTGCGAACATAGTGAACATAAGTGAGGCGAGAGCTACAGAGGCTCATTCTCATTCCGAAAAATTTTGACGTCATTACTCAGCAACACTTCAACCGCTCTAGGCGAAATTTGTAACAGAGATAAATCATTAGATGGGTAGTTGATTGGGATGTATTTCGATTTGAAATGTCTCCTCCTGGTCAACAACATACATATCTGATACTTCTATGTGTGAATCATGCATTTATGTACAAACACTGACATCAATATTTTGAGCAAAAGTGCATCTAGATGCATCTCAAATAGCTTTATGCTGGTATCAAACGATTCCTCGCAAAATTCTGCATTCACGAAACCATAAATTTAACCAAGCCAGCGATGGCTCAAAACGGCTCTTATGTGCACCTATCCTTTTTATCTTTTGATAGCGAAAAGGTCCATTTACTAAAATTTTATTTTCCTCCATGTATTTTACATGGAGTATCCGATTTAGGAACATTTTTTCGTTTGCTGTTTGTATTAAGAACAGAGCTCTTAATAAGAACAAATTCAATGTTTCGCAAGCTACCTCAAATTTCTCAATTAGTTTTCAAGATATCAAAGTGAGCTTTACATGAATGGATTCAACAGACACCTTTCTACTCAAAAATGTAAAAAGCCTATATGTTTCTATAAAAATTTTTTGAAAAAAAGACGAAACTGTGAATATGTTTGAAAACCTGTCCGAATTAGGGATATGCACTGTATATGTGTGTTTTGTTTTTGAAGACCTGTTGTGGTGTGAATGAAGTAGGTAAAGTAGGCTCCGGGTGTCTCATTTGTATGAATGTATTAAAACTTGATTTTTGACACTAAATACCGTTGATCCTAGTGCGCAGAATCGTGAATTCCGACAAACCTTTCCCGTCATGCCGACTGACTAGCACAGTTATTGTTGGCAACTAGTGAGCAATTGATGATTCTCAGCAAATTCCAACAAATTGTTGCATTTTTCAGTGGTTTTCCGTCTAGATTCACAATGGCATCAAATCGAATTGTCAATGTTGAACTGGTATCAATCGAACAATCGGTCTGTGTCGACGCTTCTGCGTACCTCGAATGTGAGCGATCTTTAGTGCTCATTGTGACAAATTAAAGGACAGCTCTTAGCCTTTGTTTCTCTCTTAGTAATAGCTGGAGCAATTCTAAATAGTGACTAGAATAGTTCTAAACCTTTTCTATCCAATTTTGTGCATATCAAGCTTTCCTGAAAACAACTTACTATTAAGATCTCTGGAAGTGGAGTTGTGTCTTCAGACATGGATTCCAGCGCTTGGTCCCCTCTCTCAGTGGATCCCGGTGTGTTTGACTCCGAAAACCACGGGTTCTGGACTGGATTCTGGTTTTAGAGGGGTTCCAAATATCGACTATCCTTGTAAAGGTGTCCACCCAATAGAGCTCCTCTAGTTCTATCTTTCTGCATCTCTTTCAGCTCTTGGTCTTCTGTCGGAACGAATCCCGACGCGTTTCATCGTAATAGTATGTTTTTTGTCTGTTCTTTTTGCAGTATTTTCAGTTTTGTCTCGGTTCAAAGGATTCTGGACGGAATCTAAATAGCGCATTCGACAGAGCCTGCCGAGTTCTCTCTTGGTCTCCGTAGTTCAGGTTTTAGACCCACTTGTGAGCGAATCTTTACAGGAAAAATGCTAGCCCAGACCCAAGATATCCTACGTTTAGACAAACATATTCCTGTCATTTTTGTAATGGTCAAAAAACACAGTCAGAGACAAATAATGGCTTCATTTGTCAAAAATAGTTGTTGTTAACTTCTAGAAATCGTTCGATTGATAGGTAAGAGTAATATTCGAGGTACACTATAATGGCGGCAACTGAACATTAGCGTTTTCGGGATTGCTTGTTTCTTACAAAGGTTATAAAAGAATCTCTATAAAGTATTAAAACTGTTTGATAATGCAAAATAACGATTCAATCCATTGAATCTTCCTGTTTTTTTTGTAGAGGAAATCTTAATTTGTTTGATTTCTACGTCTGCATTTCACTATCTGGCCATATGATTCATTAAGCACGTATAACATAAATGTCATATCATTTTTGTGATAGAGAAAACATACAATGAGAGACATCGATTCATATCTCTATCGAAAGAATCGGTGTGTTTTTCACGCATTATATTTATGATAACTATGATTTTCCTCTGCAGGATTTGTAGTTTATGATAAACATAGTAAATTAAAACTCGACTGTTGAGCGATAACTTCATGATTCAAAGCATGCTCTAGTAAGTTATGTCACTGAACTATCCCAAAGTATGCCGAACATATATTTAATTCACCATGATGTAGAATGCTTCATCAATATTTATTACGAAGAAAGAGCAAAGCAATTTTTGTGAGCTAAGGCGACTAATTTGATGTTTTTCAGATGTACTTGACTTTTTCAGGTTTACAAAGATTGTACCTATCTACAGAGGTTATTCGAACAAGTATGATATACATAGTGAAGCAGAAGTACAACACTGTCTATCCTTAAAAATAATAGTAAACATCTCTTCATGAATCGAAACTCGAAGAAAACTTTATTATCGCAATCACATTTGAATCATCACTGTGTTTCTCATTTTCGTTGTCGTGTTCAGACTTTTTCTAATAAGCTAAGCAAAGAAACGACTGAAGAAAAACACAATCATCCTGTCATATAAAGTGGCATTACCAACCATCATCTAGTGTACAACAGGCAACAGGTGTTTTCTTTTATTCTATTCCATGTAAATTTATGATTACAGGAAAGACGCTACATATTTTTCAAATGTAGATATGTCCGTCTACCATTAGAGTTCATCCCGTGCTATGGTTCATTTTTTTCACATTTATTAGTATTTTATATTGTTATTTCTTGAGTCGATGATTATCGACTTGAAATTATTGCCGGTAACGAAACTCTACTGTTGCTTGCTATGTGCACATACATTCGAAAGTGTTGCACAACAAGTGACAACAGTTAAGTCTGCATAAGCTGTATTTTTATGGACTTCGTTGTTTGACAGTGTCCTGAGAATATCTAATTATATGTTTTTATTTTCGTTCGATGATAAAGAGTTCAATTTCTCACAATCGTTAATCTCAGAATTTGACTGATGGTAAATTTTTATAGAAATCCAGCGACAGAATATCGTGAAAAAAAGCAATGCAAAAAAATTCGGGTCAAGTACTATCGTATGAATTCATTCAAAGTTTGAAAACTTTCATGTAGCCATGAGGCAAACAATGAAGTACAACATCGTTTCCAATCGTATTAACGAGAACTTTTTTATCACTGAACACAGTCGACTATCCCTATCATCCAACGCGCTAAATCTCCTACATAAAATATTTTAATTCCTCAAATTATATCTTTGTAACGGAGTTATTTTATATATTATGACTAAGAAAGCCAATGAAATTGTCTGTTGAAGAGCATGGTTCACTTCATAAATATCTATGAACTTAAAATTGAAAAGATAATTAGTAGATAGCCAAGATCAATCATTTACTATCCTGTTTTATCACTGTCTATGTTATACGAGTTCGAAATTATGGATTCCTATGCATTCGCTTTGCACATGGGTTTCTCAGGCCACAGTCATACATTATTCCATGATTTTATTTACACTGGTTTACAGTTTTACTTTCAAACTACCGAAAGTGTTTGAAATAGTGCAAGACGAATGAATATCGATGATTTCAGTAATATCCTCAGTGCATTACATTCTTTTAGAAAGAATAGTGAAATTTAACATACTTCGATTATTCTTGCTTAAATATGAACATGAATGAAATAAAAATCATGAAGAGTTATAATAATATTTCATCGAAGGATAAACTTTGTTTTGAATATACATCTGAAGAGTATGATGATTTATTTAAATCAGGTCTATATTGTTATGGGACAAATTGCTATGATGAACGTTGCATAAGAGAAGTTATACGAGCAGAACAAAAAGTGAATGTGCTTTATGATTTGCCAATTAATACGTATGCAACAGTATGAAAGTCCATCTTTCAAAGCATGTTGATAAAATTATCTACTTAGACCTCGATCACAACACGTTTAGTGGTTCAGTTCATCTGTTGTTTTAAAAAAGGCAGAAAAAAATCTCCATACGCTCCTGTTGTTCTTTGTGCACCAAATCGTTTTCTTTTCGTATACATATTTCTTATAAAGTCTATCATGGCAATGAAATGCTTTAGAATATTTTTATACTTTAAAGTTCATTTCAACAAAGAAAAACATGAATACTCGACAAGTAAACGTAGCAAAACAAATTTTCATCCATGAATAAAAATATGTTGGCATATTCCTTGCATATTACAATTCGTAGGTTAAATGGGAAAAGGCTTTGACTTATGCTTTATGGTTTATTCCAAAATCAATAGGATTGGTTCACGGAAAAGAAAATTGTTTTAATAATTTATTCTGCCGATATCAGTGACGTCTTGGAACTTGATCAATTCTTGCAACTAAATATTTGTATTTTTTTTAATTCTAGCAACTTCGAACTTATGAAAGCCTATGTTTGTTTTCATTCCGTTGATTATTTTTTTCCACAAAATTGCTCATTTTTCTGCTACACAATAGAACAATCAGCAACGTACATATTATTAATAAATAATTTGTCTTATTATTCTATTGTTGAATTCTTACTGCTATTGAGAATTGTAAAACATGATCGTCACATCGGTATCAAGTGCTTGGACGGCTGACAATTTTTCAAAAATCAAATATCTTCTTTTTTTGTTTTACTATGTCGGTAATTAGAAATTTTCTTCAGAATTGAATGGCTCTTGGGCGAGATTTCCTAAGCGTTGATTGTGGTTTCAGTCGAGGTCATGAACATCATGAAAGAACTAATGCCTTGAGAATCATCTGAAGGGAATTCGAACTACAACAAGATATTATATCACAGATACGACGTTCTTCACTAGAGATCTACTTCGCCCGAAAATAAAATACTCAACATTTTCATGAATTTTTACCTTGCTCTTGACGTATGTGTACGAAATGTTTGACAAAAAGCTACCACCATAATTCACTATCTATGTGATGATACATTATTTTATGAAACTCATCTCCATGTATGATACTTGCCTAAGATGGAACATAATTCAGAGTCCTGTTTCAATATACATCTTTCATTTAAATGAATTTCTACGTGAACAGATCGACATATTCTTCATCACGATTGCGATTGGTTCAAGTCCTGTTTGCTGAAGCATGCAACCGATTAAAAATCATTTATTTTTAATTCAAAACCATCCGACCAACAAATAATTAAAAGAAAAAAACAAAAAACTCCTAAGCTTAAAATTAGAAATTTAGAAAGAAATGTAATAAAACATGCCACACACACACACGAATACACATTCATTTCATCGAATTAGTAAAAAAGCAAGCCGGCACTAATTTGAATAATAACTTAAGTAAATGTTGCCTTACGTAGAAGATTATGAAGAATAGATTTTTTCTGTACATCTGGTTGTTGTGTCGTTGGTGATTTAATAACATAAACATGTTGAACTGCTCCATTTGTTGCCGGTCGTTTCGATTCTGGTGATAGACTAGCAGCACGTTCTTGTAGACGTCTAGATTTCAAAAAAGAAAACAAATCGATGACATTCGAATACGAGCAAATTCTATGCTTACTTTGTTAGATCTTCAATATCAACTAGAACTGAATCTTGTTCCATACTTAATGAATCTCTTTCCATTAAAAGATTAACTAATTCTTCATTATAACCTTAAATATCCAAAGCAGAACATATTATTTTCATCGTTGCTTTGTAATCGGAAGCAAAAGATCAACTATACCTTCAATCTGACTATGTAAATCATTAACAATAACTTGTAATTGGCCAATATTCATATCTTCAAGCATTCGAAGAGTTAATGGCTTATCATCATTGGTATTGATACCAATCTTTAGAAAAACAAAAAACAATCGAATCCATTAAAGCAATGTTCTTCTATTAACATACAATATCGTAAAGGGGTGATTTCTTCTTTTTCAAAGTTCGTCGTTCAATTTGTACTTGCATACGTGCCATTTTAGCGCCAATTACAAGCGCAACTTTAGCTTCCTCCTTCAATAAACAAAATCATTCAATTCCTTAACATTCAATATTTTGAATGTTACTTTTAATCTTTGCTGTTTTACAAGAATATCTTCATCATTATTTACTAGCGCTAATTTATTTATTTCATCTGATTTTAAATTCTTGTGTTGGGTCTGTAGATTTGTTGAATACTTAAATGACAATAATCGATTCTTGTTCTCTTCGTAGTCAAAAACAAAAAAACATGTCGAAGATTCTTACCGTATCATTATCAGATGTTTCGTTTGCTTGATGATTTTCATTAACGAAACATATTTGTAGATTTGAACCTGTAATATCATAAATCTTCTCATGTGTATTATACGCCATCGGAATTCGCAATTATCTCGATGTATATATAGATTCTTATTTCTCTATCTATTTACCGGCGAACAAAAACAGTAGGAAATATATATCGGGACAAATGCTCCATTCTTGTTTTTTTTATAATATATGTCTATCTCCCGCCGTACGCTAAGTGTCATTCACTTTCTCTATTCAAACTAATCAAGATTGATGACATCGGCTTCATTAAGAAATGTGTATCAAAAGTGTTGATTGACATATCATACTGTCTGCTTTTGTTTCTCTCGTATGTTTTACCTTGCCGACGTCGGTGTGATGTTGTCCCCATTGTTTTCTTGATATAATCTGACGTATAATAATCTTCATTTTCACCTTCTGATTCATTACCTGCTGCTAATTTACGACGAATTTCATCACGATCATTTAGTCGAGCCTTCAATAAATAAAAGAAAGCAACATTACATTAGCTCATATGTTTTCGATTATTATAAACAGCACGTAGCAAAAAGAGTAACCTTCTGATCACTCTTACTTGCAAAGATTCATGCCACTTCCAGTGTACCATTATTTTTATCTTCAGAAATCTTACTCAAATGCCGTGTATTACAAGTAAGTCGGTCTTATTTCGTGTGTTGTTTATGAATCAGAATTCTTTCTCGGGAAATGGGAACGGAAAAGAATAGAAAAATCTTTTTTTTTCTTTTTTTTTTGTGTTTCATCATCGTTGTTATATGATTGTCGTTACTATTGTTGTATAGTATTTTTCAATTACAAGTAAACGATCGCACAAAAAAAAAACGATTTAGCCCAATACTGATCATGACAACACGAATGCTAGTTTTTTTTATTGTATATAGATCGGTACAATAAAAGGCATAGACAATAACCACCTTCTGCTTTTCATCTTGTCATTTCAACAGTAAATGACACATTTTATAGGTCTTGTATCCTAAATAACGAGACATATCCTATCTATGTAAAGAAAGAAATCATCTGTCGAATCTCATGAGTAATCAGACGTATTAATAATAGAAATAGTAAAATAAGTGTTCTTCGTCTGATGAGATTAATGTTCGTGAGAATACTCCTTTCAATAACCTCGAACTGATTTTTGATTATCAAGAGATTTTTATTTGATTTGTGATTTTTTTTTTCAAGAGAATCATTATATATTAATTGATTTACTTACTTTTATATCCAAACGGATATTATCCAAATTAGGCTCAAATTTTATTTTATTATTATGTAAATAATAAATATACAAATCCATACTTAAAATGGAATTTCTCTTTATTTCTTTTTCACGGTTTTTGTTTTTAATAATCGTCTATTTCCAGTGGTGATGAAATGAGTACCAAAGAAAAGAACGAGAGAGAATAGCAACGGTATACTCAAGATACACCAAATAATGAAAACATTGCTTTACAAGACAGAGACAGAGACAGAGAGAAAGAATAGGAAAAGAATTGATTACAAACTTCATGTTGTAACTAGCTGCTTTTATTTTATACGTGTAGCATTGCATGTATCATTCTTTTTTTAAGCTAAAATAAATGAGAAACACACCGACTGACACGTTACACATGCACGCTATAATGCTTTTATTGACAATGAAAATTTTATTATTATTAAATGGAATTGCTTCGGGTGTTATAACTTGAGAAGTTTGAATGTTTTATTCATTATAGGAAACAAATTTCGTTCCGCAAAATTTTAAGAACAATCCATTGGATGTAATATGACATTTTAACATGTGCAAATGTATCACTTACTTTTTCGAAAATTTTCAATTTCACTAAACGTACGTATGTACACATAGTTTTCATTTGTTTGAATCAATAAACTTTTAGATTTATTTCAGATTACATTCATCAGAGAAATGAATGTGACACAAAACAATATTTTATTTTTATAAATCCAAACTTAGTATGAAAAATTCAGATTCTTTTTGTTATAAGACATGAACTTATCATAGAGTATCGTAAGTAGATATTGAAAATAAAGAGTATCCTTCTTCTTCTTCTTCATTTTCTATAACCTCTTCTCATTCGAGTACACTTCATGTCTATTAGAATAGACTTTGTCCTTAATGAGTTAGCATTGAATTACTTCCTCATGATAGGAAATCGAAAAGATCTCTGTGTAAACACTGTTTTCCATCAAATGTACATGTATTCATACGTTTCAGTCGTTGTTTTCTTTTCATCTTCATGAGAATACACACGATGACGTCTTGCTTTTTGCTTTACGCCCAGAATACATTGATTAATAAACTTCGGATTAAACGAGGTAAGAAAATAACATAATAGGAAAAAATATTTTCAATGACTTAAATAACATTGATTTTAATCGAAGAAAGTTCTCATGTAAACAATTACATTGTGCTTGTAATAATTTTCTATTGACTATGTGTCCACATAAGTTATTTCTTAACTATTACTGAACTATCGAATCTTTACTACATAATCTCTATAGTCTGAGTAGAACTCAATTAAAATCATACAGATCGATTCTAATCTTAGACTTTCTCGACATATGTGTTGTTAAATTTGACAAAGTCATATTTCAAAGAGACTCACTAAATAGATTCATATTTTTTTTTCGTACACAAAAATCGAGTAAAGTTTTTAGTATGGTGCAAGTTTCAGATCGTCAATGACAAGAACAATGTTAGGTGATCGTTTTTTTTTTCATTATGCACAGAAAATCTTACTGTCAATGTCAAATCAAAATATACTCGGATACATTGTACTACTCGAAACTAATTATCTACTCAGTAGACTCACTTAACCATAGTCATTATGTGTGTAGAGTTTATTTTTTATAATGAAATCTTATTTTCTTATTTGTTGAATAGAATACAGACTAAATTGTTTTCTATGATGATGCCGATAATTATCAAGACCGTCCCATATCTTGTAACTTGGTTGAGTCAGATTGACCTGCTTAATACAAATATTTCTAAGTATTCTCTAGAGTATTAATCAGGGATTTTCTTTTGATCATCATTTTCAGATTTTTAGAAATGTTAACGTCTAACTTTGATACCAATATCTTGTACAGAAACAAAATAAATGTACTCGTCAAAACAGAACATTTAGGGCATACTCTCAATTTAAGTTTCATCACATGCTAAGAATTCACCGGAAAGTTTTTCCCATGATTAAATTTGCTCGAACATGAAAATTTAGTTATCTCTACAGTTCGATCTAGTAGGAAACTTTCACATTCATCAATGTATTATATATCATGAGTAGACTGAAATATTCAAAAACGAAACTCAAACACCACATGAAGTACTTTCAAGTAAAGTATGAAAATCGTGATATGAATTGAATTATAAAAATGTAATACCTTATCATATCGTTCTCGTTCGATTTGTGCTTGTTTAAGTTGTCTTTCGAGATTTTCCCAATCAACTTGTGGTAGTAGACTTTCATTTGTATATAATAAATCGGCATCATCATCAGCAGTAGCTACATGACTATCAGACACAATATCATGATCATTATTTGTTTGTGATGATAATCCTTGTATCGAACAAATTTCATTGTTAAATGAATTCGGTGAACTTGAAAAATGAAATACAAAAACAATTTTCCTATTATGCATCTTCTGAATTGGATTATGTGATCTTACTTATTCGTTTCTTTTATTCGATTAGAAAATAATCGTGATGGAAACGATGTATTAGTTGATAATGGTCTAATTAAATCATCATCTCCTGTCATATTTGACGTACCAAATGTACGTACAACATCAGCAGCAAGATTAGATAGTTTTTGTTTAATATCGTTTGCAAATGTATGATTATTTCTATGTGAGATTGAACGATTTTTTTGTCGATCAATATCATCATCACTTGACGATGATGATTCATCATAAATATCTCGTGAATTATTGTCATCTAATTCGAATTCATCATCAAAATCTGGATCTTCGGCTGGAGAAAAAACAGGTTTCATTCGTTTGAGAGGTGCTGTAGGTTTCGGTAAAGATTCCTAGAGAAAAACAAAAAAAGAAGAAAAAAAAACAAACCTATTGAATATAATAATCAAGAGGATATTATTCTAACATCATTCAGAGGTTTCAATTCAGGTTTAGTAATCTGACGTGCATTCGTATTTTGACTACTTTGACGAATTAGTTGTTGTGCTAAATTTAAATAATTAATTTTTTTAACACGTTTTGTAAATGCTTCATCAGTTTCATTTTCATCGCGTGAAATATGATGTTCTTTTATAAATTGATTAAGACTCGCCGTTGTTGATAAGTTAGTTTTTTGTAAATATTCATGTAGAAAATCAGAAGATTTTCCTTCACGAGAAACATTTTCGTTTGCTTCTTCAGACATGAAGATTTTTATTCTATGACCACTTATTATTCTTTAGATCAATTTATTTGTTTTTAAAGAAAATCATACATGATCATAATAGTAATAATAATAATAATAATCAATGAATGAATGAATAAATGAATGCTTTGATTCTAATAGAATGGTTTCTTTTTATCGACCAATCTGACGATGTATGACGCTACAATCGATGTATTTATAATATGTCAGAAATGTCATTCTGTGGCGATTGCAGTATGATACAATCAATAATAAACTTTCAAAAAAATTTTGGTATTTTTGTTGTTGTTATTGTTTCGAATAGAAATTGAGATTTATTGAGAAAAGAATAATGCTGACTAGTTGACTTTTAAGAAACGATATAGTATATCAATTGAATGATGATCGTCAGACGATCTCACCTTGACGAATCAACTGTTTTCAGAAATCTTTATGTGCTTTGAATGATTATATATCGAATGAAAATAATGTGACAATTATTAGAAAGACAAAATAAAAGATTTCAACAGAAGGAATATTGTTGTTGTATTCGAATAATGAACTTCTGAATGGATTATCGAGTTATATCAAAAAATTTTAATATGTCTCCGTTTCATTTAACTTCCAAGAATATTGTACTACAGGTTATTGTAAGATTTGAAACGGATTGTTCAAAGTTAGAACAAAACATTTTTAAAAAGCAGACATTTTTTTCAGGGTACTGTCAAGGTTTCATTGTTGCTATTGCTTCAAATCAAACGAAATCAAAACTATAATCAAGGATAGTATACAAAGCAAACACTGTCTGCTATCTATCAAAAAAAATCTTTTTAGCTCTCTGTTTGGTACATAGTTCTTGCAAATCAAGTTACGAGATCATACATAAAAATACTGTGACATAAAATTTGATCTACATATCAACATCTATCTTGTCTGGATCATTTAACGAATTCAAGTCGAACAGTATCTTCAATAGCACCACATCTTCTTGTAAATACTATAATTTTCTTATGATCAAGTGCTTGAAACTAGTCTTGTATTGAAGTTAGGATGAAAAGATTTAAATTATTATTTTATTTCTATTTTGATTGTTAACCAAAAGATGGATACAATATTTCTGTTTATTCGAAAGCAAGAAACTTATTCTTAAAATACTATTTGTTTTTGTTTATTCAAGTGTTATTAGAAGACTATACTTTTTCCGTAATTATAGCATGAATCTTTTTTCCTGTTGATCCTATGGGAAACAGAAGAAAAATAGATGATATTGATAAAAATGTTTCTTGAATTGAATCTGAACGAGAAATAATTTCAGACCTGTCATGTAGTGTTTTGAAATTTCTCAATCAAGCAATTTACTTTATGACTATAGTCAAAATCATTATGTCGTGCATCAGTCAAAGATGCTTGTTTTTTATTATTATTGAGTATTCATTCAGTTATGAGGTTCATCTATCATATCATCATTATATCATTTTAGCTTAGAAGGCTTCTCTAAACGTGAATACGTAAAAAATCCTTGACATTTCATCATATCAATGCTTCTAGTACATTCAAACGATTAATCTCCATACAAATCATTGATCTCAATCGTTGTAATGAGAATATTTTCAGTTGACTTTCATATCTATCTATCAAACAGAACATCTATATATGCAAGAGCAAAAGCAATTATGTTCATTTGTTTGTCGCCTTCAAGGCACGTCTATTATTACATATCATTTTTATATTTCAGATGCTTTTATAATCTATGCATTATCAACGAATAATAATAGTCGATGACAGCCATTAACTTTGATAAATTTATGTCATCTGTTGGAATTCGATACGACATTTTTCATCTAGCTAATGCGTTCCGTTACAATTGATAGTAGTACATTTCGTACGCATACTAATTGACAATCGAAAAATATCGCCAGAAAGAAAGTATCTTTTTGTTTACATATGTCAGCTAAACTTTGATTAAAGAGAAAACGACCTATCAATAGATATTAATACAAATATCAAATCTATTCGTTGGAAGGAATTCTTCGAACGGATAAATTTGAATTATTAAGTCATAATAAGAAATATTCAATTCCATACGATTAAAAAGAGAAAAAGAACATGTGAAACCTTATGATCTACCAAGTATTCGAAATAGAGAATACTTTAAAAAGATACTCAAACAAAAACAACAGAAAATGTATTGACTTTATTCCGATCCAATGTAATTTACGACACGTTCTTCTTTTGCCTTCATGTAAACACACATGCTCCGTACATAGACTTGACAGAAGATAATTATTCATGTTGAAAATATTCCATAGTAGTTGAAAACAAGATGATAGCTACGGAAAAATTTCTTATTATTCTATCGAAAAGAACATCCTCGCTATATTATGCAATCTTTCTCTTAAGTTCCAATTATAGTCCTCTCAATGAATGTATAGTTTTAGTTGCCGAACAATTCCACAAGACCAGTGTGATTGATAGCGTTCGTGCTAATTTTGTGTTGAATGAAATTTCGTGTCTTCAAAATTGATACATTCACATTTTCAAATAAAAAAGTACGTTTTGCTTGATTGTCCTGTTTCATCACATTTCCATACTCAAGATATGATCGAATCACTGATTTAAGTGTGTAGAGATGAACAAAAAGTTTTAGAAATAAGATGATAGTATTCTAATACACCATGCTTTCAGGACACAATTGTTTCATTTATACAAATCTATGATGAACGAGTGAACTACTTGATACATGATATTTTTCTGCAATAGAAATCATTTTCAAAAAAATACTGTAGATTCCGACGATTTCTTGATTTTCGATGTTGATATTTGGTATAAATGAGCTGATACAAGACATCAATGGAATAATTCATTTCAGAACATGTTCTAATAAGCATCTAATGATAGTTAAAAATAGAATCGATCAAGTATTCTGAAAATTTATCATCAAATATTTACTACATGATATTTATTTACCGGTCGGACAAAATCTTTTCGTTCAATATGAAAATGAAATGTAGAGAATCATTTCTGTTTTTCTTATTCAATCGATTAAGTGTTAGCTGTGAGCTATACTCATTATTTTTTTTACCATGAACATTACATCATTATAATCATTTGATGATGTATAATTCTATCGAAACTGATCCTTATTATGTTCGGTATATCGTTCTTCTCGAATAAGTGTCAATAGATACAACCATGGTTATTTGCAGTTTATACAGATAACGATAGATAGATATAATTTTGATATTCTTTTCTTTTCTATGGATTGCAATCTATTATAGCTCTAGATAAAAACTAGGATACAACACTATGATGAATACATCATTTGATAGCATCGAACAAAATCTTCATATCACTATTCATAGAGAAGTCTAATGGATTACTCGAGGGCGTTCTTTTTTTCGAGATATTCATAAGACAAACAGTTAGAACCGTTTGCTATTGTAATAACCTGAAAGAACGAAGGAGAGATGAATAAAATCTATCGATTGAAATAATTATATAAATAAGTTTATCTCATATATTGACAATGTAAATATCTGCAATTTCATTGTTAGAAAATACGAGTCTATAAGAAATGAGTTGCACGTTTAAAGGAAAACGTTCGTTTATCTTTTCATCGCCTTTTAACGTTCAGTGTTTATCATCAACGGTGAGTTCGTCACGTAAACAACATGTAGTTACTCGTTATCAAATGAGTTTCTTCAAGGCAAATTTTTTCCAAGTAGATATTTTGAAGTTCAACGC
The DNA here is from genome assembly GCA_900239685.1 of Rotaria macrura. NCBI lineage: Eukaryota > Metazoa > Rotifera > Eurotatoria > Philodinida > Philodinidae > Rotaria > Rotaria macrura. The sequence continues at coordinate 214,997 of OENT01000064.1, read as the reverse complement.
CACTCATCGTTATCGCACAAAAGCTAATCCTTCGCAGAATCTTTACAATAGCAAACATCATGTACTAAGATGTGTACTATTGCAGTGACACAAAAAGATATGAATATCGCCCGAAAAGAACATCTCGATATGAAACACTTATACGTATAAGTGTTAGCGATAAAAATATTGAAAAATATTATCAGCGCAACGATCAATAAAAGCATACATGTTGAGACTTCTGCAAAGAGCTTCGAAAAAAGAGTATAACGTTATAGATGTAAACGTGATGGTTAGAATCCTTTGTTGGAAATGCACATAAGTACAATGTCGTGTAGATTATGATTGTACAAATAAAAGAAATAATGTCTATACACCGGAAATCTTTACAAAAATACATCTCACAAGATGTAGGTCATCATATGTAATATCAATATGAATGGACAAGGTTCAAAGGTAAGTGTTGAACTCATTCGTTGTAAGATTTCTTTTACGTCTTATCATGTAGTTCAGCTGATGGCGAGTCAGAGCGCCATCTTGTGTTCATTTTGAACATATTGGACATTTACTTGAAAATCATGAATAGAAAATATTTGTTGATAGAAAGAATTGATTAAATAGTCAAAATCACAAATTTCATTCATCAATATCTTTTAAGTCAGTTGATTTAATCCGTTGCTGTAAAATTGTTGACCAATGGTCAATTCCTCTGAGATGTTGACGGTCGTTTTGTTTATTTACTTTCTCACATGATCATTATCATTTGACTTGTGCTTGTATTTCTATTCATTCATAATAAAAGAATTCTTCTTATTACAAAATCTTTTTAATTTTTTTTATACCGAACCGTCAGTTGATAATGTTTACTCAACTGTTGGTTATCTCTATTTTCCTTATTATTGCTATTCAATCAGCAATCACAAATAGTTCGAAAGGTCAAATTGCTGACAGTTTTAAATTACTCAAACAAGATCCACTTGATTATGACTATGATCCCAATGACCAGAAACTAGCAGAAAATACTATTGAAGGTAGTGGTGGTGGTGCTGCAAGTCCTGATGAATATGCTGACGATGAAGAAGAAGAAGAACTATATAAAGTCACAGCAAATATTTTCAGTACAACTACACCTACGACTACTGCATCTACCACTACAACAACAACAACAACCAGAACAATGGCAACACGACCAACAACAACAAGACAAACGACCACAAGAACTACAACAACGACTTCAACTACAACATTACTAACACACTGGATACGAACAACACTTAATTATGAACAACGAAATCAGAAAAATCGAACTAATACAAAATTATTATCATTTGATGATGCAGATCCAAGTGAATTCAAAGATGATCTTGGAGATTATGCTGATGATCTTGAAGATGACTCTTATTACAATGAATTCACAGTTACAAATAAAATTTCTACAATAAGTACACATTCAACAACACGTTATTTTCCACCACTAATAACGACACATCATTTATCAACTGTTAATCATACGGCACGGATCTGGGTATTTTTTAAATTTCTCACTCGTCCACAAGTTGCAGCAGGTATTCTTGCTGGTAAGTCATTCATAAAAAAAAATAGAATTAATAAATCAATCATTACACAAATTCATTGACAATATAATCATTTATCTTATAGGTTTAGCTATTGGCATATTTGTATCTGTTATTCTTCTTATTTGTATTATTCAACGTTATCATAAACGTGAAAAATCTCATTCATCATATACAACTGGTTTGCTTTATCCCAATCAATATGGTTATTCTAAATCACCACAGGAATTCTATGCCTAAAAATATTCCTAAAAATTGACGAGTTTTTCTTTTTATATCGACTTTCTTATGTCTTGTTGTCGTTGTTTTTGTTATGTTCGTTAGTGACTCGTTCTTTTTTACGCTGTCATACTCAATTATGTGTGAATGTATCTCAGGAATACGAACATTTATATATATATATATAAATACATATATATAAATATGCGTGTGTGTGTGTCAGATCGATAAAGATATCTCCTCCTTTTCTTTTGTGCTTATAAATGTAGAATAAATAAAATATTCGTTTGTCTCTTCTTATCAATATATTCTCTTTTGATTTCGATTCGATGTAATAACAGTTTCACTGGATAATGAAGAATTTATTGCTGATGTTAATGATTCTACATCAATTTCCGTCATTGACGATTGTATAAATGAAGTTGAAGAGTTCTTATTATTAGTGTTCAGACTATAAAATGTTAGTTCAGATTCATCATCCGAATATGAATTGTGCCGTTGATGATATGATTGAAGTGAATTTCTTTGTGGATTTGAATTCATGTTCATATTTTCAACTGAAATACATTCTTCGAATCGTGTCGGATTCTTGTCAGAGTCGACTACTACTAATAATGATAACGAGAAGAAAAAAAATCTGTGAGAAACATTTTGAAGGTTATCAAAACTAGAAATGATTTTCAATGATAAACAGATGTATTGATTAGTTACTTCTAGTAAAATCATAGCTGATTAACCTTGTATCTAGTCATCTCTATGAACAATGGAGAGCAACGACTTTTTGTAACTGTAATTGAAATGATTTCTTTCAGGATTTTTCTTTTCTTTAAATTTCTCGTTCAACAAAAATTCTTCATACCGCTTGTGGTATTCTTTGACGTATTCTGTTGTTTTTTCTGTCTAATAATAAAATCTGTAATTGGTTCTTGTTTCTTCATTTTAATAAAACGTCCAGATAGAATAACATAAAGACAGACTATTGTCACAATGAGTAACAGTAGTACGAGAGGTATAATAGTACTTGCGGTTATATTTTCTTTCTTTGAGGATGTTACTTTTGTAGTAGTTGATTTATTTAATAAAGAATATTCGATCAATGATTCTGATTCGATTTTATTGGTGCTTATAGAGAAGTCAAAATTACTAGTTGTTAATTGATAGTTCTTATTTAATTGTATATTTTGACATAGTTCATATTGTTTAGCACATATTTGACGATATCTATCATTTTGTATATGAGCTAATGAATGACCATGCTCGAAATGAGATGTTTGAGAATTACATGTTTCTTGTTGTCGATCTGAAGTTTGACAATAACGAAAATGAACTTTTTCCAATGGTAAATATACAAAAGAACAATCACAATGTATGTTTGAATTTAATTCGATTGCTAACAATTTATTTGCTTGAAATAAACTATCAAATAAACATAATGGTAAATGAAAATTTTCATCACAAATTACAACAGTCAGTTGATCTCGTGTTGTTAATGAATGAATCCATCGATCAGAATTTTGTTGAAATAAATTAGATTGATCATTTAATATCAACGTACGAAGACGTCGTAGATGATTAAAAAATGTTCGCGGTAGATATGAAATTTTATTATGAGATATATCAAGATGTAGTAATTTTGAACTTGACAAAAGAGTTGATTGATTGAATCGAAGTTGATTTTGATTCAAACGTAGAGTTTGAATAGACGATTGTGAAAAACACCATGGAATAGTTTCAATATGATTTCTAGTTAGTATTAATGTTATTATTGTTGATATATGAAATATATGGCAAGGTATAATCGAGAGAAAATTTGAACTTAAATCAACAATTAAATTTTGATGTTGTGTTGTTTGAAGGAATTTCGTTAGATTAAAAGGTATTTCAGAAAGTTTTGCATTTTGACATGTAACATGATAACCTTGAAAATTGTTTTATTAGAACAAGAGAAAAAAAAATATATATATGATCGAACTTTTACCATCGAATGAAGAATAACATTGACAGAATATGGGACAAGTGTCTGGATATTAATATAGGAAATATGGATCCTTAATCAAAAACAAAGCATTGCTTACCAATTGTAGAAAATCGAATAGCTAGTACAATGATTATTAACAGCATTATGATTCATCGAAGTCAAATCTATTTTAACTTGGCGGTAAGCTTTACTTGATACAATATTTAAACGAATTATATTCATCGGTTGACTATGTTTATCATATTGTTTTACACAGAGAGACTTCATGTCATGAGAATATTTTTGGAAAACGTTTTCTTCGTCTAATATTACCAAAAAAACAACAGATCATGCATGAAATTGATTATGATAAAAAATGGAAATTTTAGATGGCGAATTTCTTCTTCTTCAGTGATCTTTTTCGTTTTTATCATTAGATTTATTTTTAACCTTACAAGCTTGCTTTGTACTTGCTTGCATTTTGTTGATTCATGTTATGTCATTGTGTAAATCTCAAGTTTTGTGTTAAGTCAATACTAGTTTTTCTTTATTAATAAATATCATTGCAAAATGACTTTTGAATGCTGATATTTCATTTCTTGTGATAAATATTAAAAGAATTATACATAATCTACTCTTTACGTCTTATCATAGCTATTCGAACAAGTGGTTCAATGATATTCGATCGAATGCACATAATCGTTTTCATTCTATCTATTGAAATTATTATAGTGATAAGTTTAAAATATTCATCTCAATAATGTAAGATTTATTGTCTCATTGATTGTTCAAGAGACAACAAAAAATCATCGGCTGACGCCTTCCTAATCTACTTCCTTTCCTAGAGTCCGGAAATGTGTCATTTCCGTTTTTAACAATCAAAAGAAAACAGTTCTTGCATCTCTTCTCTATCACTTTGCACATGAAATATTCTCATTAACAAAGTAGATTTCATCTTAAAATAATTAAAACTTCGTTTTTTTCCACACGTGAACTTTCTATGAGAGAGAGAGAGAGAGAGAGAGAGGGAGAGAAGGGTCAATTGTTTCTATATCAGCTGTTTCGTTCGTGTTCATTGTTGGCTTTCTTCTCTTTCTCTGTCTGTCTCTCTCTCTCGCGCGCGCGCTCTCTCTTTTTCTCGCTTTTTTCCTATCGTTCATAACTGCTATTGAGATGATGGTAGAATTTGTATATATATATGTGTGTGTGTGTGAGAGAGTGAAAAGACATGAATCTTGTCGCCCGTCTACAACAAGTACCAGACAGAGGAGAAAGCGAGTAACTATGGCCACATCGATTTTCATGTGAATTCATTGAATAGATGCGATTATTAGTGTGACATAAAGCGAGTAATGTTTGTCATTCGTTTCTAGTTCTCCTTCATTATGTCTTTTTCATGATCAAATAATAATGATGTAATCAAACATTTGTGTTTACTAATCTTTCTTTTTTTGCTGCTTCGTCTTACATTTACACACATTAGAGATATATTTAAAGATTACGATACATAGTGGTTTATCGATTAGCCTTGATGAAAGAAACAGCAGATATCCAACGAATTCTTTCTTTTTTTTCCTCATTTAGATCATAATGAAAAATCTAACGACGATAAACGAATACTGTAATTTAAATTTGCCTGCACATTATGATTTACATTGGGTAATTGCGTATGCATCACTAGCATTCGTTGGGCTATTTTATGGAATATTTGGTCTGTATGATACTATTCGTATTATAAAATATATCCTAACATGAACAATTGCTTTGTTTTTCAAAGGCTATCGATGGTGGCGTCTAACAATGTTTTTGACATCATTTAGTCTTAGTTCATTAGTTATTTATAATATTTTATTTATACAACCGACAATAAATGAACTACAACTGATTAGTATGTCATGCTCAATGGCTATATTATTTGGTTTAATCAATACATTACTACAATATGTTGGTTTGTTTACTAATGGTTTTTGTTTTGGTTTAATACTTTCAATAATTACATTTCTTATATGGGATATAAAAGATCGTTCAAATGGTATAACAACATCGTTTTGGCTCATTATTGCTCTAATACTATTGTTAGGTTTAATATGTGCTATTTTAACATTACGTTTTCAAAAGTTTATGCTGATTATGATATCATCATGTTTAGCTGGAGTATGTCAAATGCTTGTATTAGATTATTTTCTTCAATTATCCGTTGTTCTTCGTTACGTACATGAACGTCTATTGTTTAAATCAGCACCAGTACTGTGTATTCGTCATTGGATTATAGTACTTATACTACCAATTATTATGTTATTTTCTATCGTTATACAATATACATGGACAGGAAAAAATTTTTATCATAAAGATTCATGGAATAAAAGTATGAAAAATATATATTTGTCATCAGTTCATTTGAGCATGTCTAATATCTCATGAGAATTTAAATCTTTTGTTCTACTATCATCATTAGAATGCATTGACCCTGAACTCATTCTTTCTTTTCTTTTTGTATTATGGTCAGATACGAATGCAAACTTATCATAACAGGAAATATGAAATACGAGATAACATTATAATCTTGAATAGTTAACTATGTATCCGATTGATGTAGAGTAGAGAGAATATTCGAGATAGTATATAAACATATATGTTTATCGATAAGATGAACATCGGCCTGGAATAATTAGGATTTATCAAAACGAAGGAAGAAGCAGAATTGATAGAGATTTTCTTTTTCTTATTCTCAATGGTTCTGTTGGTTTTTTAGTTATTGGTGTCGGCAATCGACGTTATAAAACAGCAAATTTAAATAAAATTCGTCGTCATTATGAACGAGATACGCTTCGACAACATATTATGCCTGATGAAAGCAATCGTTTCCGACATTTTTATCATTTACGTCGAGCTCATGGAGATGCTCTTTCATCAGTATGTGTGCTAATAGGACAGAAAGAATGTTCCTCGTTTTTTCTAACTAATCTATTGATTATACTTAATCTATGTATGTGTTAGTGCCAACAATTTGTTTAAGTCAAAGTTAGACTCGAACATTGTTGGACACTCAGTAAGATTCAATATCGAATTGTAAGATTTCTAATTGTAAATCAACATTATTTTAACTAAAGCGATTGAAAATCTTTGTAGCAATTGATAGATTATGTTCGAATCTTTGAAATTTCCGTTATCTGATCGATTGATGATTGCATTAATTGACATCTTGTTCTTGTTATATCAGTTTGTCATCACTCTACATGTTTAATAGCCGTTTTCTCTTTTGTAATACAACCGTTTGATATTATCTCATTTCGAACGCTTCATATTCTGATTTACTACGATTGTGAGGAACATTTATCATACTATCTAAACTGAATCTTTATCAAATATGTCACAAGATGCATACATATAAATATATATATTGTTTTAGCAGAAAAAAATTGACTATCGATGCTGCAGACATTATGCCTATTGTGACATTGAGCGGACGAGACTAGAATAAGTCTGGAGATGTATTTCTACGATGGATATAATGAAATTTTCAGAAGTATGGCTCGCATTGTGATGTATGAAAGCAAAATATTTTATATTTTCAATTCATTCCGACATGAATATCTACATTGACATGACTTATTGAAACGATCGCTAAGATGATTGTTAGTTTTCTTGCCGCGCTTTTGCTTGACATTCAATGGTTAGCGAAGCACGTGATGGTACGAATTCATCATGAGTCAAATTCCAATAGTACTCATGTCATGTAGATATTACATCTCTAACTGGTTAATCTATGATCATTGGTAGAACTCTAATCTTGTTTCATCGGAATTAGAATTCTAATTTTACCCACGGCATTATGATCTCTTATGTAAATAATTGACAAGATGAATGAGAAGAACATGTGTATGACATAAAAACGATAATTTATTCATAAAAACATATGTCAGAATAAATAGCTCAGGAGGTGTTTATATGATGTAACTATTTGAATGATACAGACAATCTTATATGTTAATCATTAATATTATTATTATAGGATTTCATACAAAACATGCGACAACAGAGTTCAACTGTCGTTTGCTTGAATAACACTAGTAATATTAATAATAATAATGCAAGTCCAACGGTTACAACTGGATCGAAATCAACACGTAAAGATACCGACAGTACAACGACAACATTAACTCATTTAATCTAACGATACACTATACATTGGGATATTAAAATAAAAAAAGAATATGCTGTTGTGTTTTCATTTGTTTTTGCCTTATTTTTCATTGTAATTATGTTTTTTTTGTCTTATAATATTCAGGTATTGTCTATTTTTTATTATCTATATCAACGTTTTGACAAACAAAATAAATTTACATGTATAGGTGTAGAAAGTGGAATACATGATTTTATTCATTTGCTTATGGATTCTTCGTAGACGTTCAGTAATGAGAATTAAATTGAGCGTTTCACACGAGTAGGATATCGTTTTCATTCACATGTTGATTGAGATGGTTTAACGCAAAAAACAAATGAATGAAACATTATTATCTATCTAACAATTCTTTTTGAATCAACTTGATTCTAGCATTGATGTATGATATTTTTTATCCATGCATTCATGATCGTATGTGTAATTATCGACACTCAAGAACGAGAAGATGTTTTTGAAGACTACAGTGACATTATATTGTCCCATGGTAGTAGTACAGGTAATATTACAACTCGATTCTAGACCCCCAACTTTCTAATTATATTAAAAGGTCACAGAATATGTTGCGGTTTCTAATATAGCGGCTAGGATCACATGTTTAGTTTCAAATCATGCCATTGCAGCGATACATTCAACAGACAGACACCCGAAAACAACTTGAATTTCCCCATGGACTTTTGTTCTATGTCACTATTTTCTGCTTTTTTTTTGTTTGAACTGATAGATACGTTTGCATGGCATGCTAGAATCATCATTTTTCTTATACTCAGGCGTTTTCATGAGAATTTCAATATGTCACAAGTTGATAACCTTAGGCAAAAACAAAACAGCTCTCTTATATAGCATAGTGTCAAATCTTCATCTGGAACACTAGTCTCTCTTAAATCTTACATATTGACAGGTTCTTTTAAACAATTGTGAAAATCTGTCAGCTCTAAATGAGACTTCATCAAAATATCCTGAACTATTCAACAGAGAAAAAAGCTACAGTTCACATGTCTGATTTTATCTTAGATTACTGGTATTTTTTCATTTGTCGGAGACTTCAAAAAATTGACGGAAAAATTCAACACTTGTTAAAACAATTGAACAGTTACAAATTCGTAGTAATTGTAGCGCCCTCGTTTTCATATATCTTCAAGTAGTACTCTTGAAAAACTAATTAGTCTCTTAGAAACTTTGCCACTATCATTCATTCATGATAATCTTCTTGTAAACTGCAGCTAATACAAAAAGGAACTCTAATGGAAATTTTTAAAATCTTTATCTGAATTTTAATTGAGTGCTTCTAACTATTAAAAAAGAAAATAAAATCATCGTTCGTTTGATTCATTATTTTATTTCTTCTTCATTTGATCAATTGCGTTTGATATTGACAAAGAAAGTGATATGGTTCACTTCGACGAGTCTATGAATCATTTCTATACAGCCTAAACGGCTTACGGTCAACTAGCATGATTGAAGTTGAGCGCTCAAATTTTCGGAAATAAAACAACAGATCTTAGTCATTTCAAGTTTTTATGTAGATTCTGCGTTGATCTATCTCGTTTGTTTTTAATAATTACGAAACTAAATAATGGTTACCAGCTAAAATTCACCTTTTTTTTAATGTAAAAATCGCTTGAAACCGCTGTTTTTCTCTTATCGTATTTCATTGATGGGAACATTTAAAATAGTACTGGTAGCTTGAAATACAAATGAATATTGTTACTTTAATGTCCAAACTGATATTTGAAAATGCGAAACAAAATTTTAGACGTGTAAAATTATGTTGAAAATTCATGTCTGTTCGTGTTACTTAATATTTTATCAATAGCTCACTCATTTTTTAACCTGTCAATGCTTTCTATTGATCAGAAGATATCCCTATCTTTTAACCTATAAAATTATATCCCACGAAATTCATGAAAATGGAGTAATTCTCAGGATTTATCATTCTTTCTGTATCACTCAAAGAACCGAATGTCTTTTCCATCTGTACGTTCCCGATCAGCGTTTTCCTCATAAAATCCAAGCAACAAAAAAGTTGAAGCTCAAATTTTCATGTCTTACAGAATTTGTTTACTTACATATTTCTTAAAACTTACAAATCTTTTCCTTCTTCCGTTCGATAAATTTAATCGTTCGAAGTTGAAAAAATATGTGTGCATTACCATCGTTCTGCATTGTATAGATTGAGAAAATCAAAGTTTGTCTGTTAAATAAACTGCAACATTAAACTATTCTCGTAACAAGAAACAATACATTCATGAACAGTTCGCTTTTATTGTTTGAATGTAGAGACATTCGCTCTCTCTCTCTCTCTAGGATAGTTTCTAATACTGTACCCTAAATGATTTGTTAAATATAAGTATTTCTAATCTTAAATCTTTAACAAGCATATTTTCATAGTTTAGAATTGAACGAGTCTTTTAGTTTAAATTTCTTGTTGTTATATTCATCGAGTTTTACAAGTTAAAATATTTCATTCAGTACCAAATGTACGATATATAAAATAAATGAAATCATACATTGTGTGAGACATGAACAGGTGAAATGAGATACGAAATGTTTTCGAAATTAACCTAGTCTGATTGTGATCAAAGATATTTCACAGCTTTGGAATGCAAAAAGAAAATACCAGCGATGGGCTCATTCTCCGATCATATATATCCACTGCATGTTAACTACATTTGGCTACTTGATTCAGCTACATTCCCTCTCATATGCACGTATATCATACTACACTATCCAAAGTACGAGAAATTATTGACTCCATCAAAAATTATATTTACAATACGAAGTGTCATTGGTGCATATTAATCTAATGTTCTTCTTTTTCGATCATTTTGTTTCTATGTTTGTTACTTGTTTACTCAGTTTGCACTTGTTCACTACTCGTCTACGTAAACATACGTATTCTATGATGTCCTTCAATCAGAAGCAACTATTAATTCGTGATCGAACAAGGTCGATGATAGTTAAGAATGATTCGTATCTATGAACGAGATGATGCAAGATTTCAATCAGAAAATGTTCAACAGTAATATGTCAAGGGAATCTTTACATACTACATAAATACTAGTTGGCATTCTCGATAAATTCCTACTTATTGTTCCGATATGGATGAAGCGAAAAATTCATATTCGTATATTTATGACTAAGAAAAACAAAAGGATAAAAACTGGATGTTCTTGATTTTGAAAGCATATATTTGATTTTTTGTTGATCAGAGTAACTGATGTTTGTTTGCCCTGTGACATATTTTAGATAATTTTCAGGTTAAATTTCATTATACACGAGTCAATAGATAGATGAAAAAACATAGATCTACTGGGTATTATTAAATACACAATATATTGATACGATCAAAATTCGTTAGTGATACACCAGTAGGAATTATCCTTAATTTGTTTTCATCTAGGGTAACAGTCTATTTTGCTGAGTACTTGAATAACATCAATATATATATATATATATGTATACAAGACGAACCGTATATTTTTTTATAGTAACAGAAAAACCCTGACACGAAAAAAAAGTGCAAAAACTCAGCGAGCCATAACCATTGTTTGGGTTATATAGAATGCAAAATAAAAATAAAAACAAATTGGTATAGACTCTAGTCTTATTCTACATGTCATTTTCTTCTCATTCAAATTGCATTACCAATATTCACTAGTAAGCTTCATGCATATGGTAAATACAACTATTGGTTAGAATAAGAACAATCCAATTCAAAGTAGGATTTTCATGAATACATTATATGATATATTAATGATTACTTACCTACACACTTGATTAACTCGTTTATCCTTAAATATTGTCACAAAAATTTCAAATATGTTGTTCGAATAATTTTTCCCATGGATTATTAAAATGATAGACATAATTATCCTGAAAACGTACATTAGTTTTGAAATAATGTTTTCATGAACAAACATAAATGTAATTATGTCAACATCATCAACAAAGAAACAAACAGCGGATTCAATATGATCTATTGATTCTAATCAAATCTTATAGAGATATGCATATATTCAAATTGAAACAAATTGAGACTGACTTTTAACTCGATCATATTATATTTATGATGACGGAATTTATTTTTATAGTTTATGGATAAATGAATTCAAATTGATCGTATTCTTTTCAATGCAACTGATTTTCTCTTTCTCTTTTATTTACGCAACACAATTAGAATTGGCAATAGCAAATATTTGATTATAATTCAAGGTTCCTATATTTTGTTTTCTGATGATCAAATGCTTATCGATGACTTAATATACAAATTAGTCTACAGTTATGTTCAATTCAAGTAACTATGATATATATTTTAATGTATAATATTTCTGTTTTGCTTCTATTTCACAATGAACAATGAATGATAAAAAATTTTGTTAGAGAAATAGTAGTATTTCATTGACGAAACATTCACACGAGTGAATTCATCGTTGAGAAAATACTTTACCAAAAAATAGTTGACGTTACATTTCATTTTTATCTGCAATATAGTCAATGTCGTAGCTATTTTAGTGATCATTAGGAATTTTTTATGAAAAGGAAAAAATAAGTCATGACATACATAGGCATAAATTATACGAACTTGCACAAACAAATGAAATCATTATCATACTATTCTATTCTTTTCATCGACGCGGTAGTGAAGAGTATTCACTTACTGATTAAGTATGAAAAAAACATTTTCTGCATATGTTAGTTCTAAAAATAAATGATTATGTCAATTATTCTGAAATTACTGATAATCGAAATGAAGCAACAATTAAATGAAACTCAAAAATCATGACAAAGTGATTTAAAAACAATAATATGCATAGCATAAGTTTTTGATGAAGGAGTCCAAAAAAAGGATTCCAATAAGAAGTAGCAATTGACATGCACTATAGTTAAAGAAATCACAGAATGCTTTGAAAAAGAAAAGAAAAATATACGATGAAGTTTTTCTTTTTCTTTTGCGTTCTATTGTCTTCCCCATGTGTTTTTGTAAATCGACAAATACAACGACGACATTTGATTTCGGCCGGTAACTCTTGATTTTTTTCTCTCTAAATCAATTGCGAATTTTTTTTGCGTACTGTGTTACATTTCTATGTTGATTTATTCAAGTTGTTTTCTTTTTAATTTCGATTATGATCGGTATACTAAGTCCATTCGGAATTCGTTTTTCTCGAACAAATGACATTATCATACACAAATTAGTTTTTCGAAGTTTCATATCAGTGTATTCTGTTTTTTTTCGTTACCGAAGTTTTTCTTTCAATAATTGATCGTTCGTATCTTCTTACTATTTCAGATTACGATGAATAAAAGCAATTAGTATCCTTAATTATGACAACTCCATCGGATGTATTGGCTACAATTGAGGCAAATTTACAACAAGCTATGGAACGAAAAAAACCTCGAGAGCAAGTAAGTTTTCTTTCTATTTATATATAATATAAAATAATTCATAAACGAATAATACGTTGTTCTCTTTAATTTTTTGTTTTTGTACTAGACTGTTAAATTTGAACTCGAAGGCCAAGTTAGAGCATGTTGTCTATCGAAACCATTCAATTATGCTGATCTACGTGAGTCTATCGAAAAATTATTTGGTAATAATACATTAACATCGATCGATCGAATACTATGTTTATTTTCACGTGATGATGCTTTAAGATTACCAATAACCAATGATGATGACTTAAATAAAGTTATAGCTATAGCTGACACCAATCAAGCAGCTAAACTCAATTTTTTATTGATACGAAAAAAAGGAGTCAATTCTCATGTTCGAACAAAATCAAAAACGAATTCCTTCGATTCAGATTCAATATCCGATGATGGACAACCGACTGAAGTTAATGATACAAATCTGGATTCACCACCGCCAGGTACTATAACAACACAAAAACGACGTACTACAACGAATACAACAAGTAAATCACCAACATCAAAAGATGGAGGAATATTCATACCAGAATCTGTTTGTTGCTTTTGATTGAAAGTTTCATTAATCAAATGTCTATTTTTTTCACAGAATGATGAAGTATTATATTCATCAGGCAGTTCATCAGTGATCAGTCGAGAATCAAGTGGTAGTGAAAATAGTGCAAGACGACGATTACCAGGTGATCCATTGAGTTTAATTTTAATGAGGAAAAAACAATGTTTGTTTCTTTGATGCTTTTAAAAATTCTAGCTAGTTACTTAGTAAAACGTGTAACAACACAATCGTCTCTTAGTGGTGGTAGTGCTGTAAGTTCAAGTAGTAATTCATCAAATACCAGTTCGAGTTCAAGTGAATCTTTGTGTACACAATGTTCTTGTTCTGGTCATCATTATAGATGTGAATAAAGACGATGAAGTTCATCTATTTATCAATTGTTTTTGCTTTCTTTCATTTTTCTTTAGCTCCTCAGACACCTTCGAATTGGAAATTAGGGCGACAGTTAGGACAAGGTAAAATATTCAATTGAATATATCTATGAATATTTTATTGAAACTATTTATCAAGGTGCATTTGGCAAAGTTTTTCTTTGCTATGATGTTGATACTGGCAGTGAATTAGGTATCAAACAGATTCCTATCCGTGCACTTAGCTCAGAAACATCTCGTGTAAGTTAATCAAAAATTTTGATGAAAATTAACCGTTCATCTACATGAAAAGACTACAATTTTCTTTGCTATGATGATACGATATTGAATGTATGTATCCATACGAAAATAAATTCAACTAACACCTAGTCAATTGTTCTGCATTCGTTCATATGTATATTATTATACGAATTCGACTTCAGTTATAACTTTCGAAGTTTTCACATCATTGATCTTTTCTATCAAAATTTTCAAACGATTCTAGCATAGTCATCGTGAAAAATATCTAATTTAAGCGACTGGAGTGTTTGCTTTTCAATCAATTCTGTTATTTTGACGACCAAATTTCATCTGCTTGCAAATTCAGACGGTAGTGATCAACGACAGTGACATGACGAAATGAAGGCTTCAATGAAAATCTTTGTGCTAACATTGTTAGGATTAAATGATCGACGAAGGACGATAATAATGTTTAATTCATGGCCTCAGTACATGTGAACTTTTGCTTGATTGGTGAATACTTGCAATAGCAGTTTATTTTTCATTGTTTGCGTTGCTGTAGAACGCAGTAGCATAATCGCATTAAAAATTGTAGTGCTTCATCGATGACAGCTAATTTTCTCTATGACTATATTAATAGAATAGAATTTTTATCTATATGAATAGGAAGTGAAAATCCTCGAATGTGAAATAAACATTTACAAACAATTGAATCATGAACGTATTGTTCGATACCATGGTGCTGTACGCACAGAAGATTATTTACAAATCTTTATGGAATACATGTCTGGTGGATCAGTACGTGAACAAATTTTAAATTATGGTGCATTAACAGAACAATTGACAAAAAAGTATACGAAACAAATACTCGAAGGTCTTATATATTTACATAAAAATCGATTTATTCATCGTGATATCAAATGTAAGTTTATCTTGATGAATAAAAATAGAGAAAGAAAATACAAAGGACGCAATCTTTTTACTTTGAAATTCAGGTGCAAATATCTTGAGGGATATCTCAGGTAATATCAAACTAGCTGATTTCGGTACATCAAGAAGATTGATTGCCATAACAAATCAAAATCAACCTGACTCTGGAACTATTGGTAAGAAGAAGAAAATAACGGGGCTTATTGAAATTAAGAGTAATCCTATGTATGAAAATCAAATGTTAGAATTCGAAGAAAAATCAACAGTTCTATATGTTCATCTTATATTCAAACTAACTCTTCGAGTGAAAATTTCGTACCGTTTATTGAAATCATATATCAAACAATATAGTTGATAATTATTTCAACGATTCAGTGTCTCTAGGTTTATATTCATTTAATAGTTAACTTTCAGAAGTTTCTTTCTATTATTCAAATTGAAAGTCCTCAAATGAATTACTTAAATATATTCGTGTCATACTGTCGATATTGATTTTTACGAAATCTACTATGCATAAAATTTTAAAAACAAATTCATTTGACAATTTCAGGCAATATTTTTCTTTCAATCTTCGACTTAGACCTTTTAACAAAATCCGTATAAGAATCGTCGATAAAAAATATGTTGGAATCACTTTTATTCATAGTTGAGAAACCTTGTACAAAAATTTTTAACGATTACTAAAATTCTTTTTCTTTTCTTTTTACTTGTCTACTTCACAAAGTGCCATATGTGTGATATCGATTTTAGTAGTATTTCAATTTATTTCAAATCTTTATAATCGATTGTAGGCACGGCTCATTGGACGGCACCGGAAATAATTCAAGGAAGTATATTTGGACGTAAAGCAGATATATGGTAAGAAAAATTTTAATTTGAACTCATCTATTCAATACGAATTAGTTATTTTCAGGAGTCTCGGTTGTACGATTGTTGAAAGTAAATCAAGTTTTCCTTTTTCGTAAATAATTATTGTTTTTCCATTTAATTCTAATGTTTTTCTAGTGTTAACAACGGGTCCACCATGGCAAAATCTTCAACCTATAGCTGCGATATTTCATATAGCTACTTGTGACAAACCACAGTAGATACTAATACTACAAGCAAGTTTTGTCTTTATTTTACTTCTATTCTTTAATTTAAGATATCAATTACCAGACAATATATCTGCTTGTGCTCGCGAGTTTATCGATGCATGTCTAACAAAAGATTATCATCAACGTCCGACAGCTGAAGATTTAATTAATAACACGTTTCTAAGTGATATTTACAATCATAGTCGTCATCATCACCATGAACAAAACTGTAATCAAACATCGAACAATTCCACATTAATATCGTTTTAATTTTCAAGTAATCTCATCAGTTGATCGTGCTTATTAGTAATTGAATGTTTTATCTGTTGTTTAATTTGAAATAATGGACGTGAACGTTCCATTATGACTCTCCCGATCTGAACAAGGAAAATTAAAGATATATTGAATGTATCGTATGCATAAACACAGACATATATCTGTGTGTATGCAGATGTATGAATACGTACTTTTGGATAAGGTGGCGCTGATGCTCGTAGTAATGCTTTTTTATGCTTTAAATCATTGATTATTTTTTCTTGTTCAAGTTTTTCTCGACGATCCATAATTCGAACATCCATTTCACGAAACTAAATATATGATAAAAGGAAATTATCTTTTCTTATTGTTCGTTTTTTTTCTAAAAAGCAAGATACTTTTTCAGCTTCCATGACAGCAGATGAATCCATATGTTCGATCGTATTTAATAAGGCTTTGATTTTATTTTCGATTGTTTGTAACATATGAATTGTTGATATACCGATATCATCAGAAATTATATGTTTTTTATATAAAATCTCAATAGTTTTTTTTAATTGTTCAATAAATGGATCGTTCTTTTCATTGGCATATTGTCTACAATCCGATAAATTGATAAACGACAATTGTCTTTACATAGAAAGAAAAAAGACACAACAAGAACACGATACATGAGTGTATTTTGACAAGAAATTTCACGTTCGACTTCATGTTTAATTGATTCCTCTAATCGATCTATTTTTATTTGAAGTTGTTCGACTTCATGACTTTGTTCACTTATAGTATTTTGTATAGTTGAATGTATTCTATCAACGATTTCCGATGTATATTGACTTTTTTCAACAAGTGGCAAAGATTTTTCTTCCATTTCAGTGAATATATCAAGTAACTGTTCAGGTTTAGTAAAATAAATTGAATAATTCTTATTATCAGAAAAGAAAAAGAAATGATACAAACTATCGTAACAATTTTAATTGAAAATTATACTTCACTATAAGCCATATTAGAATCATTCAAGAAATTGATATCATTTGGTTCATTTGCATTTGAGCTTAATTAAAGTAACAAGTTTTAAAAAACATAGATAAATCATCATACTGACGTTGGTTTCAAAGATTCATTGGTGCCAATTGTTTTACTGTCGTTTGCTATCGTATATGAAAATGGATAGACAAAGTACTTTGTTCTTAATCAGGGATGACCCGACCGGAAGCGGCGGAGAGCGTCGGGGGTGTACTACCACCTCCCCCACCCCGCCGCCCAATGTTGGCTGCTTCGGGACACCCCTGTTTTTAATGAAGATGTTTCTCAGACTAGACGAACATGATGTATTCGAAGAAAAAAGAATGTATGGTTTATCAGAATAGCTTTTAGTCGAATTTCTGAATTAGAAATATATCAATCCTTTTTGGGTACTCAAAAAAGTGAGTACACACTAGAATCGGTCAGTATGTCCGGCCGACCGTTTACACGATAACTCTTTACAAATACATTCGATTGTGCTGAAATTTTGTGCACAGAATCGTCTCATGAATATCTCGGTCGAGTTCGAAGATGAGAAGGATCCGGCAAGAAATGGCTGAGCTATCGAAGAAACTGTCATTTTCACCAAACAATTCCTGAGGGGGTACAGGGAGTTTTTCAAAAAAAACTTTTTTCTCTGAATTTATCACAACGTATATAATTGACTCCGTCTTTAACGCTGATTCCGAATCTGATATTAGTTTTGAACCAAATCGCAGCTTTCTTACAAAACATTGGCTGCAAAAAGGTCTCAAATGCACAAAAACTGCATCTAGAAACGAAATTGCATAGATATATCTCAGATGACTACTAGTTTTGGAGTTTCCCAAAAAGGTTTACCAAGATACTTCTTCCGTGCACACATTCTAGAATGACTGATTTTCTTATTCACTTTTTGAAGTACACATAACTCTCGGACTTAAGTCCGAAGTTTTCACATTTATTTCTTGTACTTCCGAAATAGAAGCATTCTGGTTGGTGACAAGTGAAAAATATCAAACACTCATTTTAGTCCTATATCGATGCTCAAAACAGAATTTACCTCAAGTTTCCTTTTTGCGGTAAAAACTCCAAAGATGTCTTAGTACAAACATGAACATCCAAACATCATTGATTTTGAGAAATTTCTATTCGTCACGGTATGAAAAATGCTAATCATAGGACAGTGGAACTATTCTACTGAACACATGCCATCGGATGCATAGCTCGACCTTCAAAGCAGGGAGGGAGGTGCATATGAATATTGGGTACATTTTTCTATCCTACGAGGCAAATTTCAAAAGCAAGAGGGGGTATCGCGCACCATGCACCCATGTATCCTATTTACGTCCTTGTATGTGACCAACTAAAAGATAAACCTAATCTATCTTACGTGTAAATTCCAATTGTTTCAAAATATCATCATGCCAGTCCTGCACATATATATATATATCTTTGAATAAAAATAAATAAGTTTTCTTCTTTTTTTTCATTATCTCACTTTAGGTGCAAGTTTAAAAAGAAATTGTTGATATCGACGTGATTGTTTCAATGTATCCGTTAAATGATTTTGATCGTTATGATTATTAATAAGAGTCTTTTGCAATCGTTTTATTTCATTGACTAGTTCATCTTTTTTACGCGATTCTTCATCAACTCTAGAAGTTAATTTAATAAATCTGTTTTTCTTTTATTGTTGCAGCAATAAGAATATAACCGAGAAGCTGCGTCATTTGCATTTCGATTACACACGTCGAGAAATTGATCGAATAAAGCTAAATCCTCTATGATATGTTTTTCAGCTTTGGTCAATGCATTTTCTTCTTGCCGTAGATGATTTTCCCAACGTTCGATTTCATCCTGTTTTATATTCAGAGTGTACTAAATTCAAAACAAATACCAGGTTAAAATTCAATGTAAAATCTCATAAGTTACTTGTAATGTAAATATTTCATGATTTTTTCGAAGATAATCTTGTAAACTTTTTCGATTACGTCGTCGATCTGTGCTCCAGAATACAACAATATTCAATCAATATTTAACATTCATCATTCTACTTTGAATATGAGTAATGATCCATGACCGATCAGCATTCGTTAATGATTGATAATTTTCAGCTAACTTAAAGAAGAATGTGAAAAGAAAAATTGAACTAGTCTACTATGAACTACCAAAGGATCTGTTTCATTGAAAATATCTATAATATCATTACGAGAAAATTTATGTTGATCGATATTTTTCTCATTTGTATGTTTTGTTCTTTTCTAAATAGAATGACAATAATACGAGCAAATTAAGAAAAATAGATTTATTGATTAACTAGATACGGTATCGTCTTTTTTGCGTTCTTGATTTTGTAAATCACACGAATTGATTTCAACACTACGAATCAATTTGTCGATTGTATTCTGTTTTCTGTCTGTGACGTAGTAATGGAAATATATTTGATCTAATGATTAATATTATTCATTTCATGTGTACCTGATAGCTCATCATCTTGTTTCATTGATTCTTCTACTTTTTCAAAAATCATAAATTAACAATTGAATTTTTTTAATTAAACATAAAAGCCCGCCATATATTTCTTATACTTGCATTGAAAACGAAGTGTAACAATATTATGCTTTTCTCATCTGTTTGTTTCTGTTGTTAACTAATTGAAATGTACAGTTACAATCAAAAGTCTCCACAAAAAGAATCACTAGACACCGTACTGATTGACTACACTACACTTGAACATTAAAAGTTGTGTATCAGTTAGTGCAAGCACGAAGCGTTGTATTCATGC
Organism: Rotaria macrura; assembly: GCA_900239685.1. NCBI lineage: Eukaryota > Metazoa > Rotifera > Eurotatoria > Philodinida > Philodinidae > Rotaria > Rotaria macrura. The sequence continues at coordinate 194,461 of OENT01000064.1, read as the reverse complement.
AATATCCTATCATATACTGGGATCCGTACAAACCGCAAGTTAATAAAATGGATATAATACACGTTGCGAATGAGATGTTATATTAACAGTGTGTGACGTGTGTTTAGCATGAATAATGAAAAAATGATTGATTCTATTTAAAATTGTTTTATCTTGTATTCACTCTCAAATCAAATTCTCATGGTGTCATCTTTATTTTAAAAATGTCTCGTAACACATAGTAAAAATGATCTGAGTGGTTGTTTGTATGGGGTGGTGGAGTTAGTTTGTGGTGAGGGTTTTAGCATGAGCAAAACTCACATACCCAAACCCATACTGATACACATACCAACGACAACACTCCTATCCACAGCTACTTACAACTGTGCTCTTCTTAAAGGAACGAAAAAGAAAGATAGAAGATAAAAATGGAAATGTTGTAACAGAAGAATGAACGAAAATTACTGATATGATTATGGAAGCCAAACGGACATCAGTTGTACGCCCTAGGATTTCGTACAGCCTATTCGAAAGAAGGTGTTTTCAATTAATCAACAAATAAAAACGGCTCTATTTGAATTTAAGTGTTTTTCTTTGTAGTATTAATAATCTGTAAGATAAGGATAGTGTAAAGAACATGAATTCAATATTATCGAGGCTTTGAATAGTGCTCATGTTACGAGGACACTTTAATTTACGACGTAAGATAAGCGCAAGTTTTAGAATATGTACGAGTTATCTATGATGTGTGATTAATTCGTGTATTGTGTGGAAATACTTCTTGACTTTTATTTAGTCATACTATTCATGTATTGATTGAAATATGCATACATTAGATCTTGTCTATTATTTCGTTTAGTATCATAGGATATAGGGCTAATTCAACAAGTATCCGTTTCTACTGGGCTATTGAGATTAGCTTCTTTTGTCGAAAGTTTGAAAAAGAAAATTTTCTACTTATGCGTCAAATAGACTTCAATCTGATCCGAAGTTTATAATAGAAATCAAGAACTATTTACAGTATAAATGAATGAAATTTGTTGTTCGGCTAAAATTTAAACTAACTTGGTACGATTGCATTCATTATAAAACAGCTCGATGCACCGAGTTAAATAGATCAAAACAAATCTTTATATAAATGAAGAATATTTCTTATGAAATTCATCAAGATGTTTGCTGTAAAAATCTGAGTGTGTTCTTTGTTAACGTTTAAATTTAAATACAAGGACATCATACGAATATCGCAGCTGACGAGTATGGTTCGTTCAACTGCTTTATTATAATAATTAAAAAAATTAAATTTTTAGAGAATTCTCAATTTGGACAAACTTCAGTTTGCGAATAATAAAACAGTCATATTTAACAATGCATTTTTTGCCGAGTTATATCAATCCATACTTTTAGTATTGGTCTAACTTACATTTCGAAGATAAGATAAATTGATTTTGATAATACTTCTTCTGTATTACTTGTATGATGAAAACAGACATTTTTTCAACGTCTCTACGTCGTAGAAAGATTAAGTTTCACGGTAATCCCAATTGTTTTGCATAAAATGTTATTTTAGGTTTTCTTAGTTCGTATGATAAAAAATTCAAATGTTCCATACGCAGAAATAAGTAGAGCGCCCAGGTCAATCAAAACGGATATCCGTTACGGACCGTTGAGAGGACGCAGTTATACGGACCGTAACATCATTAAAATAGGGCCGAATACGGCCGTATTTTCACAGTATACGATCCTTTATTACTGTGCCCAGAAATAGTACCGTATACGGAGCCGTATACTGTGAAAACACGACCCTATTTTAATGATTTTACGGTCCGTATCGATCGACCTGGGCGTCGCTGTTTTGAACTAACAGCCGTATCCCGCAAGATTCGCAGCCCTATTGATAGTGGAGAAGTCATGTTACATGTGCAAATTTTCAATGTCACTCGAATTCATGTTACGATTGCAGATGAGTGGCGATCAGACGAAGGCAAACGAGAAAAATTAAAGCACAGAACGAACATCTATGCGAAAAAGAATTATGATTCTTTCAATGACAATGTTGACTGTGGAAGAGAACACTGAAAAAAAATTCGATAATAGATTCAGTCTATGATCAGATTTAATACTATATCCTAACAACCTCGCGACCATTCGGAGAACTTTTGGTTGTCTTCACTTACGAATTGATACGGCCAGTAACACACTAGCTTTCGCTTACGGCCATACCACGTTGAATACACCAGTTCTCGTCCGATCACTGAAGTTAAGCAACGTCGGGCTCGGTTAGTACTTGGATGGGTGACCGCCTGGGAATACCGAGTGTCGTAAGCTTTTTTTATCATGATTTTCTTTATTCGTTATGCTACTCATTGATGATGACGTGGCGCGTACGACTGGTTTCGAATGCATATTCCTTTTAAACGAACATCAATAGAAATATCTGGAGAAAAGTATGTATATTAGATAGTTTGAAAAACAAACAAACATGTCGTATCGATGACATTCAATATGCAAAAATCGATGATGTTTGTCAGATAGATCGAATTTTTTTAACAGAACAGGGTTGCTCGTTGTTGTGATGTATTCAGGAATTTCCAATGATCATCCTACTTTCTATCGAAGAAATGTCAGTGTAACAGATGAAATTAAGCTTTGTCTAATTGTTGTGTACACTCTATAGTAAACTGCTATATCAAACTTTGATCTAGAATAGTATACATATGCACAACTTATTTGGAATGATCATGTTTGAGAAAATATAGAAGTTTTGAACAATAGCTCTGCAATGTATTGATTAGTTCGAATGCCTGACATGTTCAATATACGTTCTTGTTTTGAAAATTTACTGTCTTACAAAAGTAAAGTATCTTTAACAAAAAGAACTGATGATGCTTGATTTGAAGCTGATAATTGAGGAGAGTTTTTTTTTCCACTATAAATAATATTGAAGGATACAATTCATAGAGTTCGCCTCTAGATTCCAGTCATTCATATTTTTAAAATTTCAATTAGAATTCAAATCGCGTAGAAATATTTATTGGAGCAATATGCATCGTTGTTGTTATGGTTGAAGAGAAATTGTTGCCCGTCGGAAGAAGACAGTTGACTTTTGTTATGTAATCATATACATCTTGATGATTGCGGTTGTTGACATTCCAATGTCATTTGTTCCCTTGATATATACCGGCTTCGGAAAACAATATGCAGACAATTTCTAATGCAGCATAGAGCAGAGAAAATAAGTGCACACATATGGATTTCATCGACGCTAAAATATCAATCGGCACTGGAAAAACAATGTTAGAATTTGCTTACAGATAAGAAATCCATTTCCAAGATAAATTATTTTATCGAATGAATATTTCGTTGTTTAAAACAAACATAGGAGTACAACTGATCAATAGAAATCTCATTTTATTTTAGGCATTGATAAATCTTTTCAGATGAAAGTCAAGTCGAATTAGATTGGTGCATTATCCTTCACACGAATTTTATTCCAACATCAACAGACAAATATATAGAAAGATTAAAATTAAAATTTAATGAATAAATAATACGTGACTTATTCTTAGATAATTTTCTTTTCTTCTTTAAACAAACACCATTGCTTATGAAAATTATGATAGAAAAAAAAAAGAAACAAATGAGGCTCACTCAAGTATTGCTATTAAAATGCAAATAGCCGTTTAACCAAATGAATTCATCTAGTAGAGAAACAAACAATGAAATTTAAGTTGTTATTACATATGTTTGGAATGATAATCACTTATGAGCGCAATGAATTATAATGATTTATGAGAAATAAAAAGAATAAATTGAGAACAACACTGACAAACAAAAGAAAAAGAAAAAAAAAGAACAATTCGCTCGTTCATGCGCACACAAAAGGATCGTATAATTTGATGTAGATCAATATTTGTTTTCTCATTTGCTTTTGTTTATTGTGCTCCTTCATGATTTTCATCTGCATCCAAGCCTCGTGTAACTTTACTGAAATCGAATGGTTCACCCATATAACGACGATAAACATCGAGTATATCAAGGCATGTCGATTCAAAATGTGTTGTGGCATCATATGAACTTGAAATGAAGAGCTAAAACAAAAAACAGCAAGATCGAATGGTTTGATGTTTTGTTTTTTCTTTCAATCAAAATTTCTTCGCACAACTTAGAAAACTAAAACAATTATTTTACTTTGCTTGTTGTGCCGTCTTCAATTGGTTCATATAAATCACTAACACTAATAAATTTTTGATAGATTGGTTCAAGTAGTGCAAGTCCAGGTTTAATTTCATTTTCAGGATTACTCGTTTCAACAGTTGTACTAACTAATGCAACATACCAATCCTTTGGAGTAACCATATTGGTTTGACCCATGCAACAAACGTAAATATCTAAAAATGACATAGAACTTTATATTTGATAATTCGATCGCCAATAGACGTTTTCTTCTTACCATTATGACGATGAACTTGCTTTTGAGGTATAATAATTTGTATTGAACCAGGCGATGCATTCGAACCAACACTAACAGCATGTCGTAGAAGACAAATAGCACGAATAACTTGACCAACTTTTTTCACCTTGTCCGTTGCATACGATGGATCACAAATGACAGCTTTACATCGTGCTGTTTGGTCACCTGATCGAACGCCAACAACCACACCATTTTCATATACAATTTCATCGGCTGGTTTATCAAGCATATATGTTCCACCATAGATAGCACTTAGACTAAATATGAAATGAATTGTTAAAATTTCGATAGCTATGTTTTTTTTTGATAAGATTAATCTACATGCAAACCTCATCCAATCGGCTTACATATTAAGACTCTCACACATGTAATTTACCGATCTCAACGGATATGCATATTCATCCGTATATCGCGCATCAATTGGCAAAGCTTTACGAAATAATCATCTTCGAATTTCATCTCCAATGTAGTGTTCGTGAAAAACAAAATACGATTCTGAAGTCACTTCGAATTTGATGCGTCTCATAGGTTTGAACATTTTCGCCCAACAAAATGTGTTTTCTGACATATTGAGTGTCTACACGCTTACATGCCATACACATTTTGATTAGAAGAAAAAATTCTCCGAACACGATAGTCTCTTTGAGATTATATTTTTCTTGACGAACTGCTAAATTAATCCTTGAGAGATGTAATAGAGAAGTTTGCCTGATTATCAACAGACATAGCTAATTCTACAGATTATATTTAGTAGCTCGATTGTATTAGTCAATTTGTGATATATTGAAGGTCATTGCTAATTTCTTCAATCGTATTTCAGCGGTAACATCTGGCCAGTTGACAGACAGAAAGCGACTGCAGATTTTTACCCGATACAATTCAAAAATTCATTGTAGATTCTGTTTCCAATGAATTAATAATCGATTCAAGCAGACATCCGATTTAGTACGCCATAGTTTCTCTTAAATTTCTGTTCCTGCAAGTGCAATTTAAAACGTCGACGTGACTGACGTTATCTCTGTTCTGTGTGAGTGACACATTCCTCGACTAAATAAAACGAAATTCAGCAGATTCTTAAAGTGTGCCGAATGTTGAAATTTCATAATATTTTCTTTGATTCTGAAAAAAACATTCTCGACTATCACTCGAAGTAATTTGAATTCTGTGGAAGTACGCTTCATGTTTGTCGAATTTCGAGTTAGTCGAAAAAAAACAAGACTACGCATGTATGATACATTATTCTAGATATAATTACCGTGCGAAACCTTGTGGTAATTCGCCAAGTCCATAGAGTGGATACAGATATGGTGATTTGCCATAGCGTGCCAACGATTCACTGTATAATTTTATTCGTTTGATTGATTCAAGAGCTGGCTTTTCCAAGTAGCTGAACAAAAAAATAAATTGGATCGATAGGCAAAAGATTGTTCTTTCTATTAATCATCTATTATCATTTTACTCATCATCGCTGTGGAGTGCCAATGCGTGGCCAGTAAAATCGATTGTATCTTGATCAAGACCAAATTTTTTAAATGCATCAATCATGCGTGTATTCGGTGGTATATCTTTATATGTTTTAGGATCTTTTTCATCATATTCATTGATCCATACGAGTAGATTACGAAAGCGACGTTTTTCAAAAAGACCCATTAATGCTAAGTTATATAAAAAAACAGAATTCTCTTATTTTTTATCATTAAAACTAAAACTTTTAGTTTTAGTCTTACAAGATGCAAGTGCTTCACGTTCGTCAGCCGGAACCTTATGGATTTTTTGACCTTTGTATACATAACTACCTTCGATGCATTTGAATTCAAGATAACGTGTTACACCCGTATGAATTAATAATTTTACCAAAAGACCTAAGACGTAAAAAGGTATAGTTTTCAGTTTTACTTATTTTTTCTAGTGTGCTCTTGACTTACCATTGGCCATAAGAAATTTTGGAATTAAATCAACATTCCAATCACGACCACGTCCAGTATCCGATGGTGGTGGTGGCATGTTAAATTTCGAATAGAGCTTTACAAATTAATATGATCAATGAAATAAATCATGAATTGAATTGAATATTAACACAAATAATTAACTTACATCTTCTAATGGTGTCATGGATGCTGATTCACCACCATAATATTTATTACGATCCATATGTAAAATTTTCTTGCCTGCAACACCTAGCAAACCAGCTAGGACACATTCCTATACAATACAGTAAAAGTATATTTGCTTAATTAAATCAATTCATAGTTACATACCTTTAAACCAGTGCCCAACAAAATAACATCATACTCTTCATCCATGATATCAGATTCTTTTTAGAATGATGAAAAAAGAAGAAAATTGAATTGACTAGTTGGTCTAAAAGAAGAAAATGATATCTTTATGAAAAGGTAGCACGTAAATCATAAGACGATAGATAGGATGGGGTCAAATCTTGAATGCAAGGTAACGTTATGTTTATTCACTACAGTCAACATTGCTTTTTAGCAAGTGGCGAAACAACTAGCGACAAATGCATTATTTCAACACACTTTTGTTCTTGTATTGTTTTCATCCTTTTAGGGCACAGAGTAACAATTTCTCATTGGTGGAAATATTTCTGCAAAATAAAAACAGACATCTCCAAGAGATCTACTGTTTTCTTCTCATGGATGAATTTAAATCTTTGATTTGCAAAAACTAATTTTTTTCTAACAAAAAAAAGGAAAATATTAAATATCCGATATCTTGCTCTGATTGTCGCTACTATCAATTTCGAATTTTTGTTCTCGTTTGTATTCTCTGGAACTCAATTTCTAGCAGTCAATCAATGTCAAAAATATGTACTTTTTCTATTGTCTTTCTTTCCAGTAAGAAAATAAAAATTGATCATGACGAATTTCACGTGTACGAATTCACGAAGTTCCACTATGAACCTAACTTTCGTCGTCTTGAAGTAATGAATTTGATTATTACAGTATCTTCCGATTATATCAATAGTATGTAAATTTGAGCTCAATTTTGAACAGAACAAAATAATATTTGCGTATGCGGCAAGGATTCACGAATTAACTCTATTCATTGGTTGAGAAATGAATTGATCAAAAATGCTTAATAAAGACTTACGTTGAAAATTTTACATAAATAGCAATCATTCGAAATCGACTAAAATATTATTGATGTCAACTAGAAGATTATGAAATTATGTTCTAAGATGATAAGGAACCTTAGTTTTTCAAGTTTTGATCACAATCATACACCAACTAGTAGAATTATTACATGGTTGTCGTCGACTTTCCTCCTGAAATCCATGTACTCTGATCTAACCCAAAAACTTTCAATGAACCAAAATGATCTACAAGCAACAATACAATTGTACAAAGACGAAATCTAAATTTTCATACTACATTGACTGATTTATCATGATTTATGATCAACATCAAATATATATTTCTCGACATCATTAATTATTGCTACAATACTATCAAGTTATGTGAAAAATATGTACTGCTCTAGTTTTTACTTACTTTTATACTGTGAAATAGAATATTTACATTAACGATCTATTTGTTTATACATCAATAGAATTCGAAAAGAACAATTTAACAAATAAAATATCATCATGGTAGAAATTTGAAAACAAACTAAACTAAATAAAAATAAATCTATTATAAATAATTTTTACTTCTAATAGAATCAACTAAACAAATGCAAATCGATCACGAAAACGAGACAATATTTCTACGTCGGTCATGAATATAAATATATTGTAATGGTAAAAACAACGTTTTAGAAATTGATTGCTTGCTAGTTTGATTTTATATATTGTCTATGATTATTATGTCTCTATTGACTTATCGACTATTGCTAAGAGAATCTTCCATGTATTAGTTCACTCTGAAACTACATGTACTTACTAATAAAATTCAAATTGAAATAACCAACAAAAAAACTTGCTTCTAGTGCGAAATTTGTAATCTATAGTTTTAGAAATCCGTGTGATACCCGGATAGTTCCGTATTGGTACGAACTGGGACAGTAAAATTGTAAGTATAGTGGGTTGAGACAAGATCAATTTAATTGCATGTCCCAGCAAGTATATCAGAAGTAGGGTGGTGACTATTCTAGAAAAAGATGAAAGAGTTTTATTCAACAACTGCACTCGGTGAAAAATACACTCTGTTCGAATAAATATAGTCTGTACTGGGATGATAGAATAATTATTTTTATGTTAAAAATCTTTTTTTCTAGGTTTCGACATCTGGATAAGAGTTAAAATTGTTCTAAGACTGAAAAAGTTTTTGAAAGCTTCTCTGTTTACAAAGAACACGTAGTCACATCTTACCTTTTGTGAGATCGGTTGCTCAATGAGCAGCATCTAAAGTTGTACTTCTTGTCGAGATTTTATTGTTTATTTTTTTAATAAATACTATGCCATGAAACTGTTATTTTAACAGGAACACATAGTGAAGTTAATGATGTACACTAAAGAAGAAAATATAAATTCAATGAACTTTTCTTTCACTTATACTTCAACAAAGAAGAGTTACGTTCAAGTAATAGAATGAAGTGGAATCGAGTGAAATAAATTTCTTGTCTTCTCATAAATCTCTGGAAAGTTTGAATACTTTAGTTTAGCTGAAATGAATTCTAAATTTGAATAGATTATTTCGCTATCGTTCGATACGTTATTCTCGTTTTCAATTTACGATAGATTCGCTTGTAGACATCTATGATTAGATGAATACAAGAAAATACTTCTAATTTTCATTGAATTTTTTTTTATGCACGAACGTAAAAAGTAACTGTACGTGAATATCGAAAGAACGTGTATGTTTTTCAGAAATCCTATTTTGCAATGAATTTCTGTTTTTAAAGAAAATATACAACTATTAGACGAAAATTTGAAATTCAACATGTTAGAATTTGAGTTGGAAAGGTGTAAAATCAATAATTCAACAATACACAACAGAAATTTTCGACATGTATTATTTATTACAACATTAAAAGAAAACTAATGCATAAAATTAGTATTCCATTTTAAAGTAATTTCGAGTACTAAGGTAGAAGATGATAATTCATTGATTCGTAGACTTGATGAATTACACATCTGAAATTTAGGTAAATCCTTGTTTGATGGAAAGAAAAAATGTCGAAAACGAGAAAGAGGTATCTAAATGCAAGTGCAGGTGAGAGTGAGGGAGTTCATCGGTTCATACACTATGATGTCCATCGTTTGTATCTTTCGACATCTCTAAAAATTTTCATTTTTGCCATTTTTACTTTCGCCATTAGGGAGAACTTGGAATCGAAATTTATTCTTTTTGAAATTTATAGTCATGGAGAAATTTTTCTACACTTGTTTTTGAAAATTTGGCGAAGATGGCATATATGTATGTCAACATAATCATTGAATACCACAGATTAATGCAAATAGAAATCATCCAGTCAGTCATGAATAGGATACGTTCACGTGTTTCGTTTTGATTGTTTTACCAATGTTTCATATAGTAAAGTTTTTCTTGTGAACAGAGTCTTGGTGGTTACAAATTTTTTGTACCTGAATCCTACCCTCTCTTGTAGCCTAGGAAAGGTCACGGTTGTCTTGCAAGAGTCTAGTTGTGAATTCGGCAGCGTATTCGATATCTGTTAAACAACACAATTTTTATTCTTCTTCGCTTGTGCTGTGTATGCATTAGGTATTTCACGAATCATAATGATCTCGACAAATAATCATAGTTCATCAGTCTGTACTCTACTTTAATAAGTTACCTAATCTTAACCGATATAACAGCATCGGTCAAAGAAGACATTGAGAAAATTTGTGACAAGAAATTTTCATTCGAAGAGATTCGATTGAAACGTTTTTTATCATGGAAAATATTTTTTACCTTACTCATCGATCATTGGTCGTATTATTTCATTTCAAATATAATCATCATAATCTTTTTTTGCAAAGTAAGAAAATAATTATATAACCTTACAACTTACACATTATTAAGCGGGCACTCTTAAAATCTTATTCATTTTCACAACTTAATTTACATACTCTAGACATCAAGTATCTTGTATGATTAAAGAAGTAAATAAGATGAATAAAAAATGTCAATTAAAACTTTTTGTTTGCATAATGAAATAAATTTTTGTTCAGTGAAAATATGTATTCGTAGTTGAATTTTTCTCAACTTACACTGTGCCATTTCATCCCATGGAAATGATTGTAATTGGTAGAGGAAACAAATAGAATCTAGAAATATAATTATAAGAAATTATTTTGATGTTTTTGTTTCGAATGAAAAAAATAAACATCTTTGAACGTTTTGTTTTTCATGTTAAACATTCATATCTTACATTATTCTGATTTTCTATTCATCAACGATTGTAATGATATTAGATCATGTTTTTTTTTGTCAGCATAAAACTTAATCAGAGTGAAGAATGCATTTCTGAATAAAATATATTTCAATTCTCATCTTTGTTTTTGCTAAGGTTCGAGTAATTTTATTAGTTTTTAAAGTTTATTCCAGAAAACTAACACTTGACTTCAAAACTCATAAAGTTTAATATTAACGTCGTTTTCAAAATAAATACTACAGTTAATTTTCTTATCAAAATATTTAACTGAAATAAAAACAACTCTATTTGAAATTATCACAATACATGTATAGACACAATCATAAAAACTCAATAAGTTTCTATCAAAGTTAATCAATTTCGAGAATTTATTGAAATAGTCGTTTCAATATCCAACAATTTTCTTTAATCGCAGTAATATGTTCATGTGAAACTACGTTATAATTCATAAAGAGAAGTATAATATAGGCTTACCTAACATATCTGCAACAGAGTTTTAAACTAATACAGCAAATAATTGTTTTGCTTTTGGCATATGATTTGAAATGAGTGTTGAAATAGAGATTCACTTCATTCATTTTCTCTGTTCATGTTGCAGGTATCGCTGTAATCAGTTATAAACGGCTGCATGCTATGATACATCAAGTAAAGGTACAGTAAAGAAGTGTACCCTACATTAGATAGAATAAAAACAAGCGTTGTTCCATCAGATAAATATGACTGCCTGGTTTCTTTTGTGCAATTCAATTGTATGCCGATGTTGCTAATGGCATTTTTTTTCTCTGTAAATACCTCTACTCTAACGATGTTTTGCTTTTCATTGACAATTCGAAAACTCTTGTTTTCTTTCTAGGCTCAAAATAAAATAAAAATATTGCTGATGTATTTATTGAAAATAACATTATTTTAAATGAATTTCGAATTTTTTATTATTGTTCACAAGACGAGTCATGTGTGCCCATGTGAGGACTAGTAAATATATTTCATCCTAGACACAATATGAGATTCATCTTTGTTGTTCCTGTCAATATTTAACTTCATAGTGAAAATCTAATAAAAGTTATCGACCACATGCCAGATAGAAAATAGTCTGTTGTTCATATTTCAACATGGATAACATTCAATGTGTACGAAAAGAATAAAACAACACTAATCGTAACATATTGAATGTTGCATTAATTAAAAAAAAACAGAAAAGTATCACAACCACAGCACGATAATTTTAATTTATTTCTTGAATTTTTATAATTTTTCACATGGAAATACTTTTACAACGGATTCTTTGACGATTTATTTTTCTTCTTGTTTTATGCCGTATTTAGATTTCGACATAAAACATAATCTTGCAGTTTGATTTCTAAGGAATCGAGAATACTCTTCATAGTTTAATACTGTTTACTTTACATTTTAGATTTGATAAAAACGTACGTTTTTTCTTTCTAATCGAACATGACAATCTTTCATCGTTGAAGTAACTTTTTACTTTGTCTATTTGTTCTTTTGTTTCTTTTCATGTTTTTTTCCTTGAATGAAAATAGATTCTTTAACAATAAATGAACTTCATCCTAATATGGCTTTAAACAACTGCTATAGTTAAATTTTTTGTATGCATCCTAATTTAATTGATCGTTATATTAAAGAAAAGGGATTTGATTGAACATTATTTTAAATAACATAGAGTTCATGTATGAAAACTGATTATTAATGAAATAAAATATTTATAATGTGACATTTAATAGAATAGCAAATATGACGGTACAAAAGCATTACAGAAGAGAACGAGTGTATATGTAAGTAGATTATATTTGGTAGCATTTAAATGATAAGAATCTTTCAAATTGATTGAAATTCAAGACTTGCAGATAAATCATTATTAATAATTTTTCATTCTTTAACTTAACAGTACGGAATATAGATATAACTGTTGTAAAGAAAAAAAGTAGATTTACCAGAATGACTAAACTACACTCTTTTCTTTCTTCTTTTCGTTTTTCTTTCATACATCGATATATTTTTCTTTTCTATTTATACTGTTGACTACTAAAATTTCTAACACAAATATACTTTCATCGTCATAATTTTTATTCGAGCATAGTTTGGCAATTGTATACTTTAATTCTTCATGTGAAAACACGTGTGATGGATACGTGTATATCGATGTTGATTGGACCATTTTCCTTGTTATAACCTGATGAGAGATCTACATATTATATATCAATACGAAGAAAAACAGAATCCAAAAAAGACACGAGAAGAGTATCTAATTTTTGGTTCTTGTTTTTTTTTTGTAGATGCACCATGTTCATGTGGATCGTATGTCCTTGTCAGCGACCATTACACTATCGGCGATCAATCATCTTTCCCTTGATAACATTTATGATAACAACTGGGATTCTGTACTATCTTGTTGAACATCATACATTAAAAACTTCCTACATATATTCATCAATTTATTTCAATGTATGAAAACAAAAACGAATTAATTTTTCCTATTTTAACAGAGATATCGTTTCAATTTTCTTTGTAGTCAACTTTTCCAAACATAGAATGTAGTTTAGATAATGAAACAATACGTGCAATCAATCTAACATCGAATGACTATTGTAAAAATCTATTGAAAGATATTTCATGTAAAATTGATTCAATACCAAACTTTTTTCCAAAATCACTACCACGCCTATGTCCAATTCAAAGTAATTAACAACAGAATTCAATATATAATATACATTCTTGTTTTCTCTTATACTACAGACGGAAGTTTCGGTGATGTCATTGGTTGTGTATTAACAGATGGAAATTCGACGCATCATACAAACAAATCACACATTGTCGAGAATGATATAATGTGCATTGACTATTGTCTAAAAATTAGTATTTCTCTTGCAGGTAAACTTACGGATCGTCTTCGAATTAAATTGCTCATAATCATTGGAAAGAATTTATTTTAGCAAGAGACTCAAGTAGACTATTTTTCAGTACAGATCTACATGTCTAAATCTAATACAATTCAGTGCTCGTTTCGCCATTTGTCACTTGAATTTGTCATACTATTTTCTTCGATAGGTATTTTAAAAATCAATCCATTTTTAATCTCACTACAGACTAAAAAATGGATGAAGCTTTTTTTTATTGATTATTAGACAATTTCACGAGAATCGTTTTGCAAAAATTATGATTGATAAATGCAGAGTGGATGAGTTGGAAGGTTTTTCAGTGTGAATTGGCCAACTGCACTTTTTCTTTGATTTCATTTTATCGGTATTCTTTTTCGGAAGAATTTCTATAAGGAGCGAGGTAGAACAGAACTTCTAGATGATGGATTCTGTTTGCACCAAAGAAAATCGTTCCATATAGAAAGATGTTGACTTAGAAAGAAAGTGTTTACTTAACATGAAAACGAATGATTCTTTTTTTCTTTATTAATCATTAACTCAAAACCATAAAAAACCAAAATTAAGCAGACATTGTACTAGTCGTATGAGACGAAATATTTGAAGATTTCAATGACTTAATCTAATGTGAGATATTTTTCCATTGATTTTTCTCAAATAAAATAATTTCCATGTGCCATCTTCACTTTACTAAATACTCCGAAGAAGGATTCTTGTCTTTTGAAAGTAGTTTTGCAACCTTGATCCAATTATGAGAACATGTTTTACATATTTTCAATTTGTCAATGTATGAAAACTGAATCGATTACTTTTTTAGAAAAATCTATACATTCAACAGAGAAAAAAATTTAGACAGAAATTGTTTAGTCTCAAGCATAGTCCAGAAAATGTATAATAATGTTAAGTTTTAGAAAAAAAACATACTAATTCAATTTAGAATTCTTTCGAACTGAAATGTATTGAGCTAAACTCGATGTTTATAGTTATTTATCAAAGTTGTCTATTATATGAATGTGTGGCAAGCAAAGATCAATCGGATTGATCTTATAAAAAAATATCTAGAGTAACTCGGCTAGTTCAAGTAACACAATACTTCAATGATTAAGTTTTTCAAAAATTTCTTTCCATATAGACAGATCGAAATGAATACTCAGATACAGGATTTTTTGCACTGATTCCGAATTCGGCCTTTTTTTCTTTAAAAAAATTGAATTTCGATATCGAAAGCCGAAGTTTACGGTATTCAAAAATGGCATTTTGAATTTCCTAGCTAAGAAATATTGACAAAGATACAGAGTAACTTTTCAGTCGATGGAGAGTTTGATTCTCTACAAAACGGACTATTTAATTTTTGCTCTGATTGTTCAGATGAACTTCTAAATTTTTGTACAGCTTCCAGCACACTATTCACTTAATGAACTCCTACTTCGTTGTCCAAATTGGTTTTATCCACAGAAGCATATATATGAGGCAGAGATCAATAGATATGAAAAATAAATATTTCTAAGTATGTTAAACGCCTCAAATTCGATCGATAAAAAACAATGTTTACAGCGTTGCGTGTATCTTGTTGCATTTTTTTAATCTCATTTCGTAAAAAAACGTTTTTACTGTTTGAAAGTCCACTCCATGATCTATAAAACTGGCTGTATATGCATTTCATTTTAAGAAATACTTTCTCAAAAAAGTACAGTTATCTCAGCAGGTCTAATGAAAAAGGTGCTTTGTTTGTTACAGTGTTACGTGATGAAAAGACGTTCCTAGAAAACTGAGACTTTAACGAAAGTAGGTCATTCATATAGCATGATTAGAGTACAATAAGCTACGTCCAATGAAGTTTCAACTGTCGTATTAGCTCTCATGGCTTTAGAGATAACTGAAAAGTAATGTGTCAAAATCGTAAGAATGTTACGCCTCGACAAACGGAACTAAAGAACCATGTATCTTATATTTTAAAAATAAATCATTATTTTAGAGTACATTCAATGGCATATGAAATGTATTGAATAGATTAACTTCTTATTAGATTTCTAAGGATTCTAGACAAAGAATAACGAAGGAATACTGCTAAAAATAGATTGAATAAAATGATCGCATTATAAATATAATTGATAGTTGAATAGTGTTACAAATTTGAATCTAGAACGCATTTCACTAACAGCTTTTCCTTGTTAAAAATCCATAGAGGAAAAACCTAATGGAACATGAATATGCTAATCAGTGCGAAAGATCACCATGAACTTAAACTAATCATGTAATTACATTCTACTATTTTGCAGTGGTATCTTCAAATGCGAAAAAATTGTAACTATATATCGTTGTTTCGTAAGAGTGTTGTGTAGTATCTAATTCTGTTATCATAATGTACGCATAACTGTAGTAGAATATCATTCTTTTTATAGAATATAATGAATTTACTGGTGAATGTATATGCCTATCAACATTAAACAATCAACATCACTTGATAGCATCCAATAAAACATGTCAGGAACTATTGGTCAAGAACGATGATTTAAAAATGAATTTATCTACAATTTATCGAACTGGTTTTATTGATTTTGGAAATCATCTTGAGAAACGTTATAAAACACAAAATTATACTCAAACAACTATTGTATTTTTTCTTACAGTTGGCGGACGAAAAAATCTTCGACAAATCAAACGATTATTACGTGCTATTTATTCCCGACAACATTATTATTTAATACATATTGATAGCGTATGTTTCCATGAGAAATTTGTTTGTTTTTTAAATGTCATATAGAATACCATTAGCGTTTTTTCTTCAATTTGTACAGCGTGAAAATTATTTATATCAACAGTTATCATCATTGTCACGAAGAATTTCAAATATTCATCTCACCAATAAACGTTATCCAACAACATGGGGTGCATCAACATTATTAACTGCACATTTAGAAGCGTTTCGACAAATATTTGACGAATTGAAGTGGAACTTTTCGTTCGTACTTAATTTAAGTGAAAGTGATTTTCCACTAAAGTAAATGAAAATTTTTCATTTATAATACAATTATGATTAAAATTTATCATAGACCTATTCCAGTTTTGACAAATTTTCTAGCGATGTATTTGCAATATAATTTTCTTCGTTCACATGGTCGTGAGCCATTGACGTATGATTTTCTTTTTTGATATACATATCAATAGATTTTCTTCTATTAAATTTATTGTTTTCAAAAAACAATAAGATTTGTCAAATCTCAAGGACTTAATTATGCATTCGTTCATTGTAATAATTATATGCATCGACTGAGACCAAGATCATTGATTCAAAGTATCGATAATGTTGAATCGAAGCGAAAATCTTTATTAAATTCTAGACATTTTTAGACATTATTTATGATGGTGGATCGGATTGGTATATATTGAATCGTGACTTTGTACATTATGTAACGTATGGTGATGATGAACTTTTAAATGGTCTTCGACATACATTCAATTATTCATTATTACCTTGCGAGGTTCGCATGACATGTCAGAAAATTAAATCGAAAATTTTCTTATTCTTTTAGAGTTTCTTTCATACTGTATTAAGTAATAGTGTATATTGCGATACATATATTCGAAATAATTTACGTCTTATACATTGGAATCGAGAACGTGGATGCAAATGTCAACAAAAGAATGTTGTAGATTGGTGTGGTTGTTCGCCCATTATCTACAGAGGTGTCGACAAATCAGTACTGAATGTAAGATGATTTACAAAAGAATATCGTTGAATATATTCAATTGAGTTCTATAACAAAAAAGACAACTTTCTATGGTTTCTGATGTCTTTGTTTCTATCGATAAATTTCATTAATCTATGTTATCGATTAATATGCGAAGATGCTTAAGTCCTAGTTTGAGAGAATAAATTAACGCGTGACATGTAATCGTCAAGTTTGATAAGATCATCAAAAGTGATAGAAATTGTGAAAAATGAGCATGTGTGTATGACAAGAAGAATGGTGACAATTATTTCCATACGATTTTCGATCACGTAAAATGAATTATTTCTAGATTCAATTGTAAAAATTCGCAAGTTATGAAGTCTTGAGATGAACATACAATAGCATATGTCACGTCAGTCTGCCATCGTATCTATTTCACACTCAAATAAATGAAGTGTCAACGACGTAGTGAATGCAGTCATTGTGCAAGTCAAAGAAATTGAATAAAGGCTCTTCAACAATGATAAGAAAATAGAATGTGCACTATCAATGTACTTAGAGTTGTTTCATGTTCATAAAAGAATCATTCTATTGTTGTAGTAACTGTTTGAATGTAGAGGTTAGGAAGATTTCATCAATGAACGAAGTTCAACACAGAAAAATATCGATTGTCATATAGCTGGAGAACTGCCGGCCACAAGATTTTGTCAACCTAGACTTGCTTTATCCTGTAGTTTTAGACAATTGAGAAAAATTCAAACTTTCACATGAGTACATTTATATAATTTTATCCAATTTGTTTCAATTACAAAGTGGAAAAAAAACGACATCATTCGTTTCGAAAAATTCTTATCATTAAAGTATCATCAACAATATCGGGATTTGAAAATTGTCTTCTTTCTTTTTTCTAATATTCGACCTGATGAACTGAAAACACGCTCTGATGTAATCGAACTTGCAGAAATTCCGCACATGAAGATATTCATAATGATCATTTTAAGAATACATTCTAGAGTATGTTATTGATAGTACAACATATCTTTATCCTTCCCGAAGATAAATTTATTATAGTAATGGACAAAGGAATGAAAATAATAAGGCTTAGAATCACAAAAGTGTATGTACAATAGAATTAGTTGTAGATGTTGATGAAGACAAAGATTATATGGAGTATATTTAGTACTAAAGCACATGTGTATTATTTCTATTTAATGCATATGCGACAAATCTAAATCAGTTTTTGTCTTTTCTTGTCAAATAATTTTGGAAAGAGATCAACACCATCTATTATATAATATTAGTTAGAGCTTCATAGGTTACACTGTTGGTACCCTGTTACATGCGCTGTCCTACTCCTTCAAGACAGGGCAGGTTATGTACAACCTGCAGGTCTCTGTATATATGTCACAGTTTGAGTTATCCATTAACCACACATTGGCTCATTTTCATGCATTACAGTTCGATAAGATGTTCTGCTTTACAAAATAAATAACAAGCACTGCCCCTCTCTCTCTTTCTCGCTCACTTGCACGATTATTTATAGCTTCGGATCAAGCAAGATTGAACAAGGTATCGTATGCTCACATCACTAGTTGTAGAAAATATTTGTTCGCCATTTATGCTGATCGACAAAAGCGCTGTTCAGTGTCACCAAGCTAATTGAAATCTATATTTGTTGCATTATGAATATCTTTGCTCTTTCTAGGATACGATTGATAAGCCATTGTTTTTCGCTCGCAAATTCGATCCAACAATTGATGAAACAATTCTTGATTGGCTCGAAGAAAGAATCTCTCGACGAGATTTATCCAAAAGTAAACTATAGGCAAATTGTTGTTATTCAATTAAACGACAACAATATATATATATTTCAGGTGCCTTTTATTTACAAAATATTTTTCATTCAAATGATAATACAAATGATCTCAATGATCTCTTGAAAATCATTGATGGATATATACGAACAAAACTTCTCGTTTATCAACAGTATCGACGCGATTGTTTTCGTGATGATACGATAGAATTAGAACAAATTCATTCAGTATATGAATTAAGTGTATTTCTTGGTTATTCATTACAATATAAATTCAACGATGGTGAACAATTAGAATTATTACTTCAACTGAATTCATCGACTACCATACATTCAAAACAAGTGAAAAGATTTGAAGTAAATCATTGTTCGAAAATAGTTAATTAAAAATATAAATTCAACAACTATGACTCATGTTACTATTTTCAGATCGGTCAAGATTTAGACAGTAAAGAAATTGTTTTCACTGAACTTAGTCGAACATTCATTGAACCAAAATTAGTTAAAGTTCTAATCGAATGGGAATCTATGACGGACAATGATACATCCTTAGTGATCTACAGTCCGAATGGTATGATTGTATAATCTTGTATTCAATTATAAAGTCAGGATTTTTAGACTTGGATATTCATTATTTCTTTTTTGTGTACTCAAAAAGTGAGTACACTCTAGAATCGGTGAGTGTGTCCGGCCGTTAACACGATAACTCTTTACAAATACATTCGATTGCGCTGAAATTTTGTGCACCGAATTGTCTGATGAATATCTTGGTCGAGTTCGAAGATGAGAAGGATCCGGCAAGAAATGGCTGAGTTATCGAAGAAACCGTCATTATTGACCATACAATCCCTGAGGTGGGGTACAGGGACTTTTTCAAAAAACAATTTTTTTTCTGAATTGTCCATCACGTATATAAATTGACTCAGTTTTTAACGCTGATTCCGAATCTGATATTAGTTTTGAACCTAATCGCAGCTTTCTAACAAAACATTGGCTGCAAAAAGGTCTCAAATGCACAAAAAATGCATGTAGAAACGAAATTGCATAGATATATCTGAGATGATCAGTAGTTTTGGAGTTTCCCAAAAAGGTTTACCAATATACTTCTTCCGTGCACACATTCTAGAATGACTGATTTGTCTCATTCACTTTTTGAAGTACACATAACTCTCGGACATAAGCCCGAAGTTTCCACATTTATTTATTTTTCTTTATGAATTTTCAAATTTCTCTACTGACATTTTGCAGTAGTTCTTAATGTCTTGTTTCAAGAAGTTTTTCGTACCTCTCATTGATTTAGTTCGATCACTACTTCTATTCTTTATTCAATATTTGTCTAGGTGCTGTTCTTCAACGAGTACATCTTCGTTCAGCCATTGAAGCTTTTATTGTTGATGTTTTCTTTCCGGTGGTATCCTCACCAAGTATGATTGGTATATGGCAAATGTCAATTGTTAAAGAAAAAGATGAGAATGTTTTAGCTTCATTAAATTTTCTTGTTTTACTATCGAATGATGACCAATCATCGATTCTTCAGTATTCAACAGTCATAAAACAGTTTTGGTCTTTATCGAATATGTGTACAACAAAGATAAATTATTCTCTATGTCGTAATTTAACAAATCAAACAAAACTATCTGCAATTAATGATTGTTTTCAACAACGATGGAGCTACTTTTTTTATGACATCAAGTCAGATTGGTGAAAAAATTTTTTCTTTCTTTGTTTATAATAATAAAACAATAAGTTATATCATGAATAATATGTGACGAAAACTGTAGTATTGAATGTCAAGAACAGAAAATATACAAGCATTACTTTTTCTTAAAATATGACGTAAGATGATAAAAGAAGAAAAGAAAGAATAATGAAGATGAAAAATACAAAACAAAATCTATCATTCTAATATTACAATTGAGAAGTTTTGTTTGTTGACTATTAGTGCACGTTTTTAATACGCCCTGATCACTTAAAAAAAGAGTCAATCAATTTTTGCTTAAATCATAAATATCAAGGTAAGTCTTTTGAATGAGTGTCGAAAATCTACACTTTTCAACACACAAAAAAATGATATCATTTCATACTTAGCATATCGTTTTCTCTCATGTCTATTAGCTCTATTGTTTTGTGTTATAAAGAGTGAATTATTTTGCATTGCTTCTGAAGTTTTGATTTCATATTCTTGAATATTCAATCGAACTTCAGTGCAATCAAAGATATTAATGTTTCGATTGAAGCAACATTTGAAAGTACTCTTCGAGAGTTCTTTGAGATCAATATCAAAATGTCAAACCCATTCGTCACTTAAAAAGTAAGAATCTGAAAAACGAGAGACTCGCTTATGATCAACATTTCAATATGTTCTTTCATACAAACAACATAGAAGCCAAATCTTAATAATGAAAATCAATCAAAAATTTTTTCTTATAATTTGTTCATGAAAAATCTAATCCTATTATAAAATTTTCATTTACTTTGAACTTTCTTATATTGAGTTCATTAATTATGTCTTTAGATGATGCTATTCATCACAATTTTATGGAAAAATGGTAGAATCATCCTTTATAGTACTAGAACTTGAATATTGTTTAACAGTAGTTTACGATTTTCTTTCGATATTCATTCTACTCACGCTCATCATTGTAGATATAAATATACATGAAATGAATAGAATTTTTCTTAGTCTATTACTTTCAACTCTCATGAATTATTTCATCAAACAGTAAAATGCAGCATTTCACTTATTATTCATCGTATTGAATCGTCTGATTACTAATATAATCGTTGTTTAAAACTTCACTTTTCTATTTTTCCTTGAGCAATGTTCTAATTTTGAAAGAAATCCTTGGTATAATGATTCAATAAAGTTTCGAATAAGATTTCAACTGGATGAACTTAGTGTCTATTTCAAAAGATTCATATGATTAACTTTCAACTATCTGACTGACATTTTTCATGCTTGAAATAACGAATCATCTGACATATAAATTTAACCAATATTTTCAGAATTGAATATATTGAAGATAAACATCGATAGTGCATATATTTATCAGTGTGTTTACACGTCGATAATAATTGAATATTCTATTATGGATAATAGATTATTCATGAATACATTTTGACGTGCTTAAGATTATGCTGATATACTATCAACATCATCATTTTCAACATACAAAATAAGATTTACTCAGTCATTACTTGAAGATTTCAAACGATGGACACAAATGTCATGGTCATGGTCGACAATTTGAAGAAACTACGATTCGTCGCTTCCGCATTTTTTTTTTCGAATTCATTGAAACAATACTAATGATCAGTAACAAAATATCTAGTATGCTTTGATGTTTTTTCTTCAAACGAAAATTATCATTAGAAAAATACTGAGCAAATGATCAGTATAAAATAAATGAAATATTTTAAAACGACATTCATTTCGAATCATAGATGAACATACCATTTTAATTTTCTATAACTATCAATGATTGGCAAGCATAATGGATATGAAATGTAGTGTATATCTTCAAAATGATCACACATGTTGGTATTGGAACGACTACACAGTACTTAGAAATGTTGTATCTTTTGTTTGCCAATGCCGAAAGAAACTAATTGAGAACCAAGTCGACTTACGAACAAGAATTCTATGCAATTGTGTTCGTTACTAAAAAAGAAAAAAGATAATTGAATATTGAGTAAAGACTTTGTCTTTTGAATCATATCCAAATAGAAGAAGTCATTGAGGCGTTGAAGAGGAAATAGAATACGCATATGATGTTCTAAATAATGGGAAAAATGCCGTAATTACTTTAACTCTAGAAAAAAAAATCAATCTTTTGGGAAATAATTACATCGAAAAAAGAATGATATTTTTAATCGTTTTTCAATTGAATATAATAGAAGAATCCTTGATGAAATTAACTTGTTCTTTTCTTGGAAATAGAACCAAATCACTTCGATTAAAATAAAAGTTCAAACTAACCCGACCCTATCTATGCATAGATAAAATTTAAAGATTTGAAATATCACTAGTCTTAGCGACGATGAACGATGTTGACCTAGAATTCTTCACATACGAAATTTGCAAAACTAAATTCATTCTAAAAATAAAAATAGACAAAATGTATGATTTTTCTTGATGATTGTTTGTAGATTACAATTTTCATGTACGAATGCCAATGATTGCTTTAAAATACATCACTCGAAAACATAAGTATCATTTCATACATCTATTTCGACGTAGAAAATCTTGTTCATTCGATTTAAACTCTACGTCTCAAAATACCATACGTTTTCGTACGTATTTATTCTATGCTATTTATATTCTTTAACATTTTTTTTAAGCACGATTATCTATAACACTCCCACCGTTTGTTCCGTCGCGTCAATGTCTTATCGATGGTATGTTTTATTTTGTTCGGATATTTTTTTTTTTCGTTACATGTCTACATTATTTACATTTGAATATATCGAGTAAACTACTATATTTACCGGTCGTGTAAAGCTTACGAGAACAACAAATAACATTATATTCGAAAAGAAAAAGGCAAGGATCGAAAAGTGAGATTATAGATCGACAAGAAGGATTAAGATTATGTTCGTATGATCAAACAAACTATCGTTTTCAGGCACGTTTAACACAACAAAAAAAAAAAGAATAAAGCTATAGATAGTCATTCGATTGTTGATTAATTATCATAACTACTTCATGTCTTTGTGTGCTCGTGTATGTGTGTATGTTTGTGTGGATAGACCATTATTACTTTTGTGTCAAGGTCAAGAAAAATATTGATACGCAAAAAAGAAATAGAACAAGGAAAGACAGACGTGTTATAATTATTAATATATGTCTCGTCTTTGAACATGTTTATTCTGTTTGATTCGACATTATCTATTGTAATTGTCATAGTTAAAAAAATTGAATCTAATCAATTAAACAACAACCGAAATCAATATTCTTTTATTATTATTGTTAAAATGTGGTTTATTTCACGATGTATAAGTATTGATTCATTGAATTCATGTTTTCAACAACAGAAAAATAAAATAAATCATGATTTTTGTTCATGTAGAGAAAGAAAAGATATTTTTACAACAAGGTGAGATTTATATTCATTTGTTTTTATTTATATTCATTTTCTTTTAAAAGCAGCTATTCATGAAGATTTTATTTCCTATTGCATATGATTAGTATTTGTACAACATCTTTCTATCTATCTATGATGTTGAGAGTTCATGAATTATTTTAACTACCGAAAAATCGATGAGTATTTCCTATTAGATAACAGTTATTTTATATGGTTTCATAGATTCGACGAAGAATTTCGTAATCAAAAATTGTATAGGTATCGTTTCATAAGAAAATATCATCGTTTGATCTAATCATTGAATATACATCGATTAAAAGGTTTGATTGTTCATTCATCATGTTTCTTTTAATATTTCATACGAATATACATTTTCAAGTAGCTTCTCTTAGATCATATTTTGTCGTCTTCATCACACGACACAATAAAACAATACCATGGAATAGAAAGATCTAAATCTGACACGATGATTAGAATTCTTGGTTTTTCTTTTTTTTTAAAGATTTCATAAGAATTAACTGTAGCGTAGGAGAAGTGTCTTGCAATGGGTTATAACTAACTCCTTAGAAATAAAATATTTACTAAAACCATGTTTAATAAATATATACACGCACATATATATATATTTATTGTTCATGCTCAACTTTTTATTTCCTTCTATTCTGTAATATGGTTGGATTTATGTTATTTGACTAGGAAATTTTCTGTAAATATGACAATGAAATATTACTGACTTATCTTTTGTAATAACTAAGAATTGTGTATTGCGGAGGACGATTTGTTTTGTCAACATTTGCCTGAATTTCTATTCGGATGAACAAATAAATAGTTTCGAGGAAGGATATTTCAAAATTAGTTTATATCATTTTCAGTAAATCAGAAGACAGTAATCTTTCTAATACATTGAAGAATATTGCATGTCAATATTTTATAGATCAGATGATCGACATCTTTACGGTCTACTTAAAGTTAATTTCTTCTAGAAAATATTTGATTAATTGCATATTATCACAAGTACTGTAGACTTCAGATATGACATATGCAAATAACAGCTTCTAATTAGACTTGTAAAGTAGCTTAAGTACAACAGAAATTACTTATGATAAGAATATTTACTGAAATTCTAACATATAGTCGAATTTTCACAGGATCACTTTCAAATCAACAGATTCGATGACATTAAAAAAGAGAGAGTCAGATATAAATAAATAAAATACAAACAAACACACATATTTTTATTCTGATCTATTGAATGTTTTCTAAAGGAAAAATTTTCAAAACGAAAATTACTAATATTATTCACAGGGATAATGAAGATGATTGTGAACTATTGGCTAAAAAATCTTTACGCAACAACACTGATTACTATCAGTATCAACAAGAGCACAGTCGTCGACGTATACCAAAACGATATAATAATATTGTTGGTTCATTGAAAACAAAGCATTTGTCGTTGCGAAAAGATTCTCCTAATCAAGAAAAACAAGCACCACTATTGCCATCATCTCAACGTAATCATGGTTCAACTAAAAATACTGCTCATGGTCATTTATTGAAACCTATAAATGAACAAAAAAAATCTCGTGAGAAAAAAGATCATCGCCATCATCATCATCATCATCATCATAATCAACGTCATCAACATAATCCAACAATAGAACGTAGTGATACTCTAGCTAATCGTATGCAAGCAGTTATGAGTAGTGAATTAATGAATTCACTAGATCGAAACTTTGTTTTTGGCTATCATAAAAAAGCAATAGTAAATTCTGATATGATTCGTTCACATTCATTGGATCTTCTTACGTCTTGGCATTATAACACTAATGAAAGTTCGTTAGCTTCTCTAATCTCACAGTTGAATGCAGATTTTGATACAGATAATATTTCTGTTCATATACCAACACCTGATTATGATGAACAAAACGGTGATATCTATATAGGAAGAATTCAAAATGAAAACGATATTAGTGAAGAATCGATTGTTGATTATGACGAACGAAATGAAGAAATTATTATAGCAACAATTAAAACTGATAGCAATACGAATGACGAACCGATTGCTGATTATGATGAAACCAAATCTATCATTAAATTCGAATATGACGAAAAATCATTGACATATTCAAATCTTGATATTTTATCCTCGTGTATCATTCCACCAGCATCAACAATGAACAGTGATGAGCAAATATCAATGCCACCTGTATCAACGCAATTATCCGATGTTAATATCGAACCAAAGACAACTGCTTTTCAATGTCGTACTATTGCTGATAAATTGTCACCGAATCATAAACTTATTATAAAAGACGAGCACGATGATCATAATGATTATCTAAAGCAAACAGGTAAATATGAATGAAAATATTTTCAGAATAAAAATCTATCTATTTTGAATCATACTAATGACAATATTTGTTTTAAAGAATCATTAAAGACATCGGAAATTATAACAAAATCTCATTATATCAATGTATCAAAAGACTTTACATACAGTAAGAATTCTTCACCATCATCATATTCATATTCACCAGATATTTCCATATCACATTATACAAATCATGGAGGAAATTTTACAGTACTGTGTAAAACTCCATCTTTACGAGATCAACAAACTCATGATTGTCTCTCATTATCAATACCGGAAACATCATTTGAGATTGAAAAAGATAATGAAAATCGGTCATCATCATCAAAAATATACCATGATTATAAGCAACAAGCATCATTGACAAGTCTACCAACAAGTACAATTCTAAGTCATTCTATTCCAATACAACCAGTGCATGCAAAATTCGGTTTACGTTCATCACCATCACCGTCACCACCACCATCATCATCATCATCATCATCATCATCTTCAATATCCACAAATGAAAAATTAGCAGACATGACTTTACCAAGCAAACACATAAACGTGTGTGTCATAAATCAACTTAATGAACATTTATCAACACGTCTCCGTAAGCAACAAAACGGATTGTGCTCAAACAATACTGATAATACTGATAAGCATAATAATCATCAAAGTTACGATTCTTCACAAGAATATATGTCCGGGAACAATAATATTCAACTGAATGTTTATAATGAATCCAAAGATTTTTCAATAACAAACTCGACAAATTCATATCCAATGCCGCCACCACCACCACCGTAAATAAAAAATTACTTTTCTAGCTGTTCGTTTTTTTTTTAAATATTTTATAATAGAAACTTCTACTAGAGTTTCAAAAGACATTTTTGAATTTGAACTTGCGAATAGTTTTTGTCCTCAACTGTTAAAACGTATTCTCTCATGAGAAGACAGTCATAGTCTATTTCTAGTTTTAATCAGGGATATAATGATGACGATCGTAAGATGAGAATCTGATCAAAAATTAGTTGGGAACGTTGATAGTTTCGTTTTACTTCAATATTCCATTAAATGATGAAAATCTAATACAAAAAAAAAGAGTCATATACATCCGAATGTCTTTACGAATATCTGTCAATATTATAAACACAGGATAGAAAATAGAAAAATGATTTCTGAAGTATGATTCACAACCATTAATTTTCTTTATTGTTTGTGTTTTCGAATGTTATCAATATCATTTATTAGCCGTCAGTGTGTGCAACAACTTGAGATGATAAATATTGGTCTATACAATCAATATAGATGAAATCCATCAAGGTTAAAACGAGAGGAAATTTTTTGTGTTCCTCAATGTACATCATAATATTCAAATATATATATTTTAACATTAAACATATATCCGTCCAATGTCTATCACGTTTTTGAACTTCAAGATACTAATTTGATAAGCTTGACAAAAACAACAAATAGTTGCCATATGAGTCAATGTTATTCGTGTTCGATATTTTAACTGTAGATTTGAATGATTTCCTTGTGTATTCATGAGATAGATTCACATGATCTACGTCATGCATATACATGAGCTCGATTATAAATAAGTTCTTCATAGAAGTCCTGTTAATTCTTCTTATAGTATCAAATCATTTAAAGATTTTGTTGTATTTATATAAGATCAACTATTCTTTTATTTTTCGTTTTACCAATCTATCTCAGATTACCTGTCGATGGTTTCCGTGTAGTGATGCCAATAATCAATCGTTCATTGAATTCTCAACGAATATCAGTTATGACATTGCCACGTGAGACGAACAATGCAAGTGTACCTTGCAGTACTGGTACGTCAACAGTATCAAGTAATCTGTCAGATACACGAATTTTACGCGAAGTAAGCCATGTGAAATAATCTATAGGAAACAAAAGTAGAAGAAAAATAAAATGAACAAATATATTTGATTTAGTTACGTGAAAATCCATTATTTACACGTGCAAAACAACAACTAGAAATTGAACCTGGTTCCAATGGTCGACGATCGGGCCGTCGATTAATTGGATCAACATCAAATATAACGACGAGTGAAACGATGACTAATGAACCAGTAACATATTTACCATTAAATAATAGTTCGAAACTAAATTTAAAATCATGTTGTGAAAAAATAAAACCGCATGAATTAGAAACAATTATCATGTTACCGAATGAATTAAATACTATTCTTGGACAACGAACTAAGTCGACAAATGATATTAATCAAATAAAAGCTCGTCCATGTAGTAAATCTTTAATACAACCGCAATGTCGTCAATCAGAACTTGAACTTATATTTCAAGTAAAGAATATTCTTTGTCTTCTTTACTCACTCATTATTGATTATTTACTTTATTTCTTTTTCTTTTACATATAAAGAAACGTGCGCAACGAAGCGAACGAAATCTGATGTGACATATTTCCTTAATATGTATGTCTATAAGCCAAAGAATAATGCAGTCAATCATAAACGATTTAGTTATTGTTCCTATTATTCAAATGAAATCAACATGATGGAAAAAAATAAGAAGAAAAAGATCTAACTTCTTAATACTTCAATATCCGTCATTAACAAATATTTCTGTTTTGTTCTGTGTGTTAGAATTAATTTGTTTTTTTCGTTTAGCTCTTTCTTTTTCTTTTTCTCGTGTCTTGCAAGAAATAAAAAATCACTAGAATGCATTTGTACATACGCATACATCGTACTAAATATATATGTTTCGTTTTACCCGTCTTTTATTTTCATCGACTATATGTATGTTTCGTTTGCATAGAATAGTTTAAAGAACAACCTGAATTATTTATATATATTTATGTAAGAAACAAATGGCACTCGGGCATTTCGAAATTTTTCTACAGTACATTCAATGAAAAAAAGAAGAAGAAAAAAAAATGTTTATCAGACACATGTTACCCGAGAAACGGCAACATCGTGATAAGTACAATAATCAACAAGTATATTATTCGGTGACGAAGTTTTAGTGGATGTAGCAGATGACGAACGTTTTGTTTGATGTTCTTTTTCAGGTTGCTGTTGAGTCGTATTTGATTTACAACAATTCGCTAAGAACCATATACGTGAATGTTTTGTTTTGATTTTTGTATGAACAGTTTTCGAATGTTTAATTTGTTGTTGTTGGCTTTTATTAGTTGTAGTTGTCATTGTTAGCGTTGATGATAATGATGGTAACATTTTCTGTTTATTTGTACTAATATGATTAATATTATGACTAGGATCTGAACCTGATTCAATGTTTTCTTTTGAAATATATTTCTCTGGCGTACGACGATAACCTAATACATGTAAATTATGATAAGACATTACTAAATTTCGTATACGTATTGGAAAACATCGACATAAATATTTAATGAATGCTCGCCGAAATTCACGTGATGAATAAGCATATATAATCGGATTGACACTAAAAAGGAACAAGTCGTGACAGTAGTAGTGTTAGCAGGCATAGTAGAGTATTAGTAGAAAGAACAAGAAGAAGAAGAAGAAGAAGAAAAAATGCCTTGTAGTTTGTTGTTATTTCTTTTTTTTTTCTCAATTTATATACCTTGAATTGACATAACCTAACCATGTAAACATTTGAAAGACTAGATCGTTGCCAGAAAGAAATTTTTCGATCGACGTTAAATATTTTTTTTGTGGTATAAATAATTTTGCCAATGCAGTTAATGGATTATAGACAAAAAATGGCAACCAACATATAACAAATATTCCCATGACATAAGCTAATGTTATCGTTGCTTTTTGTTCTTTCGAAAATTTTGTTAAACGCTTACCAAGCGATGTAGCTGCACTTGATGTTGCATTTGGTTTTTGTGAACGTGAAATTTCATAGGATGATATTGTTTCTTGTGATTGAACTTTTTTTGAAGTAATGTGATTTGATTTGATTTGATGATTATCATTCGATGTTGCAATTGTTGGCGGTGCCAATAATGTTGGCATCGAAAAACGTGACAACGACGAATTTTGATAATCATTAAACATAGCTCCACTTGTAGATTTTCTTATTTGATTTGATGATATTTTCATTGCTATATTTAAATGTTCTTCTGTATTAGATAAATGTGTTGGTTCTGGATGAACTAATGTTGTTAATGAATCACGTGTTGATGATGGTATACCATGATATTTACCGCGATGTATACGTAAACAGATATCAGCAGGAGGTTCTATTGATGTATCGGGATTTTTTAAACCTTTCCTTTTCTTTTTCTTCGTCGGTGATGCAAGTTTAACACCCGTTTTAAATGCATGTAATTGTTTAATAGCAGCACGATAGATTCTTATGTAAACAAAAATCATGACGAATAAAGGAATATAAAATGAAATTAATGATGAAAATACAATATAATATATATCATCAGGAAAAAAACAACGATCTATTTCATATTGTCGTACGAAAAGACGCCAATAGGCAATAGCAGGAAATGAAATTAGACCTGTAGAATAAAAATAAATAATCCTTGGTAAAAGATTAAGCGTTGTTTTAAACAAAACAAAAAACAGAACACAACAATAATTCCTGTAAAAAGATTTACCTGAACATAACCAAACGGCAACAAGTAAATAAGGCCATCGTGTAACGAAAAATGTTTGATGGTATGATATTGGATTGGTTATTGCTGAATAACGATCCAGTGCAATAACACATAAATCGAGTATGGATGCTGTACTTGCACATACATCAATTGAATGCCAAAGATCACAACATGTTTTACCAAATGGCCAATAATCACCATAGACAACTTGCAAAATGGAAAACGGCATAACAATTAAACCGACAAAAAGATCGGCACATGCTAATGATGCCATATAATAATATGTAGCTAAAATAGAAAACTTATGATAATTAAATCTATAGGAATTGGAAATAGAATTAAAATGTTTTCGTAATTTTAACATTCTATTCTAGAGTGTGTATTGATGACGTATCATGCATTCTTAATGCATTATCCCAAGAGATAAGTATAGATTCGAGTTATTCAAAATAGAAATATTAAGATTGATAATCAATATTTATTCGATAATAAATTAAATGCTTGATTAATTCATCTATTTGATAACATAAACGTGCAAGTAAAAAGTAAAAACAACTTTTCTCTATCTATTCAATAGAAGATTTCATATCATTATTATTGGATAGAACATTTCAATATAGATCGTATCAATGCATAAAACGTTTAATAACATTTTTACATACCTGATTTTAAATAACGTTCTTGTACAATAGCATATATAACAAGACCATTGCCAAAAACGGTAATAAAACAAAAGAATGTTAAAAAAACACCCAATGCTGAGTGACTTAATTGAATTTGTTGGTTGGTTTCTGATGATAGATTATTGTTACTCGTATGATTTGAATGATTATTATTTTGTTGATAATTAGTTGCGGATTGAGTAATGGTTTGGATAGTTGTACGAGTTAAATTAAGGAAAAGTTCTGGAGTTGTTGAAGTTGTAACAATGGACATTGGATTTTTCAATTAAATTAAAATGATAACAACAAATAAATATATAAAAGAATAATAAACATTCGAAAGCATTCGTCATAGCGTGCTATCAAATGAATAGTTCTTGTTCTTTGATCATTTTTGATTTAACGGCAGGTATAAATAAATAAATACGTCTATATGTGTATATATGTATACACACACATAAATATATACATGTATCTGAAATGAATAACAGTCAAATATGTTTATCAATTTTTCTTTTGTGACAACTAACTAAACCAAGATGGCTAATGACCGAATATATCTTCAAAATAGAAAAGGTTAACACTGTTGATATAGATATATAGATCTTTTTATCGATGATAATAATAACAGACTATAAAGCTAAATCGAATGTGTTGCTGCCTTTGATCACAGTATGACTTGAGCTATCAATACAATCATCAGGAAAACACATGCAAAAAATTGCCTCAAGTGAATTATTTCTGTAGAGTGCCAATCATTAATTTTCCTTTTCCTTTTTCGCCGTTCGATCGAAATAAACTGTATTCTTCAGAGTAACTAGGAAATAGAGATAGAAACATCTATGAAACTTAACATTTATATCTAGACGTATCTTGTATGAAATCGAACACAGGTACTCGATAGTTATTCATTTTTCTTAATGGATAAGTGCATTAGTATGTATTTTCTAAAACAGATCGTAATTGAGTCTGCATGTTCTTCTCAGAAAGGATTGCTTCCTATTCTCTAATCGAGCGCATAACGAAGATAGAGAGAAAAGAATAGTATAAAAGGAAGAGAGAGAGAGAGAGAGGACAGAGAGAAAGACCCCTGCAAAATATGCGGTGTGGTATTTGTCGATCGAATTTTGCCAGAAGAGAATAAAGAAGAACCAGAGAAGCGTTTCAACATTCCAATAATCT
Source organism: Rotaria macrura (assembly GCA_900239685.1). NCBI lineage: Eukaryota > Metazoa > Rotifera > Eurotatoria > Philodinida > Philodinidae > Rotaria > Rotaria macrura. The sequence continues at coordinate 161,425 of OENT01000064.1, read as the reverse complement.
TCGAAACAAGAAGAAGAAGAAGAACAAAAACAACAAAAAAAATATGATTGAACACGCTTAACTTTATTGAAAGGCATAAGCAACCGATAATCAAGTGTCTTTTACTACGTAGTTACCACTTATTTTCTTCATTTTTCTGCATAGTCTTTGTCTAAAAGCATGATGTTTTTAAACTATGTAGATTTACTAAATAATTCGCCATCATTTGTTGATATATATTTCTGTGCGTGTGTATGTATGTTTCAAATTATATTATTTTCTATAGTGCATATCTTATATGCATAGGATGACGATTGTGAATTTGTCGAATCGATAGTAATAATAGATGAGGAATTTAATTCAATTGTTGCACTCTGTCGAATTCAATGATATAATAACAACAGAACTATGAGTACATTGTTTCAATAGCGTCTTTTGTCTATTTTTTTTTCTTGTTAAGTTTGGACATAATATGATATAAGCCTATATTTATATAAGAAAATTTTAAGATAAGTAGATATCGAATTTCATAAGAGATAAAAATCTAATAAATACCTGATAACATTCTAAGTGTATTGTTTTGTTAAGTTGTCAAAGTTCAAGTAAAATTGTTTTCACGTTTTTTTTGTCTACTTATTATCCCTCAATATAAAAAGGATTGAATTTCCGTTTCAGAAAGATTAAATGTAAATATCTCGGAAATGACTATCGTCCTAAATAATATGTATATATATATATATATATGTGACGGAAAAAAAACTGAGTCAATAATCGTTATTATACAATTGCTTCGATTTCATCCCTCGTTTCTGGCCTTTCCTATTGATCATGATACGAACGACAATCGAGACCAGTAATGGTCTATCAACATTTGTTGTCAAACTCTTTTTTCTTTCTCCATCTCTGCCTATATCTCTCTTTTACATGCCGCACATGTGGCATCGATAGCAAAGAGAGTCAAGGTCAACCGCGTGACTTGTCGATTGGAATAAATACAAACAAGATCTCGTCCGAATCTTCATTGCTGTAATCAAGTCGTGCGTGCAAATATTTTCTTTGCGTGTATATATCTCTACCCCTCTAGTCATAACACGATCGATTGCATATAACAGCGAATCATTACCCAAGTGATGATGATTGTTTTCTGCTGCTGACGCTTTTTTCTACTCTATCTTCTATATATAGTGTATATTGATCGAGTGTACTTCTTCAGAGAGAGAGAGAGAGAGAGCGCGAAAGGAAAAAAAGACGTTTTTCTTTCTTGTCAAACAAAACGCATCTAAACTATTCATATCTATTCTAATTTAATATTAATCAATCGTAGGAGTAATTTTAGGCAGCGACGGAAAAACGTTTTCTGTCGCGCCTTTGAACAGTCTACACGTCTTAATGAACCGAAAAAAAACGAACATCAGTCATACAGAGAGAGAGAGAGAGGGAGTACCTCCGAACGCCATCAAACACTATGGGAAATCATCTAAGTTAGGGGACATTTTAGAAAATATATTTCATACGGGAATTCCATGAAAACACTGTTTCTTTTAAGGAATAAGATCATAGAGTTATGACATAGCTAAATATGATTTATTTATCGATGAGAGAAAATCTGTGAACACTTTATTTTTTCTGTTCGACAATATATAATCTATGTCTGTCGAGAATGAAAAAAATACTTGTATTAATAATATTAAATAAAAGTTAATTCTGATGTTTTAGGCAAATTGATTTCTCTTTCGCTATTTGCGTTCGAGCGAATAAAAAGAAAAAAGAAAAAGAATTTAGCATTTACTTTAATTTATTAATAGAATAGATTTACATTTAGTCTAAACTATATCCATCACGGAGAAGAGTTTTCGTTTTCGTCACAAATTTCGCATCTATGCAAAACGTAGTACTAAAGAATTAATTGTTTTGTAAGATTCTTTTTTTTCCTCCTCTAAGTATCATAAAAATCTAAAGCACGGAAGTTCAGTCATAAACAGCGCTAATGATTTTTTCCTCGTTTTGTTTCAATCTACTGTCGTATGCTCGTCATTTGCTTGATTGTTATGTTTTTTTCTTCTGCATCCTTTATCTAAGATATACTATGTTCGAGTTTTTGAAGTGTCAAATTTCTATGTGTATACAAGAAAAATACAATAACTACGTGAGTAAAGACTCATAAGAGGATTATTTTAAAAATATGAGATACAGAAAGGTAAGAACAAGAATATATAAAAAAATGAAAGTAGAAGAGTGTAACAAGTTTTCTTCCTCTCTGTCTGGTTTCGGCAACTAGTCTACCGGAAGAGGAACCACTCTATTCTGCTCTATACACCTTACATAAAACTATGCGTCACTGCTTCAATAAGCAGACAAACTTGATAAAATATCTGAATTTCATTAAAAAACAAAAGAAGAAAACGCACACACACGTATATATATATAATCATGCATATGGAAAATATTTACGATGCGAAATATATTAATTAGATTTTCTAGATCTTTTGCAACTAGTATAAGTTGCACAAAAAACTAGAATCTAGTAGATGGATGAGATGTGCTCATATCTATGTTCTTCTTACTCTTTTTTCTCTCTTTCTTTTACATTCACTCAATAAATAAACAAATAAGAATAAACGAACGTAAGCACGCACTTCCGCATGTATATAAGAAAAGAAAGGTTTTACTATCTAATGATAGTTCGAAACGAGCCAATCTAAAACAGTAACGAGTGCATCAATATTCATTTAATATATATATGTATATGTAACATACATGAAAGTTATTGTCTATTGTCAAAAGCACATATATTAACCAGTGAATTGAAATTCTTCATTCAACAGTACTGTTAAGTATGTGTAGGTACACATTAAATGTTTGGGTTCACATCTGCATAGTATTCTAAATATAAGGAATTAAGAAATATTAAATTTTGCAGTATTAGAGTATAAGAAGTAAGAAAAAAAACACCTGAATCTTTCCGTTGAAATCATCGTATGGTATCGAGTAGCTAGCTTTTGACATCCGACTGAGGTCTACTAGCGAATCCTGACCAACTGTGAATATATGGGTCGGAACGGAACACGCATTAGGAAATGAGCTCGCCTCCGATGTTCACAGCTATCTAAACTATATATTCAACGGAATATGTCATCTTCTATTCTTTCTCCTATTGTTGTTGGTTCTACGATACAATTTATTTTTATGAGAGTAATAAATAAATAAAGAGAAAATGAATATATATATATATTGATACATCATACCGAATCAATTCGATAAGAGTGAAAATACTATCTAGTGATTTTCATAACAGTCTGTCTTTTTCAATTGGAAAAGAATCTAATTCATTAAAAATCAATGATATTGGAATCATTGAGTTCATATAACTATTGTAGCACGTTTTCTAATCCTTGTCAAGCTAGTTACATTCAAAACAAAAAACTAAAGCGTAATGATGATTAACAACTTGTTTTATTGTCAATAAATCGTTTCGTGTATCTGTTCAATTTTGAAATTGGAGTCTATCAGTAAATGCTGAATGTGACGTCAAAGATTAAGCAAACGGAAATTCATTGATCTATCTTGATACTTCATGATTCTCAACAAAAAAAACAGTGTTTTTGTGTTTAATTGGCTCGATAAAAAGAAAAAACCGTGACCCTCAAACTATATACATCCTTTCAGTCTTCCTTCTTATTCTTTTTGTCTTCTTGAATCTATTTCTTTCTTTTATTTTATTCTACTGAAATTTTTTTCGGATATTCAGACACCTACCAGCAATCAAAAACAAAATATATATATATACATATATATTACTTGTGTGTAAGAGAGACAGAACGTATTGAGTGCAAAAGAAGACTAACGGCAAATATTACTAACAATCAATTAGCAAAAAAAAAATTGCGAGATTATTTGAGAAATATGAGTAAACATTTCTTCTGGTTGAGAAAACAGACGAGAGTTCATTTTTGTTCGAAATATAAATTGTCATGAGAAGAAAAAATACACGAAGAAAAATGTTTGTTTTTTTGTCTATTTCGTAATACATATATAATAAATTTCTTGTCTACAGATCGATGTGCATGTCATGCACAGTTGGATGTCATATTTGTACATATGTATAGATATAGAGAAGCAAAAAAGAAACTACTATCTATCTTAAGTAATTATTAACAAAAGACAAACAAACATGACCTTGTGACAATTATGTCGTTTTTTTAATTAAGTATAATCCTAAACATTGAATTTGTTGTCAAAAGAAGACATTATGAATTACTGTTCCTTTATTTTTACTTGATGCATTCGTTTTTTAAACCCCTACGTTCAATTTAATTTAATGAGAAAAGAAAGAGGAAAAAGAAATTTATTATTTTTTAATGAATGAATAAATAGTAATATTTCTTTTTTCTTCGTTTCATATAATTTTGTTGATAATCGAAAATTGAGCAAATTTTATACTTGATTACGATGAAAAAGAAATTAGAACAATGATTCGTAAGAGACGTGCTGCTTTTTTTTTCTCTATGGTATAGAATTATTTCGTGCACTTCGTATCATGAATAGGGCTTATAATGCAATAAGTTAAACAGTAACTTCTTTGATCTGTTATTAAACTTAATTGAAAATTCTTTTTCATATTTTTATAGATGGTTCTAAGATGGCGAAGATCCAAGGGATTCTTTTCTTTGATATGCTCAATATGATGACAAACGGACAATGAGATGTGAGCATTCTGTGTGACTCAGTCAATGTGCATTTCTATTAAACTTCTATGGATGTTTGCATGGTAAACTTCAACAAATTGGATTTATTAATCGAATAAGAAAATAAACTAGATCATGATTATTCTTAAAATTCTGATATCAAAACAAATAATAAATAATTGTCGTCTGTCTCATTTCATTAAGACCTATTTCCTCTACGTATCAAAATTTATGATCACATAAACGATAGGAATAGAAAACAAGATAGTGTAATGTTCTTTTTGTGGAGTTATGTCTTCTTCTTGACTACTGCATTGGAAATAAAAGGCCCGTTTCTATTGAGTGCGACAGTCACACATCATTAAGCTTTTACCGTATTTTTCGACCGACTTAGTACAAAGATCTATTGAACCGTTCACGGCGATGTAACTAAAAAAAAGCAGAGTGAATACTGATTTCAGTATAATAGAAAAGTGACAGATCAACCAAGTGGATTAAAAGTTTTCTTTCCGTACATTCATCCGCGATATTCACAAGTGAGCCTATAAGTAAATTTTCAATAGTGATGTATAAATAGATTTCGAGTTCTCATGAGGTAGAATAGATTAAATGCCTTGAACTTTATTCCCAGGTGATCTTCTTCGTTCAAAAACAGTACAACTATAGAGAAATCTATTTAACAGTAGCAGGGGAAAAAACGAATTGATTTTTTTAAAATATCGAAAACAAAAACATCGTATTAAATCAAGTACATATCCAAACAGGTGAATTTGAAGAATTCACGGGTTAAAACGTCAGGCAAATTTTGTTTCTTGTCAACGCGTTGAACATGTAGAGCAGTGTCCGAATTTTAGTGTTTTAACAGTTCAAAGATTTTTGAATTCAACATCGATTAAAAGCGTTGCGAAGTGAGCGCATTAAAACGCAAAAATTCCGATACTTTCCATAAGTTTATTGGCGTTCAAGGGAAACTATTTTAACACTTGCACATCGTTCATTTAGTTAATTACTTTCTTCAGGGTAGATTCGATCAAGCATAATTATATATACGAGGCAGTCAAATAAAGATTAGACCATACCTACTGATTTATAGATGTTTTAAATTTTCTACTTATACTTAACATAATTTACATACACTTGAACATGTCCGTGATTGTGGAATATCAAGCCATGTTAAGAAAGATTTTGCTGCTTGCCAGTGCGTCATTAGTGAAAAGTGATCGAGTTGAAAAATTTGGTTAAAATCAATTATAATGGCACTTTTTAAATCACATTATTTTCCAATTTTTTAAAATAAAATTTAACTGATTTTAATCAGTTAAATTTCTAAAAATCGATGTTTATTAAATATTCGATTGCTAATCAATTTTAACATGACTATTAGAGACATTATTTGAATTTCAATCTAGCTATATCTGGTTTCAATCGAAGCATTTAATTTTTAATCGATTAAAACTTATGGATCGGTGCTTATATAATTTATCTTGCTTTTTTATTTGTGGTGACTACATAAATAAATATAGCATGGTATAAGGTCTTGGAGCATGATATGCATCAGAGGTTCATCTAGAATGCTAATTACGGCTTGTCGAGACGAGAAGTTTGCAAGAGCACAAACAGAACGATTTTTTCAACTTAAAGCAGAGAGTAGTGTCTGTTTTAGATTCATCACTATAAAACTCAATTTTTTTGAAAGTTTAATTGATTTTAACCCTTATTTTGACGAGAAATCTTATTAAAGTAGTACTATTTTAGACGATTTTAATCATTGACAATGGATACAAATTAGATCTCTTCTACGCTGAAGTGATGAATTCGAGTTCGAATAAAAGTGTCGTTTGTTGATTCGAAAGAAGTACATGTGATATGATTTCTCGAAATAAACTTTCTACGGCTACAAGTAGTTTTAATCGAACTCGAATACAAATGGGTACATTTAGTTATGGATGTAAGCATCACACAATGCTAGATTAAAATGAGACAAATACTTAGCAAGTATTCATGGATAGATGATCATGACGAGCTATTTGAAAACCTACTCTATGAAATATCAAATTAATTACTAATCGAAATTAATCATTATAAATTTATGATTTAGAAATTTGCTTTTCGATTTGAAACTGATATTCAATTCCTGCATGCACATAAATCTATATTTGTTTTCAATATCTCAATCGAAGTGGAAGCACTTGGTATTAATAACTTCATAGTTGTGCTTTACTTCAAATATATTTCTCTTAAGATAGGATGCTGCACGAATGAATCCTAAGCAGCGATTACTTTCACATTAGTTTTTGTCCTAACTCATTTAAACCGATAACCAAGCCTCCATTAATACTGTTTGATTTCCTAAATTAGTCGAATACATGCGTTTAAAAATAGGTCAATTCTCTAATCTGTAATTTAAACGGAGTTTTTAGCGTTGATTTTCATAAATTTTGTCATTCAACGCGTCAAAACAGCGTTTTTGTGTCTTTTTGTAGGTATAATAACGCATTCCTAGTAATACTTAACATGATGAACAACAGTGCGAGTACAATGTCTTCCTTCTTTGTGCAAAAAAATTATTCCTTAGAATTATAATCATCGATATGTAATTTACACAAACAATCACTTTTGTAATTGATAAAATGAATTTATTCGGAAAAAGAATTCATTCATATGTAAAATGTTTCTTTTCTGATTGGACCAGGAATGCGAGAGTGTATAATTGAAACTTTATCTAAAATTACCTCGTAAGATCAGTCATGCAATATTTCGTGAAAATCATTAGAAATTTTTATCACAAAATTTCATGCTATTCACGCCCATATATAAATTATAATTTTCTATCGCATCTTGTTATACTTATAACTACAGAGAAACAACTCAGGAGTTTCTGCTCAATTCAAGCTTGTGACCCGGAATCCATGAGTTCGAGAATACAGTGACATGGCGATAGAGAAAATCTAAAATAATAATAATCATTGACTTATTAAAGCATAAACTATCCCAACTGATTCTCAGTGATAAAATTCAGTTCTCATTCTCACGTAGATTTTGATCAACAGACTTTCTGACAACGTATCGAAAGACGTCAAGAAGTTTAATCTAATTATTTGACTATTTTATTAATGATTACTTTGTTTAGTCTGATCCATCGATAGCTATTGTGTCGTATCGTACTGCATTTTCCATTGGACACATATCGTCTATTGGTAGAAAATGAAGTTTCAATTCAAAAGAAATTTCATATCAAGATCAAATTAATCGATGACTTCGAACTATGTTAAGACAGAATCTTGTGAAAGATAATTTTTATTGACAGTACTTACATAAGTATACAAATGTACAAGAGTAGGTTTTACATAGGCGTTGAACATGATGACAATTTATTGAAGGTGACATTATTTTTCTATTGTAATGTTACTCTTGGTCATACTGAATTGTACTATTATCAGAATTTTCTGATTCACATCATCTTTGTTATTGTTCACAATACATTAGATTGATCTTGATGAAACACTGGTGCTTGTCTGTATTCATCTAGTAAACAGATCAACAACACTGTTAATATGATTATAAGGATACGAACAGCTATGTCATGGTTCGATATGATCTCGATGTTTTTAGATCATTCCTTTGAATGTCAAAACATGTGACTGGTGATAGTATCAACTTTGTCGCATCGTTCAATGTAGCAATTTTTCTTTTTACTATAAACAACTTTTTTTCTCGCATTTACATACCTATAGATCGAAGGTTTTTTTTTTAGAAAGAATCTTGCAAGAACAGATGTAACTCCCTATGCTTCGTAGGACGTCGATCTATTTATTCAAATCGTATGATAGCTTACTTTCATGAGTTTAAACTAATGTTTGTTGCATAATATTGACATTAATTCGATTAGTTCGAAGAAAAGAAATTCAAGATATCAAATAATCATTGTAGAGACAAGTAATAGAGATTTCGAAAAAAAAAAACATGAAATATTTTCTTTCGACAATTAATATGCTGAAGAATGATATCATGATGAACATCGTTGTTTATGTTCATTTAAAAGTACTTCATTGTCAACTAAAAAGAAAATGTAAATTCATGTAAAAGAAAAATATTGTCGACTCATTCTTTTTTAAAGACAAAAATAAAATATTAAAGACATGTTCTATATACATATAACATTCGAATAAAAATACATAAATTGATGATGTCTATGAATTTCAATTAAACAAAAACGATTCAAATAGGTAAGTAATTAAAATAAACATTCTTTGCATCGATAAATGCTCATAATAAATGTGTTCGATGGATTGATGACGCTACATAATACGAACAATTATTAAGAAAATGATTAAAGTCTTGTAAAATTGTAGACATGATATTCTGATGAAGTTAAAATTGTTTGTATTGTACTCTCTCAGTTAAAATTTGCAATGTGAATGGATAACAGCGATACTCAAAAACATAAATGGAGTGCAATTACTTACGTAAATGACTGTAAATGATGTCAAAAGGTATGAGAAAATCAAGTGTTCAAACATTATTATGTCAGAAATTTATAGTTTTTCAAGATCTCTTTTGATGTTTTTGTGTGTAAACTAGAAGTCACGATAGAGAAAACAATTTCTTGATGCCTATTTCGAACTCGAACGTAATAGCTCACTTTATTTCATTCAGGATTAATTTGATGAAAATATGAGCTTAACTTGGGATTATGTACTTGAAACGTAATCCCATTTTAACAGCTGCAGAATAAATCTCATAAACTTTAATTATTTATTCTTAAAACCCACTGAGATATCACGAGGAAAATTAATTAGTTTCGACACTCCTAAGACTGTCGATAGTTCCTTTTCTTTAAGAATATATCTATTTATAGAATGGAAGACATTGCATGAGTTTTTTGACGTAATAAAAATACATAGTCATATGTCTGTAAAACAGAGTTACTAAGCAAAATTCTTTATTAAAGCTTGTGAGTGCTAGTGTTGAGTGTTTTAATAACACACTTATTCCTAAGATTTTAAAAATACAAACACGAGAATATGATCATACTTCAGTAGTTGATACAAAAGACTTTTTTAAGTAAAGAAAATAATCTTAGGATAACCTCATAACCCAACCAACTACACTTACATTGTTCGTCATATTTTAAATATTTCTCGTCAACTAACAATTTTATTCGTAAATTTAAATTATTGCCTTTTCTTTTCTACTTCTTTACATGTATTCTATTTCAACTGCATAAATCATTGATGGTGAAGTTTTCTAAAAATAAAATAAATGCCGTCACCACAATAACCGATGTGTGCGTCAGAGGAAACAATAACTTTCGTTGACGTTCTAGTAATACCACCTACTTATATAATTGACTAGTCAAATGAAGTTCCTGACTGCTAACTGGAGTAGTTTACATAACCTCATGTTAAAAAATGGATTTCAATATCAAACATCTATTCTAAGATTCTGCATCATGGAACTAATTTCTCCGTTGGCCTTACCCATAACCTAGTTCCTAAGGAAAATTGAAAATGCTGTGTGACAAAAACCGCTAGACAAGATTGTAAAAAGATTTTAACCGGTGTCAAATGTTAGTTTGTCTAAAAACGAGTCACATAACTGGCAATTCAAAGATTGTAAAATATTTTTCTTTACAAAACATCACATATACGTTAATGCATATAATGATATCGCCTTGAAAATATTGCTAAATATTCCAGATTTATTCTGTATCTTTCTTTGTATGTGTGATATTTTCAGTGATTAAAAAAGTTGGGTGAACATACACGTGATCAACAGATTGTGATAGATAAAAAGAATAAACAAATGAGATAGTTGATTCCAAGTTATCTCACTCTGAATTAGAAAATATTCTTTAATAATGATGTTTTTCGCTCATAGACAAGTTCTCATGATATTCTTGTCGTTTTTATTATGAATAGTAGTAATGAAGATACTTCACTGAGCAAACTGAAAAGACTAATCAGTGACGAGGATGGATGATAAGGCACGAAAGAAAAGATAGTTTTTTGCGTACTTTCTCAAGTTCTACTTATTTAATAGCTAGCACTCGTTTTTCATTAACTTTCATATCAACAATAGTCTTTATTAATCGTTAAGAAATTCGATCGTTCTTTAAATATTTTTTATACACGCATGAAGTAATCGACACATCCGAGTCTAGGAATCTCTTTGTGATCTATAAATATTCGTTAAATGAATTAGTTGCGGACAAATTTTCATCAGAATTTATGCAACGTTTCATCCTTTAGGAACTCTGAGAAGAATATGCATGATAGAATTCAACAATAGACAACCTATGGTGCACGTCATGTGAACTTGTATTTATAGTAATCTTCAAAATTTCAAATTCAAATTAATTTCAAAATCATTTGAAATGTTCTAAAAACATCCTGTTGAGATGAGAAAAAAAATCATTTAATCCGATTTCCTTGGACTTCTATGAAAATTAATCAAAAGATTTGAAGTAAACAAGAATTTTATTACGAAACAAAAAGTCATGTTTTTTTTTCGTCTACAAGCATCATCAGTGTCAACTAAATCTACTGTCTATGTGTCCGTTAACCTAATTGTATGATGAAAGTTTTCAAGACTTGATAATTCATGGTGCTATATAGACAATGTTCCGTTTGAGAGTAATGATTCTAGTCAAATATTTTTGAAATGATATCTACAAGTTTTCGACTTACTGGAGTACAAAAAATTCATCAATTATTTTGTTCGACATAGAAAACTGTAATTCAAATATGTATGTGTTAAAAAACGATTCAGTTTATGTAAGTGATATTTGAATTCTGTGTTGCAGTGTGAGAACATGTTATTTCACTACAAGGAGTGCAACTCGTACTTGCTTTTGTACACATAGTATGTCTACCATATTTGTTTACATTATTAGGACTCGTAGGAGTAATGATGTCAACAAAAGATATGACTCTACCAAGTTATTATCTTTAACTATACATCAATACACTGAACACTTATCAACTACCAGTACAATTTTCAAGATTTTAACTGTAAAAATATAATTCAAATGTTCCGCTGTCCTCTATTTCAATTCCATTAAACATATTGCTTTCACATTTATGACAAATAGTGACGTCTAGTTTTTGTAGAATATAGAATAGTACAAAATTTTGAAAGGTGAAACGTAGTTCTTTATTAATGACATCAACCGAAGCACTGAAAAACAATAGTACAAACTTCATTTATTCCAATGGATCGATTAATTATTTAAGGCTAGTTTGAAAAATAGAGAAAAAATCTAATTGAAACAAAAATGTACGTCTTATATGTTCTTCACTAGAATTTGTCTTTCAATGACAAAGACAGATCTTTGTTTCTTGTTTCATGTCACTTTCATTTACATTACATTTATTTTTCATTGAAACTATTTTATCAAAGAGTAAAGAATAAAACTCGTGTTGCCATCGAAATTGTTGTGATGTATCCAATTGCACAAGCAATGAATCGACCAGGCTGTGGTAATGGCATCTAAATCAAAGATTTCATAATCGATGGAAAAAAAAACAATTTAAATTATACTTGATAGCATAGAGTATGCACTAGACGTGAAATGAAAAAAATTCGAAAATGCCAATAAGCTACATTTGGATTAGGCTCAGTTGAAACATAGAAATAACCAATAAGTACAAATGGTACTATATTTTCAATGTCATTTAAATGATTACGACGAATACGTTCAACATCTGAGTCAGAAGAGAATACAGCTGAGTCATGTTGACCTAATGTTTGATCTTGAGAATGAGTATAGACCTACAGAAAAAAATTCTTGATTACAACATATAATAAATGTAATATTAAAAATAACATCTTTCGATAGCTGGCTCATTTTTGCAAACGCAGCCATGCTCATTAATTTGACAATACTAGCTGTTGAATAATAAGCAAAATTAGTAAAGACTGAATTATTCATCGTATAATAAAGAATTGACATCATCGAATAATTTCAATCGTTTAAAATATGTAACTGAAATCTATCCAAAAAGAAAACGAGTAATTAATTGGAAATATTGCTGATGAATATTGACTCAGCATACGTTAAAAACACATGTGAAACGAAGAGAAAATAAGAGGAATGACTAATAGCATATAAAAATAAGCACAACAAACAAATAATCCAGGGTTATTTTCCTTGCGTGTTCGTTTCAATGAAAAATGTCGTCGATAGGTTTATATGAAATATGTCGTCAATATGTTTAACTTGTAAATAAAACTAACTAATGTGTCTTAGTATTAATAACAATAACTATTCTCTAGAAGACATGATGTCATCGATGATGCAGATCAGTGAAATCAATTAAATCGGAATCCAAAATAACTTTGCTATTCAAAATGAACCCATGAAAAAAAAAACATATGAATTTAATCAGATAATTCAGATTTATGTTTTTGATTTTCCATCAATATTTCATCGTGTTCGTAGAACGATTCGTTTCGAAATAGGCAACTTATTTCAAATGGAAACTTCTATGATATCTGTGAGACTAAATCATTCAGATCAATGATGAAGAACACGTGCGAGCATACTGTATGAAAGTTATACTAGGAAAAGTCTTATTCATACTAAGTGCTATGCAACATGATTGATATACATAAAGAGTCATCTTAAGATCAATTACTACTACATATACTATGTTGTGTTTCGTTTCAAATCGAATCAAGATACATATTCTACGGATCAAGTGATATTCGTAAAATGATTCGCGGATTAGTTGATTTGAAAAACAAATTCTATTGCAATGCATACATGCCGTTAACAAGTGTTTTTAAGAGACACAATTTATTATCGTCTCTCGGTAACGTCTGATATACTATCCAATATTATTCATTGTAGTAATGTCAGACGCTGAAGTCTATGATAGATTTGTTCCTCTCACTTGAAGTACGGAGTCTATTCTTTATGTATGCTGTTAGTTTACATCTCGATTTCTAGTGCTTAAAAATACAATTATTTTCATGATCCTTCTATTCTTAGTCGATGAATACGAAGCAGATGGCGACTAAAGTCGACAGTCAGATTAATTATCGTAAAAAGAAACAGATGTGTAATAGAAGAATAATGATCCTTTCACAACTGCTGGAATTATATACCACCCTAGAAGATCCTATATTGTTGAGGGATCAATTGTTCGATTGTTTTTTTGAGACAAATTCTATTAATGAAATTCAGAAAACACAATTGTCAATCGTTTTCGATGAAAGAATTTTTCTCAGTGTTAACAATGTATGAGTAATAATTTCCAATTATGGTATCTCGACACACTATTGCAAAGATTAGATCCAATGATAAAACATTTTATTTGATGGCTCTATTATGTTCAATCAAAGTAGTAGAATTCTCGCTAAAATTGCGAGTTTCAACTTTTACACAGTTCTATATAGAAGTCCTGTTGTCAATGTATCTTTTCAGAGACCATGCATATAATTGAATGATTCATATAAAACACATGACGCATATGTTGTTTCCAAATCATCACTAATGCTTACGATTTCGTATAGCATTGTTCATAGTGACATGTATGTTCCTATCTTAAATCTTTTACCGAGCTAGAAAAAGCCAAATCGAATTCTATTCTTGCGTATACACGTTGAATTTCTCAAAGATTCTAAGCTTGTTGTTGACCTGTCAAAGAAGAATATATACTGAAAAAACGGTTCAGTGATACGATGACAGTGTTGTTTTATTGATAAAATATATTATCCAAATGACATTACAAGTCAGTCAAACAAAATAAGATTGTTCACTCGCGCACTCAGCACGAATACAAAGATAAATATTAATAAGACTAGAACATGCTAGAGAGAGTTTGTGCTCATATAAATTCGGAGACAAGCTGTGCTCATGTTAGTGAACTTTTGTAGTCGACGCTTTTAATTTACAAGTAAACTTTGCATATTTTGAGATGCCTACGGACAGAGTCCATATTACTACCAGTCGAAAATTCTACAAACTTCTCTACCGTGTTTTTTATCAAATTTACCTATCAAACAAAACATCTGTATATTCGATTATCAATTAAATATAAAAATTTAGATGAAAATTTAGTTCAAAATAGCAATGGTCGTAAAGTATTTTATTCTTCTTATTAGTCTTGCTAAAAGTTTATTTTCGATGCAGTTCGTACAGAATATAATCGTTCATAGATAGAATAAAACATTTGATAAGTTATCTTCGAACTTTATCTAGTTAGGGATTGTCATCAAAGTGATGAATTTCAAGAAAAACAAATTCATTATCATAATTAAATGTAGATTCTTTTTCTTTAATAGTAAAAAAAAAATTAGTCCGTCCATTTACTATGAAATATATTTATATATTAATCATCATTGCTATCATCTAAAAAAAAATAAAATTCAGACACAAAGGAATAGGTTTGATACTATAGTAGAAATTATTACCAGCATTCGTTAGTATTGGCTCAATATTGAACGGTTGAATACCTAGGAAGCTAGCATAATCATCACCATAATAAACAAATAATTCTTCTCCTGATCTTATTGTTCTCGTCGTTTTATAAAACATATTTCGATCATATTGAATAGGTTGTAAATTTTGTTGTTCCACTGTATTGGGACCTCGAAGAAACAACAACAAGCTATGGATGTATGATATTTTTTCCACTATTGTTCAATACTTACAGTTGATCTAAATAAAAAAAATGAATAGAAGAACCATAAAAAATTATTCGTTGTCAATTGTTTTTGTTTTCTATCGTTTAGAACAACTTACGTATCGCATCCAGTTACTATTATTAGGATTACATCCATCAATAATATAAATCATCTTAAAAATAACAAACGAATCTTTTGTAAACAGAATGGCTACAAATTCTACCTTGCCATTTTTATCTGCTATACTCCATGCATAACCTGATTCTTGGGCACTTTTGAAATTCGAATGACGTGTACCAGTATATGGTCCAAAGAAAGTATTTTTTTCCAATCGTTTTGTCGCAAATACACCTTTGCCTGCTTTAAGTATGGTTGATGTTTTAATGATGATACCATCTGGACAAGTGAGATCACATGTTCGTTGTGGATACTTCAGTAATGATTGTGATATCTTGAATGATTAAAAAATAATGTACAATGTAAGTTTTTCTTTGTTTTTTTTTTTCAAAGTAAAATTAACTTTTTTATCTGGAATATAACATTGTTTATGATATGGACAGATATTATCGTAGTATTTATTACAATCATCACAAAATAATCGAGCATCATCAAATTCAGGTTTCGAAGATTTTTTATCTATATTTGAAGATGATGTTCGATGTTTATGTTTTTCATCGGAATGAAACGATGAAGATTTTTTCTGTGATTCGTTGTATTTGACACCTGATTCTTTTCGTTTTTTATGTTCGTACTGATTAGAAGTTGAATGTTTTCGATCGTATTGATGTTTTTCATACATATTATTATTATAACAAAAGTATGCGTGATAAAAAACTAGGAAAGAAAAAAGAGATATCAATCTCAATATTATGAGTTATGTTTTTCTTTAGTACCTTTGTTTTTTAAAGTTGACAAATTTTCATAAAACATTATTTAATCGATCAATCATGTATATCGTTGTTCATAAGAAAATAGAAGATTTAAAAGAAAAAATAATCAAAATATTCAAATAGATGTGTTTTTGAGCGGGTGATATAATTTAGAAAGTATCTCTGATTGTATCCAAGTGTCTACATGTAACAACATAATCACAATATAAGTTTCGGTTTCGATGAAATATGGATCTAT
Source organism: Rotaria macrura (assembly GCA_900239685.1). NCBI lineage: Eukaryota > Metazoa > Rotifera > Eurotatoria > Philodinida > Philodinidae > Rotaria > Rotaria macrura. Next base: position 145,001 of record OENT01000064.1, on the reverse strand, counting down.
CAGAATACGAACTTCAGTAGTCCATCAATGTTATACAAATCAAAATATGGAAATCTTTAAAGAGCAACATATTTTTGAAGCGAATGTCCCGTTTGCTTGACATCTTTTGATCAGAAATCGATAAATTTTTCTAGACAAATCTGTAAAATAGCACGATATGAAAATTTATCTGACGAAATACCTGAACTGAAGTAATTGTATGTCAATCAATGCAAAATAGTACTTCGAAATGAGAATTGCTGATTGAATTTGAACGATATTCCGATATGTCTGAGCAGCTCCTCGAGATATAGTTGTCTTCCCATGTCGAACAAGCACGGTCGTAAACGACCGTATACGGGGAAATACGATTTTATACGGAAAGAAAACGATCGTTTATGATCCTCTTAAACAAAATCCGTAAACGGTTTCCATTTACCACCGTATACCTCCGTATACGATCGTATTTGCCCGTATACGACACGGCGATATACGACCGGTGATACTGGACCATGTAAAACGCTATAATCCGACCGTATACGAAGTCCGTAATCGTCGACCTGGGTTTCTCTTGTAATACGAAGTTTTACATCAGTCAATGATTCATTATTCAAATTTCTCAACATTGAGAATATTTTGGAACGAAATATTTCAACCATTGAAAACTAGACTAGATCAATACATAATTCTAAATTAGACGGCACAGTCTATTTGTGTTTGATTTGCATTTTTGATGAATGCTGTTTGAGAAAAATAAATACAACCTCAAGTCTAAGAAAACTTAAAATTGAAATAGATGCTCGGACTTCAGATTGAAAAGTCAACTGTAGAATTAATCTGATACAAATCGTAAAACATAATTGAAAAATGCATTTGAATGACTTGAATTTAAAATTCATAGAAAATAAGATAAGTTTCACTTATTAACCTTTTCCTAACATCAATAGAACCAATCTAATCAAGAAGGATTAATTTAAAAATGAATCTATTACTTGATGAAGTCTTTAACTGGATTTTTCACATTTTCTATCAATAAAATAGTATGTATTCATGACAAAAATGTCGACTATGCGGAGGATTTTATTCTCAGCATTTAGACATGTTTTATTTTTCGAATGTCTAATTCAAGGTTTTTTTTCCGTCAATAGGTGCACCACTTGTGTCAAACCTTTCATGCGTAACGACAGGCAAAAAAAGCGTAGGCAACGAGCGAAGATTCGATTTCGGATAAATTTTGTCGAAGATCTATGCCTGCATCTAAATAATACGCCATCTATCGACTCACGATACTTGTGGTGATGCATAAAACCAAAGGAGTACTCAGGCAATTGATGATTGAATGAATGATTTGATCTTGTTCCTTTTTTTTCTCCTTCACTACATTCAAAAAGTGTTCATAAATATATATTTAAAGTACTTAAATCATTTTTTTTCCTTTTATTCAAAAAAGAATTGTTTGTTCGGTTTCATGAAAACAAAAAGAAGAAATGAAACGTCGATTCAATACGTTTGTGATTCTTACAACAAGTACGGCTGCAGTAGCAACAGGCACGTTTGGTCTCAATCGTTGGATTCATCGACAACAAGAGAATGCTTGCAATGAATCAGATTCAAATGAAAATAATTCAACATGGCTATCATCAAAAAGATACGATTCGACTCGTACGATTTTACAGACCAAAATTAATAATAGGTACATATCAATGGAATCGAACGATGCAATCATACTTACAATGTATCATCAAGCTTTACAATATATTAAACAAACACACTCAACTAATGCACATATTCGTGAACGTGGTCTTAGTCATTTAGCTAAATTAAATAATTTACCTTCAATTTATTATTCAATTATTGGTCAACAATTAGATTATCATTCTGCTATTCAACTAGCTCGAACCTATGAAGCTAATTCAAATTTATTTCCTATTGGTCCACCGTATATATTTCAAATAGGAGATGAAAAAACACTTACTACCGGTAACGTCGACAACCTCAATGATGACGATGTACTCTTACATACTCTAAGACAATTTCTTGACAAACTAATTGATGAAAAGAAACGTCCATTAGATACATTAAGTCATTATTATCTCCAATTGGTAAGATCAAGGGATATTCTATAGAATCAGATTAATGAACGATTATCAATAGAGATCAAGAAAAACATGTACAATTACTTATTGAAAGTCTTCTGATTAACTAGTTTACATGTGAGTAGAAACCTGGGAAAATGTTTCCAATGAATTTCCATCGGATGCATTGTATAGATCATACTTTGTAAATGGCTATTAGAAAATAATCATTTATAGAAATTCTAACTAAGAAAATTTTTTTATACGCAGTTTCTATGAACAACAGATTTCATAGTTACTAGAATTAGCTGCATATTCCACTACAAAATGAGTAGAATCCTCTTGAGATATGAACTCTATGAACAAGACTCATGTGATGAACTATATACATCCGAGTTATACTCAAACATTCAATCTCTCAAGAACAATACGTTCACGTAGGTTGCAGTTTTTTTAGAATATATTAATGAACATCAGACTAGCCTTTAGAAAAAAATGTCGTAACTATGACTTTTCGGTTCACGAAAACTCAAATAGATTCAAATCAAGTGCAATTTTCATCCTTATCTTAGTAAACTTATTCGAGATATGATAATAAAGAGAAGAGTGTCATGATCTACATTGTTATGTACATTTTTGAGAAATAATGGATGACAGTAGGTACAATCAACTCTATTCAGTATGTTGAATAAAACAATTGAAGTAGTGAAGGATACTTTTTTTTCTTCAGTGAAAAGAACAAATGTTAAATTCAAAACCATGTGCTTCATGAAAGATCAAATCAGTGACTATCATGTAAAACGATTTATTTGCTTTAATGTTTTACATTTCTTTCAACGATTTCTAATGCAAATTTTCCATATGAATTAGAAGTCTGAAAATAAAAAAACGGATTTCAAGTACTTCTGATTATGAACGACGAGAATAAAAATGAATCTAGCTCTGTTTTGAATTATTCAAATCTTATAGGATCTAATTTTTGTCAATTTTTTTGCTCATAAATTTTCCTTTGATCATGTATCAATACGAATTGAAATTTCTTTTTTCATTTGATTCAACAGTTGAAATCATATACGAATCATGTTGACTCACAAACAGTATTTGATCTTGTTCAACATTTTGAAGCCGAACATGCTGATATATCGTCAAAGGCTATAAAACGCTATCGATCGAATCTCGAACTATATTCAATGTTTCTCTATGTTCTTCGTGGTTATGCTGATCGTTATCCAAAGGAGGTTATCCATTTAAATGGTTTACAAATATTAAAATATTTATATGAAAAACGAAAAGATAACGTACCATTCGTAAGATTACTTGGAAAAATTCTGCTGTTGCTCAGTCGAGATCAATACACACATGAAGCATTCTATGCCTTTGGTTTGAAAAAGATTTGTTTATTATTAACTTTATTTTTTTCTTCGTACAATAAATTATAATTTGTATATTTTTTCTCATTCCCATTTAGGTTGGGTAAGAATTCTTCATGATATGGCATTGGATAAGAATAATATGATTTATTCATTATTGGCTTCGACTATTTTGGCCAATCTCGATCGGGCAATGCATAATAGGTTCGTTGATTAAAATGTTAACTTATTTTATAAGTAGTTTTCTTTTGAATTTCTAGTCCGATTAATAGAGAAAATATGCTTATTTATCAGGATGTCAAACCATCAAATATATTATTAAAATTCAATAGCAATGATTTCATTCAAGCGAAACAAACAATAGACGAAAAACATAAAAACGTTCTTGAGCATCAATCATCTGTATCAAAACCGATAAATATAACGAAGAGATTAATAAATCGCTTATGGCGTACAAGATCAGATTCTAATAAAAATGACCAAAGTAATAATAGTATTGATGACTACAAGGAGAAGAAAATTACTTCATCGAATACTGATAATGATCATTTTAAGCATGTAAATACTGAGGAAACGGCTGAAAATAAAATAAATACATGTAAACGACATTTATCAATATCTATTCCTTCATGGATCAATGATCAAGTCTATGGTGATAAAGTAAGTCAGTATTAACTTTGGAATTAGGTTTTTAATTCAATCTTGAATTTATTGATCGTAGGTTTTTTCTTGAAGACTATACGTTTATTCTTCGATCTTAAGTAGTTTTAAGACTCATCTAGAATGTAAAATGAGTACGAGTCGTTCACTACTCTTCATAGTTCACTGTAGCATACATCTGCTGTATTCATTGATATACATCATAATGTCTGATGATAGATAGGTAGGATGCATGTGGAACAAAAGTCGTTGAAATAAACCAGAAGGATTTTCTATTAGATGAGACATATGACAAGTATGAGTAATGATTTTTTGATATTTTGTCGTGAGAATAAGAGAATCAAAGGAAAATTATTCATCTTTTTTCTTGTGTGCCAATGTAGTTAGTCAATGTTTTTTTGCTCTCCATTCAAGGTCATTCTATTCAGTCCCACCATGTATAATGTTCAACAAATCGATCCTAGTGGCCAATGGCATCAAGAACCATTGGTTGATATTGTTTTTGTAAGTTATTTATAATTTCTATATGTAATTCTCTAACATATTACTATTACATTTAGTTTCATGGTTTAGCTGGTTCGGCTTTTAAAACATGGCGACAAGAATCTGCACATGTAGAAACGAAACAACCATCGAAAACTAAAGCATCAATACCGACAGATGAACTACCTCTAGAAGAAACCGATGAAGTATTAGATCTTGGTGAAGAAACAAATTGGAATAAATTAGATGCTGATATACCATCTCTACCTACTCCAAAACTCAATGCTAGTCAACCATCATTATGTTGGCCAAAAGATTGGCTTAGTAAAGATATAGCGACAGAAAATATTCGCATGTTAGCCATCGATTATGAATCGACAGTTTCTGAATGGCAAGTTCGTTCTTTACCAAAAAATATTATTCGACGATCGATGCATGTTCGAGCAAAAGAAATAGCGGAACAATTACGACAAGCAGGCGTCGGAAAACGACCAATTATATGGGTAAGTTTTTTCGAATCATATCGATAAATTTTTCTTGTTTTTAAAATACTTGTTATATTTTGAAGGTAGCACATTCTATGGGTGGTTTATTGACAAAATATATATTAACGGATGAAGAGAATGAAGAAATGAGATCAAATACTCGTGGTTGTGTGTTTTTCTCAGTACCTCATTTTGGTGCTGAACTAGGTTTGTATTCGTTTAAATTGTACATATTTTAGTTGAGTACTGTTTTCTATGAAAACACGAAGAGCATGATATCTGAATCGAAACTAGGTATTGTTACGTTTCGTACGGTTGTTCTCTCGAACGATTAAAGAAAAAATGCGATTTATCGCACATTAGCTGAGAAATGGAAATTTGAGTGCTATGTAATTAAAAGTGATACTGCCAACAATGATAATTCATAAAATATTTTGCAATAGAAAAACCATAGTCTAATGAATTTCAACAAAACTATGTTCGAATAATTTTACTTTGTCTTACTTTAAATTGTGAAACTCATTGAGTATTCAAATGCATACTTTTATAGGATTGAATTTTTACTTTGTGGAGGCAACTGAATATAATACTAGTAAATTATACTTGCATTTAATATTCATTCAAACATTGATCTATGTAGTAAGTAGAGTGTATGTCAATGTTGTCAAAAGTCCAGTATGGAATGAATACAAAGTCTACTAGCTCGTTCTATGTAGACAATGAGTATTGGCAAATATACTAGAAATAAATAATCAGCTGAGTGAAGACAAGTCTTTGTTGTCTTTCATCTTGAATGAAAAGATTTTTTATTTACGTTAATAAAATTTTCTATGTTAAATACATAGCGAGCGAAGTATTCCTTATACTCGACTAGATTCAAAAATTCACAAACTATGACAAAATTGTTATTGTTGTTAACTTTTGAATGATTTCTTCTTTAAACAAACGTATTTTCATAGCTGATTTCATTCTAGTTGGGATGAAAAAAAAGAATCAACTTACCATTTCATTTTAAAAATGAATTTTTCTATAGAATCATTGATCATGTTGATAAGATTTCTGATGAAAATATCTGTCGATTCAAAAACTAGTTAAAATGATATATTTGAAACTTTAATATAAAGGATACATACGAAAGTAAGCTTTTATTTTTCGAAGAAAAATCATACATGAAAATTACAAATCCAAGTTTTATTTCCACGTTATCACTCATTCCGTAGAGATTGTTGTCAAATATGTACCAACCTTGTGTAACTGTAGTCAACAAAAGCAAAGCCAATAAACGAACTAAATCCTATGGATGATAATAGTGCACTAGTTAGAATCATTGTGGATCTGATTCAGTAATTCAAATACGTGTTAACAACTTTATTAACATTTCATTACAAACACAATCGAGAGAATTCACCATTTATAATTATGATCATGATTCTTTCATTGTTCGATATTGAAACTATTACACAATTGTTTTTGAATTCATACTGGAAATCCTTCTCAGAGTGTTTCAATGAAACTTAGAATAAGTTCCATCACTTCTCTAAATCAATAGAGTAAACTATTAAAGGTTGCAGTAGGATGATTTATTGATAAGAAAACATTAGTTTTTTTTTCTCGTTCTTATTTTTTTATAATAATTAAACGTACTACTTTATACCCTGTATGGCGAATTTCATTCAATAACACGTCGAGTTGCTTGCAATTTCGCAGGCTTCCTCTTGAAAGAAAAGGCAGTCGATCATTGCTCACAATTTTTCAATTAGTATGAAATCTATGACGGTGAATGTCGAATTGATTCTTTCATGAAAATGTGTCCTCAGTCAATAATCGACTATCTCCTTTACTTAAGATGATTTGCACCAACATGCTAAATATTATGCATCAAAATTGTTTAAGAAGAATTGTTCATTGCATGGATTGTACTAGAGAAAAGAATAAGTAATAATGTAATTATCTAAGATGAAAAAGTCAAACCCTGACAGACGGTTACTATTTGAATAACTTCATCACTAGTGTTAAATTTAACAACATGCTCAAGATATTGTCCGTGCTATTATATTCATAAAACATAACCTTCCATTGTTTATAAATCGTTTTAAGATCATTTCTCGAGAAATATCGGTCACGAACCTTGACAAAACTTATGTGCCAAGTTGTAACTGTTTTATTACACTCGAATACATTTACAAGATTCACTAAGCAACCGATGATTGAATTTCTCCTAACTGAAATTTCGATGTGAATTCTGAAAGAACTCTTATTTAAATTTTTTTTTCTCATTATTACCAGCATCGTTTGGTATTCGTCATGCTTATATTCTTCGACCAACGGTTGAAATTGAAGAACTACAACCAAATAATAAACATCTTCTTAGATTACATGAAAATTTTCTTCGAATACTAAAAATCTATGATAATATAAAAATTTTAAGTTTTGCTGAAAATGAAAAAACAACATTTTCATTACGTTATCAAACTATTGTTGTACCACCGGGAAGTGCACAAATAAATATTGGAAAATTTTTCATACTGAATAAAAATCATATTTATATATGTAAACCAAAGTCAAAAGATACTCTTGAATATCAAGAATTACTTGATCTTATACGAACAATTTATTATGAACGTAAAAATGAACTTAAAAGTGAACATATGAAAATAACAGAAGATATTCTCAATAATTTATATATGTTTTCATCACCGATTGAAGATGATGTGCAATGAGGTTCTTTTCATTTTTTTTCCTTCTTTGACTATTTGTTCACCTATTTGAATAAGCTAAGCATGTATTTTCATAGAAGATTCTATAGACTAAGCTTTAACATTTTTAGATAATATCTACAGCCGAACATGTAAAGAAATATTTGTATGATTTCGAAAAACATAAATCATATAGACGAGAGTATAATTGACAATGAAATCCATGGATATGATGTTCAAATGCAACACAGTCGATTCTCCTGCATCAATCATGATTAGAAATCGAACAGCAGTCATGCACGTCAACGTTCCAGAAGCAATAGTTGACTGTTCAATACTATTTTGCCATTCAAATTATTTTAAACGACGTTAAATATAATCTTATGAGTTTATGAAGAATAATCATTGCTTATTTCGTCTACTATGGATTCAACAGCAATCATATGGGTTATTTGACTGGAATCAATGGATTAATATGTACTATCAATGGAAGAAATACGTAAAATATTCAATGGATAATTAATTAGAGAAGCATTGATGATAAGAGACAAATAAAATGTTTCCAAAACAAAAAAATCAGAAGCAAAAAGTTTTAATGAAAGTTTAAAATTTGCTTTTACTTGTTGCATCACATTTTTATTCATGAAGAAATACAGAACAATTCATTCTGAATGCTTTCGTCATCAAAGTCGGCACGTGGGAAAATAAAAAGGTAAATAATGTTTTTTCTCGACAGACGAACAATTTCTGCCGTTGGACATCCCTCTCAGAAAAGAATTCATCCCTCAAGGCTTACTACATACACTTCAACATTGAATTTGTAATGTTCTCATGGAAACCTATTTAATAGTAACTGAAAAAAAAGAGGCATAATGAGTTATTCGGATGAGTATCTGATTAATGGTTTGAACATTTTAAGCGTCCAGAGCAAGGGGGGAAAATTGGATCCCGGTATCCTCTGTATCCCGGACAAGAGGATCCGTAAGAAATCTTCCTATCCAGGATACGGTGGTAATACTGAGAATACCGGGATCCACTGTTCTCCCTCGCGTTTTTGGCTTCGAAGCGATATAGAAAATCATTTTTTATCTTCATGTTTTAATAGAATCTACAAATTTATCTAGAGTTTAAATATTTGTTGAGAATTATCATCATAGAGTCATGTTTTCAGCTGTTACATTCAGTTATGTGCTCTATTGATTGACAATCGAATTTTGAAATAGTAACTGTTGAAAATCAAAGTCTATGAATATTGCAAATTGAAAAATCCTATAATGACTAAATGATATAGGGAATTTCTATCATTCATAAAAGAGGCTTTTTTTTGAGGAAACACTAACTGTACGAAACGGACTGATAAATATTAAGAATCACAGTATTTTCGAGCATATTAAAAGTGAACCAATGGGTACATAGGCAAATAAAATAAATAATGTCATCTAATGTTATTGAGATTTTGACACTATTTTACATAAAAAATTCCGAATGGTAGAAGTGAACAATCCCTACATATTCTTCAACAGTGAGATTGTTCTGATTTTCATTTTCACATTTTTTTCTAAAATGAGCAGAAAAATTGTTCTCTAGAAGCAAAACGAAATACTTTTAGTGTTCTATTGAATTTTTCATCGTTCGAACGCAGCACTATTACTGATTATTTTACATTTCTAGTTCGCAAAGTTCTCTCAACGAACAGCTCATGAGTAATATCAATTCATGAACGATATGTGGTACAGAAAGCAATCACCTAGATGATATTAATAGATGCTATTCATTTACATTTAAGTTATGTTCATTGATTACTCAGTACAGATTTGAATGCTCAAATACAAACTCAATAACATCTACATCGATTCATTGTATATTTATGGTAAAAAACAAAGAACTTTCTTTTCCCATCGAATCAACAGTATTGAATTTAAAGTTGAGTGAACTCGTGTGAATCCAACAAGTGCAACACGTTTTGCGTACATTCGACAATAGCATTGATTGATAATGATTTAGTATTGAACATGAGCTAAGACGATTAAATACAAAGTCAAAAATGTTAACATTCATTTTAACGGATATCATTTATTTTTAAATCTACTTTTCAAGCCTTAAGTTGATTAAACATTCAGGAGAATATTCTTGAAATATATATATATATATATATATATGTTGAATTATTGTATTGAGGTTTGTTTATAGAAAATAATATAAAATAATCGAATCCTTCTACAATATTCAATTTGTTTTTGTTGACCAATATATCTTTCTTTCGATTTGAAATTCTCACGAATACATAGATTCATATATACTATTTCTGTATTTATATTTGATAAATACTGTTGGAGTAGAGATGAATACATTGATTAAATTTAACTTTCAAACAAAAGAATAATGCTGGTCAACAATAAATTGTTGAGATGAAGAAGAGAAAGACTGATTCAATCATTGTTCACAACATTATATTTGTTTTTACTCGTTTACATTCGATGTTGTATTTATATTAGTACATCTTAATGTTTGGTAAATGTAACCCGTGTAACAGCTTGTATTCATGATGTAGCTGATGGTATTTTAAATGAAGAAGCTTTTTAATCATTATTTGAATGGAATAATGATAGATAATTCAAAGTGGCAATGGATTGGTTAGAGATAGAATTCAATGTATCATTAGACTGAGAAACCACAAATGCATTTGTTGTTGTTTGTTTTTTTGAGTAAAAAGAATCAGCTGTAGAAACTCAGCTTACTTTAATGTCACAATCGATCAAAGAACGTTTACTAAATCCGATGATTTTTCATGGCTAAATATTGATTTATTATCATTTTTTTTCTTCGATGAATCAATCAACATGCTGACATTATCCTTGAATGGGAAGGAACTAACTTTTGTTTTATTTTTCAGATTGCTTTATTTTCCTTCTTCTTCATAACCAGAATCTAGTGACAATATCGATTTTATTTTGACAAAGATTAATGGGATTATTTATATATGCGCATAGAAATCAAATAAAAACTAAGAGATACAACTGTCATCGATGATTATTAATAAATCAATATTACCATCATAATTGGATTCACCAACAAGATACGATTCGTGATATGACTGCATTATTATATTCGTATTAACAAATATCGATTATTGTGGTTTTCTAGTTGAGAGATCAAAACACGAGTGTTTATAATAGAATAAAAACCAGCGGCTGATTTAAAAATTGGCGATGATCAAGTATTTTCGTTATTAAAAATGCTATGCATTACTAGAGGCAAAAGTTCTGCTCATGTACCGATCGACTACTATCAAGAAAAAGTTTATAACAAAATTTAAATCGTGAATAGTGAGAATGTCGTTCAGCAATATGGGACATTATTTATAATAGACTGAAACAAATGAAATGTCATGGATGCTCGTTGATGGTAACTGTTCATTTTCAAGAAATCATGATTGAAAAACGTCTTTTAATTGATATCATATGCAATTGCATGACAAATCAATCGAGCATATTTATGTCAGTCGGAATGAGTGAAGTACCCGGTAAATATCTTTATGTAGACGAATGAAATCTTGTCTAATCAGTAAATATATTTTTAATCATTAAATGAATTTCTCAAAGTCGACATAGCTCACTCCTGTTTTAATTACATGTGAAACAACAAATTTAAACCAACCGTATACATTCGACAGATATCATGGACACTCGTCGCGTTCAATTTATGATGACGTGTAAAACTTTACATAAACTAAACTATTAACTTCAGTTGAAGAACGATCGCATTTGAATGTAACCATTCTGATAAAGAAGACAGCGATGACAAAACCAAATTATGTGTTATTGATTTTGATTTACTAGCAACGCATCATATTTTCTATGCGATGATGATCTTCACTCTTCTATTGCATGACGGTAAAATGGAGACATAATAGTGACGATTTATACTGTTCAGGTTATTATTAATTTTCACGTAGAATAATGCGTTTTGTTTTTGTATAATAGTGAATAAATCACAGATGCCGTTTTTTTCTCTCCTGTACTCTACACTATTCTACTAGTATTTAGGATAATTAATTTCTAATTGTCATTCAGAAATTCTTCTTCGAATACTTCAAAAGAAAATACATTTTCAGAAATGAAGATATCAAATATATTTTTCATTGTTAGTGATATTTATGAACGATTTATTTGTTATCTAAAGTGTTCAAACAAACAGTTGGAAAGAAAAATCTGCCTGACTATTCTCTAGGATATTTGGATCACCTGAAAATGATTTTATTTGACTTAACGTATAACTTATCAAACAATTGATTTAATTGGCATGTGTAGATAAGTATAAATTTTAGAAAAATTTTCTGTTAAAAAATGTTGAACATGTGCATCATATCTTTCGTTCATGTTTATTTAAAGCTCAATTATGATCGGTAATAGTAAAATTCATATTTATTTGCGTCAAACCATATCACAAAGACTTCTATCTAGTTGAATCAGATAGATTATTTCTATTTGTTTCGACGATCTTTATAATAATCATAATGCAATAAGTGATAGAAAATATTTTTGTTTTCTTATTTTCTAGATTTTATACAAAAGAAATGAGTAATAATTCCTACGCATTACTGAATAATTCTACTGATCAGAACGATGTGGCAATACCAGTTAAAGAACCTTCATCATCACAAACTTTATCCCCAACAAATACGACAAATGACGATTCACTGAAACAACGTTATTTGCAGATAGCATTTGCTGTTGCAATCTATTGGTATGAAGGAATTCGATTTCATGGCTTATGTTCTGTCGTCAATTAGTTGCTTGAAAAAAATAAAGCATTAAACTTTTTCTTCGTAAAAAGTCATCTCTCGTATTTCGATTCTCAACGGTCGTTGGAGAAACAATAATATTTCTAATCATTCATAGACTCAGTTTTTATAGAACTAGATTCATAAAATGATAGGAGAATATTGTGACGATCTTCTTAGATCGTGAGATAAGGCTTAGAGACAAAAAATGAATCATGATCATTAGTTTTGAAAGAAATTTCATAAAGGTAATGGTAGGTAACATTACCTATCACGGTTAGAGAAGTGCAAGAGGAATTTTCATTGATTAACAACTAAAGAATATGAAAGAAACATTTCTTTTTCATTCAAAACATGTGAATTTACTGTGATGATGCTTGAAGTGGACAGAAACTTGTTCTCCGTTATTATTCCATTCAAGAAATGATCGTCTTTTCAATGTTCACATGTTTAGATGAAAACAAAATTTTATCTCGTAGATGAAACTAAGACTGTCTAACTGAGATTTTTAACTTGATCGATGGAGATCTGATGAATGTTTGAGACGTGAAATTGAACAGAATTCAATATATTAGAATTTCTAACTAGATTATATTTATCTGGAAAGATTTTTAATTTTAAATTTAGGGTCATTTCGATTTCTATGGTATTTCTCAATAAGTATTTACTAAGTTCAAACGATGTGAAAGTAAAACTATATTTATTTTTCTTGATTGATGTGTTTATGATCAATTATTATTTGTAGTTAGATGCACCACTATTTATAACATGGTATCAATGTGTTGTGACCGTTGGTATTTGTGCCATACTTGGAAATTTAAATAAAAAGATATCAGCTTTTTCATCATTCCCAACATTTAAAATTGATCTTAAAATTGCACGTGATGTTAGTGTCGTTTATTTTTAAGAGAATCGAACAACAAAAAAAACTACCTAAAAAAATATCTTCTCATAGGTACTACCATTGTCAGTTATGTTCGTTGCTATGATAATATTTAACAATTTAACTTTGAAACACTTGACTGTATCATTCTATATGGTTGGTCGATCATTGACGACCGTTGCTAATGTCGTACGTACATAGATGTATAACTTGCAAATATATTTTAGATTGAAGTTTTTGTTTCTTATGATAGATTTTCACGTATTTTATGCTTGGTGATAAAACATCGTATAGAGCTTTGGTTTGTTGTTGTATGATTATTGCTGGATTTTTTTTGGGTATCGATCAAGAAAATGCATTAGGTAAGATAATCATTGATTATAAAATATATATTAAATCCCTGCACTTCATGATTAATGAAAATAATATTTGCACATGATAATAATGTGATGTTTTGTTGAAATGACAATAGTATCATTCATTTCTCATCGATCTATATATAAACTTCGGTTAGTCTTCGATTACTCGTAAAAATCAAATTTGAAAAGTATTCTTTCTGTTGTTTTTCAGTATTTAAAGACGATACAACTAATAAATATTCAAGTTTCATTATAACGAAAGCCTAGAGAATGATATCATCTTTGACAATTGCGACATTATATGAGTAGACTATACACACATGTACAGATATGTGGTATAGATAGTGTCATGTTGTAATATGAACTATAATTCGTTATTGTAAATTTTCATCATGAAATAAAAACCGATCACAAATAATTAAGTGTACTCTAAAAACATTTTCTTGTGCTTGAAAATAATCGTTACAATGTATTGTATTCAGTCATCTGCAACGTACTGTGCCAAGGTTTTCTTTTTATGCACTCAAATAGAAATCATATTCAACGAGTATCTGATCTAGAAAATAATATGCTATTTGATTCAATGAACTATCCTATTTACTCATTCGTTTGATATGTTAAGATCATCTAAAGTAAAAACATATACGACAATGGAACGAAATTCATTTTATTCTTTTTAGGTACTCTCTCAGTATTTGGTGCATTTTGTGGCGTAGCATCAAGTATATTTGTAGCATTAAATGCCATATATACCACTCGATGTTTACCATGTGTTGATAAAAATGTTTGGCGTCTATGTTTATATAATAATTTTAATGCATGCATTCTTTTTCTTCCGCTCATGGCTATATTTGGTGAAATACCAACTGTTTTCGCCTATCCAAAATTATTTAATATTCCATTTTGGTTTGCAATGACTGTAGCTGGTTTTCTTGGTTTTTCCATGGGTTACGTAACAGGTTATCAAATAAAAATGACAAGTCCATTAACACACAATGTATCTGGTACAGCTAAATCTTACGTACAAACATTACTTGCTGTTGTTGTTTATTCAGAAGTAAGCCACGAAAAATTATCGAAGTTAATTTTTCATTTCATTGCTTTTCTTTTTCAATCATAGACAAAGACAATGCTTTGGTGGTTATCAAATTTGTTTGTTCTCGGTGGATCCGGTTTGTTTGCACATGTGCGAGCAACAGAAATGAAACGAAATCATAATGCGAATAAAACTACAAACGATAAAGATAATTCATCTTTACCTAAATAATCAAAGTCAACGAAACAAGAAAATACCAACAAACGACTTTTGATTTGTTACAGAATCTCGATGAGCTTTTTTTTTCTATTAAGAAAACAAGATAAGAGTTCTTTTTTTCTTTTTCCTCTTTTCTTTTTTTTTTAATTAATCGTTTTCTGTTTTCGTTATTTTATTCACATTAAGCTATTATACTGTGATCATTTATTCTCGTATTGATTCATTTGTTTCTATCCGATAAAAACAGAAAGAGAAATTTATTTATCTTATTCACTTTTAGATTTTGAATATTAATTGAAATAAAATTAAAAAAATAATAAAAGAACAAAGGTCTTTTCATTTCATAATGAGGAAACTAAGTAAAAGTCTGGAAATATACATTCGTTATGGTTGATTACTGCTTGGTGAACAAGTACTTCCACTCATACACATGTTATTTCCTATTGGTTTAGCTGATGTTCGAAGAATACCTGATACCGTCATTGTCATTGAGTTTGGATTATCATTCTGATGTGGACTTACATGTTCAGATGATGATATATTATAATTATTTTGTTGCTGTAAATAGGACGGATGGAATGAATTGGAAGAGAACATGTCTAAAAGTTAAAATAAATCTATCGTACTTTCTACGTAAGCAAAACCTATACGAACATAATCAATCAAGCATAACATAAATAACACAACTCATAGACAAGTCGATTTTTTTCGTCCAATAAAATAAATTCCGTTTTCAACGCAAGATGACAGTTTTTGGCGCCTTGTTCGATTAAAATTAACATAGATTGTGTCGAATTGATTAAGAAATCTATCTATAATCCATCGTGTGATTCGTATCGGATGTAAATGTTCAGCATTTAGAAGTACACAATCACCTTGTTGTGGATAATCATACCATCGTTCATGAAATATCAATAAACCATTATCTTCTAATAAATCATATAAACCACGAAAGTATTCTAATGCATCATAAACATGTTCAACAACATTAATCGATATTAATGCCGAATAATATTTCGATGAATTGAATAAAACTTTATTTTGACGGCGCTTTCTTATGATGTTTTCAATTGATTCTGCTATCAATGATATCGGATGTCCACGAAGATGACCACCACGATATGCACAATTATTCAATTTCATATATTCTAATGCATTTGGTTCTATGAGAATTATTTGTTTAATTGAACGAAATGGTGCTAACAAATATTGTACTTGTGTAAATGGACCAGCGCCAATTTCAACAATAGAATCAAGTTTTAATGGAACAGTTTTGTAACCTTGAAAACCTTCAACATGTTCATATAGACGATCATCAATCATCATCGTACTTTCTTTCCAATAATCAAGTTCATTGTTCAATGACTTAGACCAAATTATAGATGGTACTTGAATTATACCCGTTACACGATGATAAAAACATAGAAATAAACAAGTCGTATTCCATGCTTGTTGAGCGAATTTCGATTTCGAACATTTAATTTTTGTTTCTTTTATTAGAGAAGAATTCCATTGAATTTTATTTACATCGTACGGACAATGAGAACGATACTTCTGAAACGAAAAATTTCTTTTCATGCTTCCAGAAGTCTTTCTATTTACAGAATATTTTAAAACAATTTCATTATATATATATATGTATGGGTGATTATTCTTGGTTTTAGTTCAGAATAGTGATGTTAAAAAAATTTTGGATGAAAAGTAAAACATACACCCGTGAACTTTGTTGAAAGTAGTACGAAACTCGTTATATATGCTTCCTAGGAAAGAAATTTCTTAAGGAATTGAAAGTAACAATAAACAGTGTTAATTTCAATTTTATCACAAAAAAAGAAACATCAATCGAAACTTGAATTTCAGCGTGATCAAGAAAAATAGATGAATATTCATAGAAATTTTCAGATAACTTCATTGTCTATAATAATTACAGCATATCTATGCATTTCGATAGTGAAAATTCTAGTATTGAAGCAAAGGAAGATTGAATGGGGAAATAACACTTGTGATCTACCGTATTGGAAAGAAATCAGGACAATCATTCTAGATAACTCTTTTAAGACCTATGTCTCACTCTGAGTTTCTATCAGTTTCAATTGAAAACAAGAGCAGAATTCTTTTGAAATACTATTTTAAAACAATTGAAGTCCAACCGTTCAATAATAAATAGTCAAAAATAAATTTCTAATGAAATACTTAAGAGTCTGAGTAAAACAAAAATTTGATTCCGAGTCAACGATATTGGATGCAAATATTGGTATTAAAAAGACAGAAAATATAGTATTAAGACGTCGACAATATTAAGATATACCTCATTTTTTAATTCTATTTCACATTGATCTCCAATAAATCCTGGATAACAAACACGTTCATTAAAAAAACATTCACCATGATCGAAAATTATCAATGAGGATTTCGAACAATAACATTTAGTTGATGATGATTGAAATGTAACAAAATATTTTGTTTTGAAATCATCTGGATTTACAATTCGAATGAAAAGAAAAAATCCAATCAATGAAATAGTAAAAATTCCAAAACTAGCCATAAAAATTGATTTCAGTCGTCGACATCGTTGCCTTCGATGTTGTCGACTGAATAAGTGCCACTTCCGACAACATTTCATTTTTTTGTTTCAATACCAATACCAACTATAATGATTACATTTTCTTCTCTTTAAAGATTGAAATCCTGCTGAGATCGTGAATATGAAAAAAAAAAACTTGTTAACTTGTAAATGTGTGTAGATTCCAATGAAGTTGCTCTCTCTCAAATGAATCACCTTTTTCTATTGTAGAAATTTTCATTTAATAAAAAATCGAATGTTAATTAATATTGTTTCTTTGTTCGTTGCTGAATGGATATACTTTTTTTAATTATATGTGATTTAAATTTGAATTATTGTATCAATACTTGACTCTCTATTGATTGAGTATAATATTCGTCATGTTTCATTTGTAACACTAATTCGAAGAAGAATTCATCATTTTATTTACTTCACGATTTCGATGAAAGACACGAGAATCTATAGTAAATACTTTAGTTTCCTAATCGCAATTCATATTCTACAGTTCCAATCTATCCATTGATTTACATCAGATATCAAAACGATAATAGATGAACATGAGACAGAAACGGAACAAGGAAGAAGAAGAGCATCAATTTTATTCATAATCATGAATGCATTGTAATCTAGTGTTGTAAATCTTAATAAGAATCTATTTTTAATCGACTATTCATCGTTTGTTTCGTAGCAGGTTGAATTAATCATGTCCTTTTTTTCGCTGCAAGAGTTAGTTTTAATGTATGTTGCAATTTTAGAAAATTCATTACAATAAGCAAAAACTAGCAGGGATCTCAACTATGCTAACTATTGTATATAATGTTTTTTCAAAGCAGCGACGAGATAAATCTAGGGATTTATATATATTAAAAATGAAACATTGCAAAGTGATTCATCAGATTTATATTCATGTGATAATACTATGTCTCAGTTCACAAGTAGAGTAATCTTCAAAGCTCTTGAGCTGATCCTGAAATTTAACCGAGATATCAAGCTTTTGTAGATCATTCTTGCAAGAATTACTATCTGAAATTACGTGGAAATGCAAGTTTTTCATTTATTAACTACCATACAAAATTCTTCTACTTTCAAACATTTTGAACAATCAAATACAAATAACGCATCTTATTGCCGCTTGCGTTTTAACACTCTGAAAAACCGAAAAACTTACCTTCGATAGGGGCGATCTAAGAGAAAAATGCGTAATTCAAACAAAAACTTCTGAATCGTGTTCTTCTTAGAATGAACATACAGCTGAGATCTGCATGCGTTATCATTTAATTGCTTAGAATGCATGTTAAGTTTTTCATCGAGCATCCTTTTTATTTCCACAGAGTACAAGGTTTTAAATCTATTGTAACAGTTAGAATTATCAAGAACATCGGGACACAATCTAGTATTGGTTTTTGATCTAGTTCATTGTTTGATTATTAATTTTAAGTATTACTTAAAAAATCTAGGTTCTATTGTTATTTCAGCACATGTAATAAAATGAAAAAATGTTCAAAAAATTCATCGAATAGTCTAAGACCAGATTTAATCCAATCTCTTGGAGACATCGTTATATTGCTTTACATATCGTATATTCGGTCCACTCTTGTTTTCAGTGTTCATAATAAATGATACAATAATTCATATTAATATTAAATTAACACAATAAGAAATGCTACAAACTCATGTAACATTGTTTTTCGTATTCTCTTAATTTATGTTGCAAGAGCTTCATGTATTCTATTCAACATTGATTTCAAAGCTCAAATAAATGCATTATTTTCTCAGAAATGACTGTGTAACTATCGATAATGTACGTACATAAGACTATTTGTGATGCTATTGATACTAAAAATATACCAATTGAAGTGCACTTTTCAGCGATGAATTCTATATCGGCAATAGTAGTGTGATCTCCCCTCGTATGAAGAAACAATACAGAGGTTTGTTCTCGTTGTTTTTTCGTTAAAACTCTCATTTGTACATGTCGTTGAAAATTAAATAAAACAGCTACAAGTACTAAACGGTTTACTCTTTCTTATTTCTGTAGCATATGATGATAGTGTACAGTTTCAGATGAGAATGAAACATCGACAGCTATCTGATATTGTCAACCTAGAAAACTATGACTAATCATGGTAGTACGGATGCTAGTCAAAACTAAAGTTAAACGATTGACATCCTCAATACAAAAAATATAATGGCTTAGTCTTAGACTCTTCGTGGTGCACGCAATCGAAAAACAATTCTTTCATAATCTTCGAACTATGCCAGTTGACTCGACATATCTTATAAGACGACCATGACTAAAAGTTTTTTTTATAGATCTTTTTCTGCATTTTCGATCAATTATTTCCATAGAATATGTTCAACTTAATTCGGTCTTGCTGAAGGTCGAAAAAGCAACTTGCATTCCATATTCAACCCGAAAAGGATAAATGATCTACTTTAAGTAAAGAAAGGATGAAAACTTATAGCGAACATGAATCATCACTAGTTGTGTGAGCAACTCAGAACAAAGTTTGAAACTTGTAGATGGAAGCTAGACACTGGGATTCATCATTGGTTCATACGAGAAACAACCGGAAGGTGTATTTTTATTATTAAGTATTACTATGATTCAACTTGTCAGACAGAAAGTAATTAGTTGCAGATTTATTTGATCTCAACGTTAAAACTAGCGATGTAGCCGTAATTGAATAAAAAAGAACAGAAGAATACAAAAGAAAGACTAAAAATCGTTATGTATCCAACTTACATTTAGTATGACTGTAAACAGTTTTAATGATTTCTATCGATTTTGACGAATATAAAATGTTCGCATATACTAAGTAGCAGAGCTCAACTGACATGTTCGATTCTTAATTGCATCTTGGGAGGAGGAATTTCTTTTAATTGAAATTTTAAGTGCGATATTTTGAATATACTGATTAAATCTATCAGATTGAATCCATTGATTGATATTTAACAAGCAATCTTGTAATAAATTCAAATCCAACTCTACGTATTAAACTTGAATGAATTCGCACGTCAACAAGCCAAAACCCTCTTTCTATCCGATCGGGAAAGCGACCTCTATCTATTTTAAACTGTATGCAGTTGAAATATTTCGCGATACTGCGACTTTTTATATATTGTTTAGAAGCGAATGCATGTGTACTGTCACGTATACAAAGTATGTCTATGTTCTAAAATGTCGTGAATTCATTGACGGAAATCTACACAAACAAAAGTAGTATTCCAATGCTTTTGAGTGTTCTTTCACAAATTTAAAAAAACAAAACATCTTGTCATACCTTTTCTTCCTACTTGTTTTCAACTGATGGATGAAAGAAGTAAAATTAGAACAGATTGTAGTCAGGACCATCATCAAGAAACTCACAGGTTTGCTAGCAGTTTTTATTAACAAATTTCATTTTTATTCACGGAAAGTCTTCGAAGTTCAAAGGAATGGTATGATAAACATTTTACGCATACTGGCTTGCTGAGATGACTCATTCTGTTTATCGAAATTGATAGGTTTATTTTTTCTTATCCTTCAGACGTATTTAAAAGCAGTGTTTCTAACAGCAAGGGTCCACCTTTGTTACAAAGTGTTCAAGACCCTTGCGATGCTGATTTGACACTTTGTTTTACACTATGCTCATGAAAACAAAGCGTTGAATTCACACATGTTGAAAATTCTTTACAATTTTCTTTTGATTTTATGTAAACTTCGAATACCTAAGTTTTTTTTATTAGTCTAGATATACTCCATGTACATGTAAAATATTTCTCTTTCTTATTGTTATTCTAACAATCCACATCATAGAAATTTCGTGACACTTTGCTAAGAGAAACAGAGCGTCATTTTCCTCGTTGATCGCAAAAATAAAATGTCACTTGACTTTTTGTTTTACATTTCTATTAGAAATACTGTTTAAAAGTTGAAAAAATTTGAGTAGTGTAGTTAACTATCATTTGACGATAAACCCATGTTTCATAAATCCTGTACGTTATTTACATGAACTTTGGTCCACGGAATTTTAAGCCCGGTTCGAAAGTCCCGAAAAGAAATTTGATATTTTTTAATTAATTACTACCTATCGTAGTGTTGAGCAGGACGTCGTTGTGCTCGTCACTACGATGTGTAGTAATTGATTTAAAACATTAAATTTTTTTTAGGACTTTGAGACGAATTTCGGATCGGGCCGAAATTCCGGTCTCCCATGTATGTTACTGATAGATCAGTCTTTGCTCAATCTTTGACTTTTAAAAATAGTCGAAATCATTGAAATAAGAAATTTCGCTCGAAAATATGTATTGATGATAATTATCTGTAATGATGATCAATAATAGAGACAAAGGCAGCGTTTGAATTCTACTTTGACGACTAAAAAGAAAATCAAGAAAAACATTCACGCCTATCCATAGTATTATCTTCGAGATGAACGAACTCATTAATTAATCAATATACAGAACTTATCCTGTCGATCAAAATTGAAAAGGAACAAAAATCGAAATCGATTCTAAACACTTAGAACAACACATACACAACCTTTCTAGTGAAAATTGATCTCTAGCTGCCTCAACATACTTACAATATTTTATGCATTGACATATACTCGAGGAGGCAAAAGAAAATTTCAAGTATTCTAGACTTCGTGGAACTTCACTGGATTGAATAGAATCTCAAATGAATTTCTTAGGAATTCAAATTTTTCCAGATTAAATTTCTATCTACTTTCTTCTTGCATATATGAATTAGTATGCTTTTTTTTGTGCATATCATTATATTTTGTAGCCCATCTGTTGAAAAAAACAATTTAAATGCATCGTTGAATGTTGAACACATACCAAAGACGACTGATATCAATAAATCTGGACAACAAGTATCTGATGTGAAAGTCAATTCAGCAGCATCTACAAATTCTAGCAAATTTGAAAATAGTCCTCAAGTGCATAAATCCATCGATGATGGAGAATCGAAAATCGTTAATAGTGACCACGTATCTAACAATAAAGACCGGACCGAAAAGCCATTGAATACACCATCTGCTGATTCACAAAGCACAATGCCATTTATATTACATCAATGCGGCACTGGTAAAAAGCTTGAAACTGGGACTAACCTGAAAAGATCCTCTGATTTCGATGAAACGCAGCAAGTGAATGAAGCAGATGCGACCAAAAGTAGTACTGCAGTCTTGAAGACGAATAAACCGAACCCACTCCATCATTCTGATAAACAGAAAGAAACAAATGTTGAAACATTACCTCCAAAAAGCTATGAGCGCAAGAGGAAAAACAATTCTGATGATTCCGAAATATCTTACCACAAAGATGAATCTGATCTCATTGAAGCCATAAGGAAATCGGGAACCAATCAGAAGTTACTTGATCGTCTTCTTGGCTGTGCTTATGGACAAGCGTTGGGTGATTCATATGGTCTGTCGACTGAATTTGAAACGCGTGAAGATGTTATGCATAACTATCCAGATCGCTCGAAATTAATTCCATTTCCAAACTACATCTTAACGGGACACTCTAGACGATGGAAAAGAGGTGACTGGACCGATGATACGGATCAATGGATATTAGTTTTTGAAACACTAACGGAATGCGATTCTCGTGAACCCATTGAAGTAGTTTTTGCTAAAAAACTAAAGTATTGGATTCAGAATGGATATCCGGAAGTAGGCGATTATGGTGGAATGGGCATTGGTGCCAATGTAAATCAGGTGAATCTATGCTTAGTAATAAGTTATCTGTATTCAAGTTTAATGCCATAAAGGCTTGTATAAATATTCCTTTACCATTCCGATGACATTGAATGGTTTTTAAACGTTCAGTATTTTTTATCGATTTTTTTCATTAGGTTGTTCATTCCCATGGCTATACAACAGATCCATTGAAAATAAGTGAAATGGTATGGGAACATGGCAATCGTCAAGCAGCACCGAACGGAGCTGTTATGCGTTGTTCAGGGTCGGCTTTGGTTCACTTTAATGATCGAGAAAAAGTAAACACCGTCAAAAATTTTCTCACTTCAAATCTCTATTCTAACTTCGTGAATATTATTCATGTTGTTCTTTTTTCGATGATCTGTTGAAGATTGTAATCACAGTGATTCATCTCATTTGAGTCTTTAATTCGATCATAGGAAGCAGCAGATCTCTTTATGAGAGTAAGTCTAAAGAGATTAGTATACCTAATGTGTGTCAGCTGCTGCATTTAATTGTTAATTCATTTTTCTTGAAAACGTACCATACATCATACAGACGGGTGATGCTGATGCTTCTGTGCCAGCATAGTGATATTCGATTTTCTCCACCAGCAGTCTGTATTTATCAATCTGAGATTTTACGTAGAAAAAAAGGAGGTTTTTTGGGACAACAGAGATTTCATATATGCAACATAGAATAATGCTGAAATTTTCGATATATACGATACTTTTATTTGTAAATACTAGCCACAGTTATTGTTTTGCGAAATAACGAATATTCCAAGAGAAGTGCATAAAATA
The DNA here is from genome assembly GCA_900239685.1 of Rotaria macrura. Lineage (NCBI taxonomy): Eukaryota > Metazoa > Rotifera > Eurotatoria > Philodinida > Philodinidae > Rotaria > Rotaria macrura. Next base: position 120,917 of record OENT01000064.1, on the reverse strand, counting down.
AAAATGCGTGATATGTCAACTGATCATCATGAAAAGCTCAAGTCCGTTTAGAGATGTCGTAATCTAGTTAGAATTCTTTATTAGCTGCTAAACGCGTAAAATCACATGTGATTAGTCATTTCGAAAACTCTTCTCTCTCTCTCTCGAGAGAGAATTCTATGTAAAGTATGGATATCGAATAATCAATTGAAATTATTAAATAACATGATTCGATTTGAACAGGTCATATCAACCGCTATAACATTGAGCAAAACAACACATTTCGATCCTCGATGTATTGCTTCATGTGTCGCTGTTTGTTTGACTATAGCTTACTTGTTGAAAAATGAAGACGATAGGAATGATATTGAATCATTAATAGAACGCGTTCAACAAGAGACAGTGGATATACTTGGTGAAAGTTTTTCTCCTGAGCATCGTGGAGCATTTCTTTGGCATACAGACAAAGCACGTACTCTCGACGAACTAAACCTGGATGAATCAAGGAGTATTGGTTATACATATAAATGTCTGGCATCAGGTTTTTACGGATTAAGATCGACACGTTCATTTGAAGAAACACTAAATGATCTGATTCGATATGGAGGTGATGCTGATACGAATGGTGCAGTTTGTGGGACTATGTATGGAGCTAGACATGGTTATAACGTGCTTCCGCGCGATTGGTTAAGAGCAATGCCGTTCAAGAAATGGTTTGATAAAAAACTGATTCAATGTTTCAAACAAATGCAATTAATTGAAGGGGATGATCCCATGGAGTAATTGCATTATAGACACATAAACTGAATCATGACTACATTTTATTTTGCTAATCAATGTTTTTCATGAGGGTAGAGTATACCAAATATAATTTTTTATTATTCAAGAAGAATGGTATAGGAATTCGACGAAAAAATTCATTTCAATCAGGCGTATTATCTATAAATCAGTGATATATCTATTCAGCAGATGATGAAAAGAACATTTTTAAAATGCAGAAAAATGATTTTTGATCGAATTATTTGATCATAATTTATCTAAGTAACTCGACTGTTTAGTTTTCAATCGCAATAACTCTCAACTTATGTACTGTACAATGAAACATCGGAAAGTAGCCTGCGTCGACTTGCCAGAAATATCAATGCGTTACTCAAATTTATGTATATAGTATATGATGAACTAATATAGATCTTTTGAGAGAATACAATAAATCGTGTTTTTTTGGAAACACAGTCTTATCTGTATTAGATGACCGTCAAAGATGATTTTGATGGAAAACTGTATCACACAGTGTTAAATTCTATTGAAGGTATGAAGAATTTAATGAAATTCATTCACATATCGAAGTACCTGTAACTCATAGAACATCACCGGAGAATTGTGCTGTGTGGAATTCTCACTTTACTTCCAGAGGCTTTTGAAAAGCGATTTATCAGAAAAAGCAAAGATATATTTCCTATTTGCAATAGATATCTCATTTATTTTCGGATTCCTAACATCGTTGGTCCTTTGAAAACACAACCATAGAAGCAACTGTGATAAAAAATGATTTCCTTTCTTTTTCATAAGATTCTTTTTTTTTTAAAAAGAGAAAGAAAATCGAACAAAAATTTGATATAACGCTTTTCACGTTTTCGATTGCTTACTAGTTAAAGAGCTAACTGTCTACATAATCGATGATTATTCTTGATCCCTGTACTCATACGGAAGTCGAATGTTGTCTGATCTATCTCACCATGCGATTCGTTCATAATCATATACGAAAAGCAAGATCACTAGAAGTAGATTTAACAAAGACGTAAGATCTTGCGAATGAGAAATACACTGTTGTGTTGCAGATCGAGGTAAATAGTTTTCAAATTAATATTAAAAAAAAAGAATAGAATCGAAAACTTTTAAAATACCTCAACAAATTATGATAAGACTTCTCCTCAAGTTTATCATACTCTAATACTTGTGTCACTATACATTAACAAAAGTAAATATTTACAATTTTTTTCTACTGATGAATTCGATAGAATATTCAATTCGGCTAGGTATAGTTATAACAAACTTTGATAAGAATGATTACCGGTATGTTGTTTTGTGCTCAGATATATCTTAGTGTTCATTGATTTCAACAATGAAATCTTTGTCACAGCAAGAATTTACTATGATAACTTTATTTTATTGCGGTGTTATGAAAAGTTACTGACGATTTCTTAATCAAAACAACAACAGTATTGAAATAGATCTTCCCACTTACATTTGTATCCATTACTTAACTAATGAAGGCTTACGAATAACTAACATAATATTGATTTAATCTTACCAACACTTTCTTTACTGTGTTTTCTTTTTTCGTCAATCATCATTCAGAATACACTTTCTATCTTTATTATGTAAGGGCAAATATTTGTATACAAATTAGATTAACTTTTTATACAAACGAACATGTATAGTTTTGTACACTCATACAAATGATCAAGTGTTAGCAAGTAAATAATGAACAAAGGCATGAGACTCTTAACTTTTATGAATTTTTTTACTTTTTCTTATAGTAAAAGGATGCTATTGCTAATTTCCTTTATGTTATCTATGACTAGCATTGTCGTTGATAGTCAATCGTGGAATATATCCAATGATATTCTTCCATGGCAATCCTATATACAAGTAACTGAGATACAACGACCACTTGGTCTCAATATAGATCCATCATCATTGGCCCACTATCATTTCGCTATTGGATATTTTTGTCTTCATTCATTCATGTACGATCAAGCACAAGAAGCTTTCAATCTAGCCATTAATATTAATCCTACATTGATTGAAGCTCATATAGGAAAGATGCTCGCGTATGTTTTCAATTTTATGTTCATTTCATTAGTGATGATCTGCATTTTAATAATGTAGATGTAAACATACACTATGGTCACATACTGATTTCGATTGTGGTCTAGCGACGTATAATGCTATTGAATCAATGCTGGAAACATGGAACGTAACACTTTCACCATTTCAATCATCATTGCTTTCGACCGTGTATCAATGGTTTGCTAATGAATCATCTATAGAAGCTGGAGAACAAGCATTTTTATCGTCGATCGAAGATCTATCAGAAACATATTTCAATGAAACTGATATTTGTGTTTTATGGGGTCTATCACTCCTTAATATAGCGTTCGGAAATGAATTTCAAGGTCAGATAGAGCCTATGCCAATGATTGAAGCAAGAGAAATATTAAAAGGTGTACTGAAAACTGAAGCAAACCATCCGGGTGCTCTCCATTATTTGATTCATGCTTACGATGTTAACCAAGTTAGCACAGCAGAGCAAGCTGCCGAGTATGCATTAAGCTATAGTAAAACTGTGCTAAAATTATCACACGCACAGCATATACCGGCTCATATTTGGATGCGTACAGGTAATATAAGTTTTCATAAAATTGCTCGACATGAAAACACATCTATGCATTGGTCAACAAACTGCAGTTCTTAATTTCGAAGTTTCGCGTAGGCTTTTCCTGAAAAAATTAACGAAAACTTTTATTGTGAATGGATCTGGAAGAATAAAGATAATTTTTTCATTACGAACGCATGATATGTTTTCTTAAATACAGATGCCGTATTGTCTGATATGAATCCCAGTATTTATTTCCAGCCCTTTTCTCAGTATTACGTTCGTTTGATTTGCTTTTTTTTCACAGTCATAGAGAATCATTGGAATCGGGTCCCTTTTTATGTCGAATGCTCGGAATAGAAATGCTCTGATGCTCTAAGTACAGTAAATGACGCATGTTTATTTTGAATAGAACTTATTTTTCGATAAATAAGGAATACTTATTGTTGAATTAGGTTTTTCATATGTAGAAAAAAAACAATTCTCTCGAAGGAATGTGAGTAGATACTATTTGAGACCATACAATAGTAATAATAGTCAAAGGAAACTTGTGGTTCATGAAAGAATACAGAAAAGTATTCTCCAATGAAAAGATTGAAAATTCAAAGACGTTGTCTAATATATTTTTAAAATTGACATCTTTCGTATATTGAATTAGGTGCATGGCTTCTTGCTATCTCAACTGATAGATCAGCCATTCAAGTTAGTTTAGAATTGTGTGCAACGAAATTATTGAATCGTATGATATCAATATCAACCATTGAACTCGAATCTATGTTGGCACTTTTTAATACAACAAATCACATAGAATCGTTTCTCTTATGCGATGCGGAAAATCGAGCACATTCAACTGAATGGCTTTCATATTCTCGTTTACAAACAGGTGATTGGTTAGGTAGTATTGCCTTGATTGATGATCTATTGATTGCTGATAATAAATCACTTCTAACACCGGAACATTATTTATTATTTGCCTGTCGAACTCAAGCACGCACTGTCGTTGATATTTTCTTCTGGTTTCCATATAGTAGTCAATTTTTAAATAAAACACAATTACTACCACCATTCAATGAAGAACAATCATTAGTTTCGTTGACTGATAGTGCTACAGAATGGCATCCAATATGGACTGAAGCAGGATATCGTTTCGGTAAGATTATTTTAATTTCCTTGCTTTGAATTCATGTAGAACTATGATTCGTCTTTAGCTGATTGTCTTCAAGTACTAACTACTTTTTATATGAATAAGAACACATCTACTATTTTATCAACAGTTGATAATCATCTAGGTCGTTTGATTAAACTCGCTAATCGATCTAAGCCTATGCATACATATATATCGAATAGTATTCTGATGATGATACCTCAGATTCTTGGTATACGTCATTATGTGAATGGATTATGGCAAGAATGCTTAAATGAATTAAATACAGCCCGTCGAATCGAATCGATGCTCATCGCGGATATACATACTCCTACATTGATATTTGCACGTTCTTCAGAATTACTTGCTATGCATTTATTGATCATCTATGAACACCACAAAAAACAATTGGTAAGTATCATTTATATCAAGTTCTGTCAAACATCATTGAACGCATTCCATCGAACGCAATAATTTCATTAAATATTCTCTAGAATGAAACCAACTCTTCTACTTACATATTGAATGGCACAGAAATCTCCGTTGACAAATTTCCATCAATAGCATTAAACTTGTACAAAATAGCTGATCAAACATCTCCCAATCGAGCCATCAATACACTTGGCATGGCACGATCCAATGCTCAGCTCAATCTTCAAAGTATAGCGATCAGTTTATATCAACAGCTATTCTTTCAAATGACATCTTCTAATAATAATGATGACAGTTTTCTTCAAGAAGTCAATGATTATCTTGATCAGCATAGTTCAACTGCACGTCATCAATTTTCTTTCAGTTTGGTCTGTTTTCTCCCAGTTATTCATTTGATTTTTCAATGAAATTCGAATAAATTTCATTTCCGAAATTGCACTATTCATAAATGGCACGGCTCATTTTCACAGAACAAAATTTAGTTTTATATTTACGAACAAAAAAATATAGAATGACGAACAGTATTGAAATTTTAATCATCGACTGATTTGGAAACAGTTAGCGAATAGACAGACCGCAAACTGTATGACTACAGCATATATTTAAGTTCATATCTATTTGAAACAAAGTCTCTTTCATAAATAGTAGTAGATCGAAGAAGAACATTTTAATTGTTGTTTTACATCTGTTGTGGAACATTAGGGAAACAACAATGAATATCATGCTGCACGTTCATTCATGAAGACTTACGTTTAAATCAAAGTATTGAAAGCAGACATATCATACATATAGTTGTGAAGTAAACTATCATATTTCCACAGTTCTAATTCTATGTCAATTAGTAGTGAGTTCTTTTGCTGGTGTAATTATTATTAAATGTAAAGCACGCAGATGTTTCCTTTCGGTATCTGTTCATTTGTTTTTATTTTCACAGAATAGGGCTGCTTCACAATAAATGAAAAATTCTGTCTATATCCGTAGTGAGCTACATGAATTTATTTCTTGATCTTAAACAAAGAAAGAAAATTGTAAAAGACAAGATCCAATGAAGTGCTCATATTAAATATCGATGAGAAACTTATTTTATGTGATGAAATCACATTCTATACATCTAAGCAGTAATAATATCAGATTGAAATCGAAATACTGACCATTGCAGTTCTAAAATAATTCAGTTCAATAATAACAAAGTTTAGATTCAATCAATGTTGATATTGTAGTAGCTACAATGTCAAATATTTATAAATATTACTTTTCTTATAATACCTTCGAACAAAGAATGCTTTCAACATGTAAATTTATCTTTGATTCACTGTACCATAAATTTTCAGATTCCGTTTTACGGTAGCATACAAATTAACTGGTAGCCTAGCAAAGTTCACCAATCAAGTAGCTGAGACAATCATAAACTCAGTCTATGAAAGATGGATTTCATACTGTGATTGTTATCGTTCATGTTGATTGTTAGCAACTTAATCCAAAATATACTATATAAACCAAGGGAAAACGGCGAATTATTGGGATTGCCAATCCGAAAAGCCAACAGCAATGACCTCTTGTAAATGAAGGCATTTCGAGCTGAAATTTTTATCCTATGTAGGGATTGTGGTCCTCAAAATATTTTAAAAGTTTCAACGTAAACGAATGTTTCCTTATTAAGATAGTCAACTATCAAGAAAAGTGGATTTTCTGACCGTGCTGTGAAATATAAGTATTGCTTGTGATCGCATTATCTTCAGAAGAAAACATCCGTTTACGCCTAAACTTTTAGAATATTCTAAGAACCACAAAGCCTACATATGATAAAAATTTCAGCTCGAAATGCCTTCATTTTCAAGAGGACATTGTTGGTGGACTTTGGGAGTTTCAAAATCCCAAAACCCGAAATTCGCCGTTTCCCCATTGATATAAACAGAGGCAATGCTATTCTTTATGGATAAAATATGCATTCATTGGGATGATCCAATGCTTCCAATTACTTACTGTAATGTTTTCTCGTATTGCGTCATATGCACAAACATGTAAGATCGCTTGACGTTTTGCATTTCAAATACTTCTGACAGTATAGCAAAGCCCCAACTAAATTTATTGTATCCTTATCATACTATGAGCTGGGCACGGCCAAGGATCAGCGCTCTCGTCTGGGGAAGTTTTAAAATTGGAAAGCGATAGAGAACGTTCCGGAAATCGGAAGTTTGCTATCAACAGAGTATCACACTTGTTGTAAACTACGAGAGAAGTGATATAAAACCCAATTTTTCTCCCCACACATGTTAAAATAAAATTCCGTCGACGAATTTCATCCAAAACTTATAGTTCTTTAACGTTTTACATTTCAGTTTTGTCTGAAAAATAGTCGAAAGGTTTTATTGTAAGAATAAAACTAATATATTGGAAAGATAAGAGAGCTTTTATGGTACTCATGTATCAGAAAAGCAGACCAGTTTTATCTTTATGGTTTGAAATGCTAAGCTATGAAACTTTCCTCTGTAGACATTAAAGAAAATCTGAAATTCCGAAACAAAATGAAATCCCGTAACGAGCGATATTTTAAGCTCTTTTATTTGATGAAGGAAAAGTGGATCAGAAGCGACCTGATATTCTACCAGGTTCTTAGCAGCTCAAAAACTTTTGAATGGAACATTCATTTGAATTCTTCGTTCTTTCGTATAAAAATGATTTTCTCCTAGTCATTCCAAAAAAGATTACATTTTTTTGAAATTCCGTAACGGTTACTTTTTGTGATATGACTCTGTTCAAGGGGGAAATAACTGACTTTGATGACTTTTTTGACTTCAAAGTCATCAAGATCATTTAGATCATGAAAGTCATAAAGTCAGTTGTTTCCCCCTTGACTCTGTTGCAGTAGAAGAGAAATGAATGAAATCTTCATTGGTGATAGATCTAAACAAGCTCTATTTCTGATAAAAGTTTCCGAAAGTTTGCTTATATTACAAAGAAGTTACCAAGACTTCAATCTCAAAAACTGAAATTCCGTAACGCTTGGCCGTGCCGAGCTAATTTCTGCTAAAGTCTCAAAGATATTTTTCATACGAGCGTAATCGTTCTTTATTTTCACGGTAAAATTCTATTTTACTAATGCAAAATCAAAATGATAAAAATCTGCTTATCCTAATGGACAGGAACATGAATGTGACTGCACTTTTCTTGAAAAATTTTTATTTCCAATTACTAGATTGTTGATTCTATTTTACACTTTGGTTCATTATGTGACTCATTTACTTGAGAATAACTGACATAATAACCAAATTAATTTTAATATTTAGAAATATTTTCCTCTCCGAAACACAACAACACCGAGAATGACGATGTCTGAGTCAACTCAGAAACAGCGTGCACACAGAATGCTATACAGGGGAAAATATCTGATTCACCTTTGTTCTCTTTCTCGTTTGACGCATAATGACTAATAGATAAGAATTTTTTAAGCCAACCAAATCTATGTTATTCTGTTTAAATATGATGAAAATTTTCCATTGAGACACATTCTGCTACCATAACAAAAAGAACAGGCATCGAGCTCAAATTACGACATTAAACTGTAAGAATCAAAGGATATCATTCCAAGTGAAAAACTCTTTCTTCTCAAACTGCACACAACAGTGTGCTAATACATTCAAGTAAAGATTTTATATTTCCTCTCCGGTTTCGCTCCTAGGTTTCTGCGTATAGATGTCGCCAACGAAACTTGAATCACTTCCTAACGAAATATTAAGTGATATTTTCGAAAAATATATCAATGGACTAGACGTGATAACTGCATTTGCCTTTCAACTCAATCAACGTTTTGATGCCCTGGTTCTTCAATGTCCACGATTTCGTTTTGATTTTACTCGATGTCGAAAAGATGATTTCCGCTTTTGTATGGGGCTCTTACCAGCGTATATCGATAAAATAGAACACTTAGTGATATCGGACGAAGATGCACCTGGTCAAGTACATGCCTTTCTATCGATTTTCCCATCATTTCAAACATTTACACGACTTCGTTCGCTTCATGTTACACCCAATTCTCAAACTCTCGATCAATCGCTTTTTCAACGAGCTGTTCTTTCTTTATCGCAAACACACATTACATCTTTGTCGATTAATGCAACTCTCGGAGAAGAGAGTGTACGTATTCAATCTAATATCATCGATATTTTTCGTATGCAGTCACTTAAGCGATTTTCTTGGACAGGCAATATTCAACAAATCGATTGGAGTGAACTAGTCAATATTTCGTCAAATATAGAATATTTGACTATCTCTGGTGTTACTGTTGAGTTGGAAGTTCTGGGTTACATTTTTGAATGCGCTCCTCGTCTTAAACATCTAGATGTCAAAGCAATCAGCAGAGAAGAATATCGCTATTCACGAATACGAAGAAAACGTCCAAAAAGTAAAACTAATACAATGTCTGAACTTCGTACACTAGTCTTGTATTTGGGAAACACCAGTTCCATCAAAATGGACATGTTAACTGAATACTTTTCATTATTGCCCGTTTTAAATTGTCTTGACGTTAAAGCATATGGAAAACTTCTCGATGCCGATGCTTGGAAATTGATGTTAGAAACAACCGTGCCATCGGTGACTCATTTTACTCTACGTTCGACTTCAGTTCACATTACTATCGATGACCGTGAGAAGATTCTTGATTCGTTTCAAAGTTCCTATTGGCTAGGAAAAAAGAATTACAATATCATAATAACTCAACAGGATGATTCAATCTTTGATATTTTGAAAACCGTTCCTGTGAACTTTCGAGTTCCAGATGCAGCTGATTCGTCGATAGTTTATTATTGGAAAGCCCCTAATCGTAGTCTTGAAAATGCTCTTACGAAAGTACATGAAAGCGTTAGTTTGACCGTTCGTAATAAGATGGATATTGCATCTTCTCATTTTTATTTTGATAATGTGACATCCCTTAAATTGGCTGATATGGACGATAGTTTATTAGCATGGTTGAAAACTCATGTGAATTTTTCACACATCAAGAAATTGACCATTCAAAAGGTTGAACAAAATGCAGAAGCGTTAGCGATCCTCATCAAATGCCTTCCTACTCTTAATTTTCTAAGTGCAAGTCCCGAACTAATTATTGCCAATTCGCATGTTTTGGCTAGAACAAAAAACAAAGTACAACATCTCAACATATTTCTTGCAAATTTTGTATGCAAAGAAGAAGAAATTGTTACTATTGCAAAGTGTTTTCCTTATGTGGAACATCTAACCATCAATGCAGGAAGCTTATATAACGTTGCACTTATGAAACGAGGCTTTGAACACCTTCGAAGTCTTAGTTTTGATGTTGAATCATCTAGCAGTTTTCTTTCATACGACCCTGATTACGAAACAAAAAAGTGGATCTATGATCTGAAACAAGAAACGAAGTTCTTATTTCAGGTCAACAATGACTTCATGACAGTTTGGTTGGATGAAGCATCGTTTGAAGATCCTTATTGGCTAAGATTTGCACGGAAATCCCCAAATCTAGCCGTTGCATCCAAACCAGTAACTAAAAATTCTAATGAGCGGAAATCGCTGATGAAAAGATTGAAATCATTTTTTGTGAATCTGTTCAAGTAGAGCAACATGAAAAATCTTGTTTCTTTTATGTAAAGTACTGAGGTTTTGAAAAAATTATCTAATCTTGATTATAAATAGCAGGGAATTGAAGCCAATAAGAAAGATGGAGTTGATATGGATTACCATGATTTCACGAAAACATCTTGCAAAGCATCAGGTTATTGTTGTTTGCCTAAAAACAAAAAATAGTGTATATTTATTGACAGAAATGGAGCGATATGCGATGATCACGCTTAGTTTCAAGGGTTGAAGGAATAAAGTGTGTTGCATTCGGAGGCTGAGATGAAGTATCGCTTAAATGCCTTTCTCGCTAACATAAAAGTTTACTCAATGTGACTAGTAGTTTTGTATCAAACAAGAGATCGAAACAATAGTCCACGCTTTCAATCATATGCGAAGAATTAGTGGGCAATTGTTTGTTAATTGATATAGGTTATTTTCTTTGGCGATGATTTTATCGAAATCATCCTTATGTCGTGCTTCGGCTGAAAGTTTCTGATTCTTAATTACTGCACTAGCATAATGTGTCCAAGACATAAACACAATGGAACCATTCAACTTTTGTAAAGCCAAGTATTTACATTTTTTAAGGAACTTAGAAAGAACATCATCCTCATCATCTCAACGTGATAGTAAGACTGAAGATTGGCATTGTTAAGGCATACGTTCTATAATATAATCTTATCTATCAACACGAATCAGTGAAAATATCATTTCACATGCTAGATATTAAAGAAATGAAACTAAAGGTAGAATTTCGAACTTACATTTCTATGTCTCGAGAATCAGTCATACGCTGAAAACAATATCGAATACTTAACGCCTTAGAAATCATTGGCATCATGGATTGGAACGAAATGACGTAATAACTGAGAAAATTCAAGACGCTAATCGTTACATTACATGTCGATCAGGAGAATATGTGGATCAATGTGAAACTATGTAAAGCAAATTTTTATCATTGATGACAATCAAATAGTCACCATAAGTACAAAATATCTGAATATTCTAAAATAAGACTTATGTGCACTATTCATATTTTTTTTGACATCAAGTTGTTTTTTTCGGTACCCTGACATACATAATATCTTTGAGATTGATCTCATAGAAAAATCTTGCGTCAGTTATTTTGAAGATTTTCTATGTGAAACTATTGTATGCCATCGAAGAGAGGAGCTGGGTCAATCACTTGGGTATTATGGTACCAGACCAGTTCCAACAGCGGATGTATATACTTATGTATAAATGGAAATAAAACATATTATTAAAAGAACCTCTTTATTCTTTAATAAAGCGGCGTGTCATTGAGTCGAACTATGAAAAAGAAACCCTACAGCTTGAATCAAATCTAAGTTTTGTTACTGAAAACATTTTTTGACCTAGATGAAAGATCATTGTAAGTAGGCTTTGAAGTAAGGATGTTTTGGAAATCGATACTCGATGTTTCACATGAAATTGCGAAGACTATTGAAGATCGATTTGAAGAATATTTTCAATTATCAGATTTCACTTAGTTGTTATCACAGTTTCGATGAATGGGATTCAATTTCGAGTCAGCAACCATGTTATCAAGCACATGTATCATAATTTCTTTGATGTCCAATTGAGCATCCTTTGATCCCTTTTCGATGTATGTTCGTGATTATTTGTGCAGTATTATTGCTGATTTTAAAATTTCTCACCGAAGAAAATTGAACTTAAACAGATGATGATTTCGCAAACATGTAAATGATACGAATATTAAGGCTGTAGTTAACATATCAAGTGTTCAGAAGAAATATCAAGTTACAGTGAAGATTGAGTATTCATAAACATTGAGAATCACGGACACCGCACTAATGAATTAGTTGTCTATATTTGAATTTGATTAGACCCAGAAAAGTTCTCTAGCTCGGGATCAATCCATGGAATGATCCATGTCTATCTGTGAGTACTATGATCATTACGATTGATTGATACAAACATTTGACATGTCTTGCACCCATTATCAGCTAGATATTTACAGAAGTTAAAACATAGGATCATTAAGTCTCGCCGATATAGTCCATGATGGTCGTCTTTGAAAATCACACCCTACAATTTTTCATTTGGGGTTAAAACACTGCCAAAGAAAGAGACAGTTCAGATGTTCTAGAAGATCGACTGCTTGATATTTCTCGTAGGGGTTTATGGGTGTGTTACAATCAGCAACAGGCAACTTGATTAATGCACATAAGGAGAGAGAGAATTCCATCTATGTTATTGGTAATCCCTTATACACACATAAGATGCATTTAACAACGTTTGATAACTTCGCCAGAGATATACAGTAATCTAGTAGAGCCTGGATCCGATAATGTTTCACTTCAATCATCCATGTGGCTCCAGTTTCCGATTGAATTTAGGCAGGGGCGTACCGAAGTCTCGAAAGCAGGGGGGGCGTAACGACCCCCATCTCAATATTTCAAAAGCAGGGGGGGCGTAAGGCCTTTATTCATATCAATTCAGCAACTAAAGTCCCCAGAAAAGAGCTTTTTTTCAATTTTTTTGTACCAAAAACACAAAATTTTCAAAAGCAGGGGGGGCGTAAAGCCCCCCCACGCCCCCCGGTCGGTACGCCCCTGAATTTAGGGAGTGCATCCTCAACTAGCAAATTGGGTGAAATCGTATTAGCTCAATTAATTTCTTATGTTAGTTACGTAATGTACGTATTGAAACTTGGGAGAACCATCGACAAAAAATCATGCTTACGCGTAGCAACTATCTCACTTGGTTTCAATGAAAGTACTCATTGTTTTATCACCCATTATTGTTTAAACTCATGGCCATCATTTTTTTCCATATTCAATCAAAGAATGTAACGAAAGAGGTATTCAACTCATTCATCGAGGTATATCATTTCATCACCATAGAATCCGTTTTCTGAATATTTCCTGCGCAGGTTTTCTAAGAAGCATTTACTTAAGATTATATAGAAATATTAATTAACCAGAGCTGTTTATCAAATTCAAGTGAAATCTGTTGACGTCTATATAAACTTGGATTAGTCAGAATTATTGAAAATTGTTTACGAGTTTTTTTTTGAAGCATTCGGTTCAACAATAGCGATTGATAACAACGCGGTGACTACTCTCGTCCAGATAGCATGGTCTCTTCTACTCATAAAGAGATCATCAGGTAAGAACGAATCTGAATTAAGTTGTCCATTCGGTAAGATCATATCAATGCTAGATGTTAATAAAAGTAACATCATGGAACAATAATTGGATACCATTTTGGATTCTATTATCGATTTCATTGATTTGTGCTATATTACTAACACAAGACGGATTTGTCTTCAACGAAATGAAAGCAATAGTTGTGTTGATACAATTGCTGAATCGTGGGAATGAATTATCGGAAGATAGTTTGAGCAAGGATCGATGGCTATTTGTTATCAATGTCACGTCCTCTAGCACAGATAATGAAAATGCTTGGTTTCAGAAGATAAATAATTCGTTTGAATCGTGGATAACATTGAAGATGTGTTCAATTGGTGAAATAAAAAGAATCGAATGGAACATTCTACTTACTTAATGCTATTTTCTAAATGCGACGAACTGATAGGTGTCATTATAAACGAGCATGTACTATTTTTATGTATAGAAATTTTACAGAGAAAATGGAGAGTGCTCTGTTATTCTAAACGGTGTATTAAAAAGAAAATAGGGCGATGTCATGCTCTTTTGCCTAGTCAGCGGCGATTCCAGTAGGATTTCATTTATCCCTGATGCTGAAAGATTTTCCACATTCTCATGTAGCACACCATATATACTACGTCACTGATGACTTGGTAGTATGTCGTTATTGACTATGAGTTGTTACTGAAAAGGATGATATATTATTGACACGTCATGAACAACAGACAGTAATCTGTCATTTTCTTTCTTCTGTTTTCCTGAAACATGATCTCCGACGTGTATTCGTTCATGCAACACATGTGAAGTTGTTAATAGGATCGTCTCGATTATTCGTCTCGAAACAAGAATGACTTAAAGGCTAAAATATAGAATTGGTACTGAATGTAGTATTTAGTCTCAAGTCAACATTCGATTATACAAAATTCATCAAAAAAAAGATACAAACTTAACCGCATTTTAGAGAAATGCATTATTCTTTTACGCAATTTTCGTAGACGATTGTGCTGCATATAATGCTACATTAATCCCTCGAATGGTTGATGGAAGATCGACCATAAGTAATTATGAGAAGAAAATATCAATCAGACAAAATAATAAGTTTAATTTGAAAAGAGCATTTAGTAATTTCCTGAATAACATAACTCAGTGTAGGTAAATACTGATAAATCTATATTGGAAAACAAGCAGGTGCCACTGAGAGGCTACAGCAATAAGAAAAAATTAAAATTATGTTCTCTTCCATAGCTTTGTAGCATGCGAATGAAAACTCCGTTCCAGTTGAGATTTCCTAGTTTCTGAAAATGAAGTGTGCACGATTGTGAAATAATGAACAACATAGATACTCGACTCAATTTAACATTGGTTGAAATTTTAATAAACGTAACAGAGATATATTTGGAATAATTCGCATCGATATGATGGTTTACACTTTAAAATTACATCCTAACTTTCGATAAACACTTAAATCAAAACTGAACATGTCTGTGTCTTTCTTGCATAAGTCTAGCTTGCAACCCATGTCGTATGAGCCGATCCAAAACAGACGATTAATTTCGGTTATTTTTATGACCGACGGTTAACCGCTGTCATTTCCTTTGTTTTCAAGGTTTTAGAGCGTAGAAAGCGCTGGTTCAATTTTGTTGAGCCTTCCGGTTGACGGTAAAAGTTAGCAGTTTAGAAGAGTATTTTTCCGGGTCAACGGGAAAGTTAACCATCGGTTTTTAAGCTGTAAAGCCTAGAGAACAAAGTAAATAATTCAGGTTAACCGGCGGTTACAAAAATAACCGAAATTAACCGACGGTTTTCGATCGGTTTGTATGAATTGGGAATCAAACGATGTTTAATTCTTATTGACACGTGGATTCATTCTGTAACTTAGTTGTTTCGGAACAAATAAAATAATCACCAACGAAAAAAAAAGCAATTTCCCTCTCTGAAATAAAATATAACACCGTGGATTGCTATGTATGAGTCAACTGAAATGTATCGCGTATACAGTGTACTACAGCCAGCGAAATCTGATTCACATTTTCTCTTTCACTTCTTCGTCGCACAAATTTATTTTATGTTGAATGAATGATTCAGGGAAAAGCATTTTTTTCGCTATGGTTAACCTTGTGATTCTGTTTACTATAATGGTAATTTCAGATTGAGAAACATTCTGTTGCAACGAGAAAAAAACAGAACGCGACCAGAAATTGGAACATCGAAGTGTAAGAAACAAAGGTAACCATTCAAAGTAAACAATTCTTTCTCTCTAACTCGAAACAACTTTGCGCGACCACGTTCCAGTTAAAATTTGACATCCTGCTCTGGCTACAATACGCTTTTTGTGCACACATGTCGCCAACGGAACTCGAATCCCTTCCAAACGAAATATTAAGTGATACTTTTGAAAAATATATCAATGGACTAGATATGATAAGAGCGTTTAGCTTTCAACTCAATCAACGTTTTGATGCCCTCGTTCTTCAATGTCAACGGCTTCGTTTTGATTTTACCCGATGCCAAAAAGATGATTTCCGTTTTTGTATGGGGCTCTTACAAGCGTATATCGATAGAATAGAACACTTGGTTATATCGGATGAAGATGCACCTGGTCAAGTGCATGCCTTTCTCTCTATTTATCCCTCGTTTCAATCATTTACACGACTTCGTTCGCTTCATGTTACAGCGAATTCTCAAACTCTCGATCATTCGATCTTTCAACGAGCTCTTCGGTCTTTATCGCAAACACACATTAGATCTTTGTCGATCAACGCAGCTTTCGAAGAAGAGGGAGACAAATTTTCATCCATTGTTATCGATATTTTTCACATGGAGTCACTTAAACAACTATCTTTGATAAGCGATATTTAACGCATGGCATGGAGTGAACTACCGAAATTCTCGTCAAATATAGAACATTTGACTATATCTGTTGTCAATGTTGACCTGCAAGCTCTGCAACACATATTTGAATGTGCTCCTCGTCTTAAACATCTAGATATCAAATTTTTCCATAGAACAGGCTCCTACTGTTCAGAAACATCAAGGAAACGTCCAAAAATTTAAAGTATTACAATGTCTAAACTGCATACACTGATCCTGTCTTTGGGAGAAATCGGTTACATTGAAATGGGCAGGCTAGCAGAATGTTTTTCTTCATTGCTTGTTTTAAAATGTTTTGAAGTTAAAATACATGAAGAACTTCTTGATGCCGATGCTTGGCAATGCATGTTAGAAACAACCATACCATCGGTGACTCATTTTACTCTACGTTCGACTTCAGTTCACATAACTATCGATGACCGTGAGAAGATTCTGACTTCCTTTCAAAGTTCCTATTGGCTAGGACAAAAGAATTACAATATCCTAATAACTCGACATGAAAATTCAATCTTCGGTACTTTCGACATTGGCTTAATAAACAATGTGGCACGAGATGAATTTAATAGACCGATATTTGAATGTTGGAAAGCGCCAAATCGTAATATTGAGAATGTCCTGACGAAATTTAATGAAAGTGTTAATTTGAAACTCGGTAGTAATATGGATGTTCCGTTCTCTAATTACTATTTTGATAATGTGACGTCACTCGAATTGACTGATATGGATGATTGTTTATTGGCATGCTTGAAAACTCATGTGAAAAATTCACATATCAAGAAATTGACCATTCAAAAGGTTGAACAAAATGCAGAAGCGTTAGCGATCCTCATCAAATGCCTTGCAAATCTTAATTTTCGTAGTACAGGTGGCGAATTACTTGTTGCCCCCGCACATGCTTTCGCGAGAGAAAACACGCAGATACGACATATCGATATATGTCCTTCAACGTATGTATGCGAGGAAGAAGATATGGTTACGATCGGAAAGTGTTTTCCTTGTGTGGAACATCTTATGATCAATGCAGAAAGCTTATATAACCTTTCACTTTTGAAACGATGTTTTGAACACCTACGTAGTCTCAGTTTCGACGTTGAATTACCTGGTAATTTTCGTCGGTATGATTCTGATTATAATCGAAAAATGTGGATATTTGATCTGAAACAAAAAACGAATTTCTTATTCGAGGTCACGAATGGTTTAATGATAGTTTGGTTGGACGACGCTGCGTTTGAAGATCCTTATTGGCTGAAATTTGAACGACAATCGCCAAAACAATAACCCATGGTTCAAATTCACAGAAAACGCTCAAGACCAAATTGAAAGCATGTTTTTTGAATGCGTTGACGTAGAACAGCATGAGAAAGTTTGTTTCTTTTATGTAAAACACTGAAATTCACAACATTTCACCTGATCTTGATTATAGCTCGTAGGTAAACACAGTCAGAAGTAAAGATCAACTTGAAATGCGATACTGACGTCTTACTGGAGCTTTTCCCAATGTATCAGGTCATTGTTGTTTACCTTGAAACAATAACTACTGTATGTTTACTGACAAAGTGATACTACATCTGATATTTACGATCAGTTTCAATGTTTAAAAAGGCAAAGTGAGTAGCGCGATACCACTCACCATCGTTTGTCATTGCTCATTGACTTTTCAGGCGAAGATGAAATTGTTGTCAATCTCAAGTAGACTTAGACGATGACGTTTGGCAGGCAAAATTAGCCCTGCAATGCTACCAAAACTTCAATATTTACTGCAGTACTTTCATATTCTTCTTTTTCACCACCAGAAAATTCTCATTCGTTTTTTCAACTGAATTTGCCTGAGGAAAACAAGAAGTATCTAGTTCCATCTTTAAACATTTCTTATTGACTAAGTAGGCGAACGAACGAATCGACGATGCAACATTATTTTCCCACTTGACAAATGATGCGTTGTTGTTTCATGGCAAACTCATAAATGTATCTTTTAATGCATACAGAACTTTAAAAATAGTGAACACAACTTGTATCTTAACAAAAAGAAGAATTGTGGTGAAAATGCAAGCTGAAGAGCATATGCTCTCGATAAAAGTATTCACCGAAACCATGGAGTCATCGGTTATTTTCTGAGATTAAATAAAGTTTCATCGAAAATAGTGACCATCTATTATTGCACGACTCCTAGCTATAGAATTAAGTCATATTATAACACAGAATGATTTCAAAGTACGACCTGGGCAAAAAAGCCTGTTTATACAGCTGTTCAAAAAATCATTGGAAAAACCTTTTAGATGATACTATTTTGAATCATTGCTGTTTTATGGCTTGTTCAAACGTAACGCTGAGACACTCGTTTTTCGCGATCTATTTTGGGTCACTTGACGTGCTCGGTTCTATCCAATTTTTGCATAAATTGGTCTTTTCTCTACATATAATCTGTGTTTAAAAAAATCAGCTAGTTAGGGCGAAGCGGAAGTTCGTTAATAACATGCGACTTTAAAAACCTTATAATAATGTAAAATTAGTCTTCGGAAGTGAAAGTTTTAAAAAAATAAGCTATTTTCTAGAAAATAAAAGTCTGCATCGAATGGTATGATACTTAGATATTTTCAAAAGCAATTCTACAAGAAAAATTCAAACTTCGATTTTCCAAAAGGTTAAAACACTGCTCTAGTTGCGAAAATGCGATTTTTTTCAGGAAAGAATACAAAGTTGACAATGAGTGAAAAAATATAAATCTAATGGTGTGTCGAGATCGGTCCATCCAGAAAAAAGTTTTTGAAATTCTTCACGACCTAATTTGCGCGTTATATGAACAAGTCGTTTATGTTGTTGGATAGGAAAGTTTTTAAAGCTACCTTCGAAAGTTTTTCGAATAGGAAATCTGAAAAGACCGTATACAGGGTCGTTGACGCATTATTGAGTGGTCTCCGGTAACAGCACTATATTTTGTGCAAGTATACACCATCAATGATGTTCGCAAAGCAATATTCTATGGTAAATCGTACATGTGCCATTTTATATTCGTTTACTGGCGTCTGAAGACGGTTTTGCTCGATCTGTACAGTGGCTCGCAGCCATACATATAACTAAAGTTAAAAAACGTAGCCCAAATTTCAGATGAATTGAGAGGAATAGAGAATAAGCGCACGATTATTTAATGCATGATATAGGTATCTTTCTTGGGTGGTGATTTTATTGAAATTAATCTTATGTCTTCGTGCGGTTGAAAGTTTATGATTTTGAATACCTACACTGGAATAATGTTATGTGTCTGAAATAAAAACAAAATACTACCATTCAGTATTTAGAAACGGCGAAGCATTCATATTTTTAATTGAACTTCGAGACAACACTGATCACAACATGCTAATAGGACAGAAGCTTGTCACTTTTGACATGAGTTCTTTGATTCTAATTTATCTATCTACATGGATTAGTAAACTTTTTATTTCACATGCCATGATATTTAAACAGTGATGCTAAAAATGGTAATTTCCAAGTGAATTCCGAAGTACTTACCATTCTTGAATAAAACGAAACTTCCATTGTAATTTATGGGTTAACTCACAAGGATGTGCACAAAGTGTACTACTGTCAACAATATCTGATTCACTTCTTCCCTTCTTCTTCTGTGGCGCATAGAGTTATTGCAAGTTGGATGAATATGACTGATCGATAAACTATTCTTTTTTCGTTGCCTAACCTTTGTGATTTTCTTTGTAATAACCCATGGAAGAATTTTCGCTGATTTCGATCAAATTATACTGCAACAAAATCAATATTAAAATCGATTAATAATTATGATTATCTTAAGTCGTGACTTGAACATAACCTAATATTGTTCCTTATTCCGTGCCCAATTCACTGATTGCGTTTGGTTATTTTATAGAAGAATCGAAGTTGTTAATGGATTTGTAATACCTATTTTTCTAAAAAATAACCAATTCTAATCAGTAAATTTTGCACGGGGTAGGTAACAATATTCAGTAATATTTAAGTCATCATCTAAGATAACCATAATTATTAATCGATTTTAATATTGGTTTTGTTGCAGGATAATAAAATCGATCACCAAAACTTTTTTTCTGGGAATACAAATTTACGATTGGGATCTATTCTCGCGTAATAACAAAAAGGATCAATGGTGAGCCGAAATTGTGACATCTACTTCAACAAACAAAGGGTAACCATAGCATGTTAAAACAGTCTTTTTGCTTCTGCCTCGAAACAACTTTGCATGACCTCATTCGAGTAGAAATTTTATACTTCTTCTTACATTTTGCTATTCGTTTTATGTGCATAGATGTCACCAACGAAACTTGAATCACTTCCTAACGAAATATTAAGTGATATTTTCGAAAAATATATCAATGGACTAGACGTGATAACTGCATTTGCCTTTCAACTCAATCAACGTTTTGATGCCCTGGTTCTTCAATGTCCACGATTTCGTTTTGATTTTACTCGATGTCGAAAAGATGATTTCCGCTTTTGTATGGGGCTCTTACCAGCGTATATCGATAAAATAGAACACTTAGTGATATCGGACGAAGATGCACCTGGTCAAGTACATGCCTTTCTATCGATTTTCCCATCATTTCAAACATTTACACGACTTCGTTCGCTTCATGTTACACCCAATTCTCAAAATCTCGATCATTCGATCTTTCAACGAGCTCTTCGGTCTTTATCGCAAACACACATTAGATCTTTGTCGATCAATGCAGCTTTCGGAGAAGAGGGAGCACGTTTTCGATCTCATATCATCGATATTTTTCTTATGCAGTCACTTAAACGATTTTCTTTGACAAGCGATATTCAACAGATCGAATGGAGTGAACTAGTCAATATTTCGTCAAATATAGAATATTTGACTATCTCTGGTGTTACTGTTGAGTTGGAAGTTCTGGGTTACATTTTTGAATGCGCTCCTCGTCTTAAACATCTAGATGTCAAAGCAATCAGCAGAGAAGAATATCGCTATTCACGAATACGAAGAAAACGTCCAAAAAGTAAAACTAATACAATGTCTGAACTTCGTACACTAGTGATGTCTTTGGAAGACAATAGTTTCCTTGATATGGACATGTTAACGGAATATTTTTCTTTATTGCCCGTTTTAAAATGTCTTGAGGTTAAAGTACATGAAGAGCTTCTGGATGCCACTGCCTGGCAATGTACGTTAGAAAAGACCCTACCATCGGTAACTCATTTTACTCTACGTTCGACTATAGCACACAAAAGTATCACTTGCCGAAAGAAGATTCTTGCTTCGTTTCAAAATTCCTACTGGATAGAGAAAACGAATTACAATGTTATCATAACTAGACATGAATATTCAGTTTTCGGTAGTTCTGGCATGCACTCAATGAACTATCATGTTCAAGATGAGTTTGATTGGCCGATAGTTCAATATTGGAAAGCCCCTAATCGTACTATTGAAAATGCTCTTACGAAAGTAAATGAAAGCGTTAGTTTAGTAGTCGGTAATGAGAAGGATACTGCATCTTCTCATTTCTATTTCGATAATGTGACATCCCTTAAATTGGCTGATATGGACGATAGTTTATTAGCATGGTTGAAAACTCATGTGAATTTTTCACACATCAAGAAATTGACCATTCAAAAGGTTGAACAAAATGCAGAAGCGTTAGCGATCCTCATCAAATGCCTTCCTACTCTTAATTTTCTAAGTGCAAGTCCCGAACTAATTATTGCCAATTCGCATGCTTTCGCAAAAGAAACCAACCACATACAACATCTCAGCATTCGTTTTTCAAAGTATGCGTGCGAGGACGAAGATATTATTATTATTGCAAAGTGTTTTCCTTATGTGGAACATCTAACCATCAATGCAGGAAGCTTATATAACGTTGCATTTTTCAAACGATCTTTTGAACACTTACGGAGTCTTAGTTTCGACGTTGAATCGCCTCGTAGGTTTCGTCGATACGATTCTGATAACCAACGAAAAAAGTGGATATATGATCTGAAACTGGAAACGAAATTCTTATTCGAGGTCACCAACGGTTTAATGATCGTTTGGTTGGATGAAGCAGCGTTTGAAGATCCTTATTGGCTGAAATTTGTACGGAAATCATCAAACCTACCTGTTGTATCCAAATCAACAACTGAAAATACTAATGACCGAAAGACGGTCACGAGCAAATTAAAAGCCTTTTTCTCGAGTGTGTTCAAATAGAGCAGCATGAACAATCTTGTTTGTTTTATGTAAAGCACTGAAGTTTACGACAAATTATTTAAGCTTGATTATAGCTAGTAGAAAATTGAAGCCAGCATGAAAGATGGTGTAGATATGGATTGATTACAGCACCTAACGACTTTTTGCAAAGAGTTGGATATTGTTGCTTGTCTGAAAATAGTAACTAGCGTATGCTCATTGACAAAAATGAAGTCATAGGCAATGGTTATGCATAGTGTCAAATGTTGAAGAATAAAGTGAGTTGTAAAAGGATGCGGAATGTAAGAAAGTATCGCTAAAATTATTTTCTGGCTAAGATCAAAGTGTAGTCAATCTGCCTAGTGAATATAACTGTAATTAAAGATGAAAAGAAAATTTGAAACTCCGAAAGAAGCGGACGGTAGCGTAGAAGTAGTCAATGGAGGAAGAACGTCAATCTGAGTTTTTTCGTTTTCTAATTTTTGCTTTTTCCTTGACTTTCTTCGATTTACGATTAGTTATAAAGGAAATAAAGTACCGGTTCTTTGTTGATTAAATATCTATTCTTCTCAATGTTAGACACATCATTTTTTTTTAATTACCGGAATTCCTAGCATATAGTAGTATTGAAAACAAACTCGTCTGCTTGAATGTTGTTGAAACTTACATGCTGACTGTCCGAAATCACGAAATGTTAAATCTGAATATTTCATGTGAATACATTCGATAACTCAGTTGATGAGAATAATGTAGGATCTCATTCGTGCCCCCTTCAACAGAAAATATTAAAGTACATGTTTTGGAAGGTCACTAATCGAGAATTAATATAAGATTGAAATCCGTATCACATAGCCAAGTGGAAAAAACCTTTTAAAAACTAGCTCATAACAGAAGCATATTTAGACAATTCTGAAATCACGTTTTTTGTGTCCCGAGCCCATTATAACCCCCAATTAAGATTTTGTTTTAATCTATGTCTCGGTATGTCAGCGCGTTGGAGATTGTTAAGCGCCGAGTCTACATTTTTGTGAAACCAGACCTATTGCACTAGTATCCAACCCGAATACGAAATGAATTAAAAGAGTTTCGATCCGAATCCCAGCTTTTCTGCGATCAGTATCTGGCGATCATAGCGTATAGAAACAAGCGAAGGATATAAGTTTTAACTATTTATTCGCTACTTTGAGAAAAAGAATTCTAGGGACAGCTTTATTTTGTTCCCTTCGTTCTCATTGTGGGAACTATTGATACCAAAAATGTGAAATCGAGCTCGGAAGAAAATAATGAGTTGGACCCAGTTTTGAAAAGACAGGAACGCTTCCCATTCCGAAAGCTTTTTTGCTAGAGATGGACAAGTCAAATAATTTTTGACTGGCTTTTACTTGTGTTTAACAACTTTTCAATGACTTGAAGACTTGCCGTCGACTTGAGATAGTTTTTTTTCTGGGACTGGTGATTGGACATGATTGGACTTATGAATTGTTGAGAAAAGTAAGTCAAGTCAGACGAATTTCTGCAGCTACGATGGATATTTAGTACATTCAATCGAACGTTATTCCTTTTGTTCTATTAAGAGGTGCTACCGTTTTTAGCATCAATAATATACGAAAAAACTGTTCATTTCTCATGATAGTACATACATATGTATACTCGCTATGCAATAAGAAATGGAACGTTTCAGAACCTCATTAGTAGTTAAATTAAACTAATACTAATATTTTAAGATGATTCATACATAATCCATTGTGGTCAACAATTAAATTTATTATAAAATTGTCAAGTTGATGTTGACCAATCAGATGATTCTCCAAATGTGTGCATATTATCTCCTGCTTCCGTGCCTTGTTCCACACCTGTTGAGTTGATTCTGACAACACCAGAAAAATTGATAATATTGCAAAAACGATAAAAGATTTTAAAAGTAATATCAAGTTCTTGCGACTTATGAAAAAGACTTAACGTGTCAAAGGCTCTGACACGTCATCTCATTTGGTTATGGTTGACACTTGACTTGATTTTAACGCTTCTATTTTTGAGGCATTACTTGACTTGATTTATAAAAAACGCCTGGCTTGCCCGTCGCTGTTTTCTACCATTTAGCAATATTCTTTTAGCGAAAATAAGGCACTAAATTATGAATTTGATCTGATCTTCTCCAAATTTCTAGGCTTAATGTTTTTACACATTCTCATCAGTTACTATAATATATATCAAATGAGTGTGGATGTGCGTGTACGTTTTTCTCTTTTATTGAACACCCGCACACCCACATGCACACCCAGATAAATCTGATAATTGGATAACAATTGTACAGAGGGCTTTTGGGAGCTATGCCAGAATCACTGGATCCAAGAAAGTCAACCAGTTTTTTCAATATTATGACGAAGCCTTTTTCCCACAGAAAATTGAGCAAAGGCTCCACCTCTAGATCCAGTCAATAAAATATGAGCAAAAAAGTGAATAGAATTTCTTCTTGAGAAGTTTCTTGATTATGCAGAAAGCAAACGTACTATTTAATCGTGAGTGACCATAGGAGACAAAAGAAATATTGTTTAAAATGATTCTAATGCATGTTTGAAGCGGAAGGGTTTTGTTTTCAAACATGGAGTTTTTCTACATTCGATCGCAAATTTTAAGCTCAAAAATTGCGAGTCGATTAATTCTTTTGTTAATAGCATGACTCCCTCAGAAATACTTGAAAGTGATAAAAGTGTCATATGTTTTATGAGAAAACCAGAGGGCTTTTTTTTTATTAATTATTATAAATGATTTCTCGGTCCCTTTTTCGTACCTCGGATTTTAATTATTTGTCTTACTATTAAAATCTCAATGAATTTCAATATATGACTATTACTCACACTTAACTCATGACTCTTGTGTTATTTTCCGATTGTATTTAACTAAAACCGTTATAATCCAACTATCAATAGGGCGACCAGAATTAGGTGAATATGTGTTATTTGTCGCTGAAATTCTGCTTGATTATAATCAACCGTATCATGGAGAAATCTGACTCACTTAGAGTGTTGCGTTCGTTTTCAATACGGTACCATATAAACGTTCATGTTCTTCTCAACCGATTTACAAAGAAACAACCCATGAATGATAGCTACGGCACCCTTTTTGCTTTTGTCTATAGACATCAGTCTATGTGCCAACGGATAATATTTGACAGGTATACAGATCGGATTAATATGAAAATATAAAGATAGCCGCTAGTGCTGTTCGATTCAATTTTATGTCATTATATTGGAAAGGTTCACTTCTAATTCAATAGAATTCGTGAATCAGAAAAGCAGCAAAAATTTATAAGACGTTCTGCAGAGTATATTTGCCTTTTGATTGGTCATTCTCATATTTTTCACACCTTCTTTGTTCTTAATCTATCATCTACTCATGGTGTCTTATCAATCTCTGTTAATATTAGCGTACTACATCTTTTGAATAGATTTCTCGTTGTCACCCTCACTTTCCTTACGTCCGATGTTCTAATTTCTTCTCGTATTTTAATTTGGTGGATGTTTTGCGATATTGATCCATTCGATGTGTTTACATATACTCAGTATAGTTTTAGATTTTTCATATATCAATCAAATGAATATTGTGCTTGGATGACTCCTGTTCGTCATCAATATAACTCAGCGGAGTCTTTCATTTTCTTTCCATAAGACATTCGTGCTAGCTTGTAGTGAATGAGCTATCTTGAAACTTCGGACACGTGCTTAAAATATGGCATCTTTTTCAAGCAGAGTAAATTTCTCTTAAAGACAACTTCTCCGAAATTGCAAACTAGATTTACCCATATTTTTCACAGCATCAACAGCTATCTCGGATACACCATTTGTATTTCATTTTAGTAACAGCAAGAAACAAATACTTTTAAAAACCGCTATAGTGCTTTAATCTATGTAGATTAAAAGAATATTCTACGTCTCTTATGTAAAAATCTGTGTTATCATTTGTCGTGTCTTCGATTAGATATATTAATAATGAATACCAAATTACATTTTCGTTACCATTCAGCACGTTGTATCAAACAGACGAATGAAAGTTGATCGCGAAGTACACGTCTTTAAGAAACGCAACTGTAATCTTTTCGTCTGAGACAAATATCATTAAATTTTTGATACGCTGTTTATGAATAACATTGACAGATAACAATGGTAAGAATTTGAGGTATACAACCTGAAATTTTGCTTGAGAGACTTTTCAAATTGTCGGAAAAGAAACAAAATAAGAACATTTTTGTAACCGGTAATTGTTTGTCGTTTCTCATTCTCTTTATTGAACTTCTAGTTGTCTATTGATTGATCTTAACTCTTAATTAAAAATCTTGAAAAGTCAGTTAAATGCATGGGAAAAGTCTTAGAAATTGATGCTCTAATCATATGAGTACACTTTAGCACGAAAATCAGATAGCTTAATTAGAAAAATAAAAGAAAATCGCATTATTCTGTAGTTTGCCATGCACTTTCAAAAAATAATTCAGTAGAATATAATAAAGCTCTTTCGACCCTACTAATGAAGTACGGAATGAAGTATAACTACAAGCAATCAGCTGCTTTTCATGAATAGAGCAGAAAAAAACATACTGCTGAATAAAAGCCTATGGTGTGCATTAAAAAAACGCACATCTTGAACTATCGCATTATGAATTGATCTCATTCATTGAGTGATTTTCACTGCTGAATGTAGCTTATTTGAACAGAGAAATCTGGAAAATTTGAATCATTTAATTGACCTAAGTGGATACGCTCGATGCTAGAAGGTTAACCGATCCTTCGACAGTTTCAACAAGCCGGAAATCAAAGTATTGCAGTGATCCATAGACAAACAAAGAAGTTATTAGACTTTAGTTTAAAAGATGAAATAGTTTTTAATAGACACGAACAGCATTGAGATTTATATCCAAACCCGTACTTGTTTTAGTCGATGAAAGAAGGTGAAGACAATCGATACTTGCGTACAAGACAAACATGTAAAAAGATAAACTATGCTAATAATATGATGATGCCTCTGGAGTTGTTTTATCATAAAATATATTTGAGAAAATAAACAGTACCGTTCTTATAAAAGACTCCCATCAGTAGACTTGATCAGAAAAGTAAGGCTTGAGTTTATTGCATAAGTCATTATCAGCTGCTTTTTTAATTACAAGAACATTGACATAACTTATCAGTAGTGGTGACACTGTAAAAGTTTTAAAAAAAGCGAGTATTCGTTTTTCCATACTAACTGCGAGGTGGTGCCATTCAAACATAAAAAACATCTGCGATGTTTAAACCTATTACGTATGTTATGTTCAATCTTTAAAAATATAAGCGCAACAAGCACACAAAAAGACTAAGTTTCACAATGTAATGGAACTCAATTGGTAGATTGTATTCCTGTCATTCAATTTATATTAATATGCAATAATGCCATAAGAAGACTAAAGAGAACATAGATCTAACAGACAATGTACTGAAACATGAGTTATCTATGGTTAATGTGGTCTGGTATAGTCATTATGTAAAGACCTTTTTCTGGTCTTTCTTAGACTATGACATTTGTCTTCAGTGTGGTGGAAACAACATTAATCTTCATGAACATGATGAATAACTCTTCTAGATGAGACTGAAGAATGTCAAAAAGGATAAGTCGTTTTTTAGACAATAATGCTGTATCTTGCTTCGCCTATTTAATCCTGGTGATGCGGCAGTTGTTCTATTTTTTATATTTTATCTTTATGAGAAAAAAAAGCAAGCCATTGTATTTTAATTGTCATATCATTGCAAGAAATATTTGGAATTAAATCAGAATTGATCGAGGTGCTAGCGACTAAATTAGATTTTGTGGTAGACTTTGCCGATCGTTTGTCTATTGAGAGTACTTATTAACAATTTTAACGTATCACTATGAATAAAAATTTGAACTAAAAAGTATAAAACTAAATCAAATAGAATTAAGTGTGTACGGTGAACTCTCATAAGTTGAACAAGAAATAAATCAACAGGCTACGTTTTACAATGTTCCATTTAGATCAACAGAATTCATATTTAAAAAAAATGAAATCGAACATAGAGATGTCAGAAGTATGCTGACGGTTAATTTATCCTTGATCATTGTACAGTCTGTGTCAATATATGACAATATGAGTAAGAAGTCTTTATCGAGATCCTACTAAAACAGATTAATTTGCCATGTATATTTTCATAACTCACTATGATGCTCTATTTTACTTTAGAAGTAACTGTCACTCTTTAATTTAGACAGACATGTTACATCGAACAAGTCAAATTAAGAGTTACTTTCATGTTAGAGTGATATCGAATCACTACCTGTGATTTTAATGTATTCTTGGTAGTTCAAATTTGTATCAAGTTTTTTTGTGGCTCTTTCAGTTTAGAAACATAGTTGAAATGTGTTACTCGAAAAATTGGGCCGTTTCTCAGACCTATCCAATATGTCTTCACATTCGTTTCGGCATCATACGTTGTATATCTTAAACTCAAGTAAAAATTGGGTTATATTTTCCAAGTTAGTCCATTGGAACATTCTTTTCAGTTCGATTGATGGTGTCATCAATCATTGATCGTATCATTATGTGAAACCAGATATTTACATGTGCAGTAACTGCTCTATATCTTTTCGAAAGTATTTCCTAAAACAAAAACACTAAAAAGAGTAATTTGACTCATGCTGCAAATCATGATAAACATCTATATGATTCTCGTTCTCGATCAAGTCTGTCGTGCTTTTATAAATTACTATAGGCAGTACGTACGTTAATTAAACCTAACAATCGTTCAGTCAGAAACTTAATACGACGTAGGCAGATGTTTTAATTAGAAAAAAGCATATTAATTGAATCGTCTCATCAGCTACCATTGTTCTCAATATTAAAATAAGTCATCACATATAATGCTAAATAGTCTAAGAGAACCAAAGGACATGTATGCAAAGAAAAAAAACTAATTATATGATGATATGAGACAAAATTTTGAAGTCAAGTACTCTGAATATGTAAACATCTCCTTCACGTGCTATAACAAAAGATAAACTTCGGGGAATAATAGACACGTTCAATGAAATCTAGCATAAAAAAAGAGATCGGGCAATGAAAATCTATTCTATTTGTATTGGTATAATTTCTTCAAAATAAATAGTGCAACACGATTGTACTATCTAACACAATCGATTCAATTCATGTCGATAGTAATTTTAAGATATAGACTGCATAACTATCAATATGTTTGACTGAGCAAAGTTACGGTGTAATACTAAAACATATTTAGGTTATGGAATATTACTGACAAATCTGCTGAATCATTTCAAATTTACAGCATGTCAGTAACAGTGCGCATCTAGTAAAGTTTCGAAAGTTACTCTTTGAAAATTTTACAAAGAATATTGTGTAGAAATTAAGTCGAGATAAGAGAGAAAAATAAAATTTGAAAAGATTGTTTGCTTTTGCGATGATGAATGATTCAACTAATACTAGCAAATTTACAATACCCAGGTCGAACTCACCCCATCGGATCCGGTGGGAATTCGTCGGAATCCTTGGTATTGGATTCCGACAACTTCCGAGGAATTCCCATCGGATCCGATAAAATCCGATAATTTTCTGATAGGATCCAACAGGATCCGACTGTCGGATTGTTCGTCCTGGGTAGTTTCGTAGAAAATCACATGTTTAAGTGCTTGCTTTACGTTGAATTATACATTCGAATATATCATTATATTTCTTTTGTAACCACTTGATGATGGCTTCTCTCTTCAAAGTCACATGTGACAAAAAGCATTCTCTACCCAGGTGAATGAATCACATACCGAATCCGATCGGATCCGATGAAATCTTATGGGAATCCGGGTTGTGGAAACAGTAACGGATCCGACGGAAGAAACCTATTTTCTTATTTGAGTACGAATTAGCATTTAAACCCAACAGTAGAGGCCTGTCTGATCGCACGATGAAATCCAATCGGATTCCGATAGTAGGATTCGATAAAATCCAACACTAGGGATCCGAATCAGAAATCGCAACTAGGAATCCGATGGGATTTCGTCGGATAAGAGAAACTCCGATAGAAACATGATTGGATGCCTGTCGGATCCGATCAGATCCAATGGTCGGAATGATTCTCCTGGGCTATAGTGTTGAACAATATCTAAGTGAAATAAAATGAGTTCGATCTTTGTTCTATGACAATATTTCGTATTCAACTCGTTTTTTTTCATTAATTTTATAGAATTTCTCATATAAATGATTGATTATGGATCGATCGATATATATTTCAAAAATAATGGAGTTATCTGTATGCTAATGATATAGTATTCAATAATCTTTTATCCAGACTTCACTTTTGATGATAGCTGCTCATTTATTCTGTTGTCTCTTTGTAATCCGATCTCGTATGCTATTTCAGGTATCTTTGTGAAACATAACAAGTTCGACTAATGGAATATTGGTCAAGAACATCTATATCAAACGTGTTGATGATGCTACTCTTACAGTTTTCTCACATTGATCATACTAAAAGATACACTTTAGTGCTGATAACAGAAACTATCCAACATCAATCTTCTCCTGTGTAATAGATGCAGCGAAGACTGTTACGGTCACTCTATGAGCACTATACAAATGAATTAAATACGTAAGACTGTCACATTTATGTAATTGTCTAAGAGGTAACTATTGATGCATGATTTGACATGCTTGGCCTAAAATTGGAAGTTCTCTCTACCATTAGTTGGCACACCACTGTATAATTAAGAAATTTTTAAACTTGGTTTTTTTCAACATACGATTATGAGAATCTAAAATTATAATACTGTCTTAGAACAAAGACGTCCGTGTATATTATAGGCTCATTTGATAAAAAATTAATCAATATCGAGTTTAGTTACTGCAATAAATACTTTCATCGATTTCGAAACTGCATGCAATTCAAGGATTAGACTATTATCAAATTAAGATCGCTTGATCTTCCTTTTGTAGATCGACAAGGGGAACCGATTATATTGGTATCAGACATATATATAGATACGACGAGCATTCTTATGTTTATAATGTAAAAAGATACTATTTTTATTTTATAAAAAAATAAAATTAGTTAATATTCATGAAAATGAGAAGAGACGAACAAGTTTAAATAATATGAAAATCATCTTGCCATAGGACCAATACGTTGTGGTTGCCGCCACCACATGATGCGATCCTTCACAGTATGACGAAAACGGCGTTATGTAAACAAAAAAAGATAGAAACGCCCCTAAAAATGCAACAATAAGATACTAAGCAATAGTATTCACAAAGTGTTTGCCCCAAAGATAGATAAGTTTTGATAAATCTTCTACGACTTGGCAGCGAAAAATAATCATGGTTTTTAATGCATCATAACGATTGTGAGAATTTTTGAGTTTCACGAATGGTTAGGGAAGTAGTCGATGAAAACCGTTAAGCTAGTAATACCATATTTCTGACGTTATTAATGGCAAAGTGAACTAAATTTTCCATCATCGGTTTGTTTTGAGCAACGCATATTTCTGACAGCGAAATGGTACGAAATTGTAAAAGTAGTATGTCAATTAGTTTTTAATTTGGAAACCCTTTCTTCTCAACTGATAATATCATTGATCAACGCTGAGAAGATGAGGGAAGAAGTTAAGATAATGGTAAAAAGTAGATCGAAAATGATGTGTTTAATATGAGAAAGGAGAAAATCAAATGTTTATGGATTCTGAAAATTTGGAAAATGATCTATTTACTCTGAAAGTGACTCATTCGGCTATCAGAGAAATTTCCATCCGCCATGACGGTATTCTTCTGTTAACTCTTTCAGCGTGTATGTATTAAAAATCTTTCTGAAATCTTACGTTTGAGATCATTGAATACGTGTTTGTTGTACTACAATTACAGCTATTTTGATGCATATTCTCGATACAGTATTTTGATATTCAAAATTTGTTTTTCGCTACCTGTCTGACTCTTTCACCTGTGAAGGATTTTTAAGAGGTCGCAAAAATATCCTGCCATATAACTTTCTTCCCTTTTCTCTTCTCTCAATACAAATGAAACTTGAATTAACTCTAGTTTGACAATTCATAACCAAATTGAATTTTCTCTACAGGTAAATCGAATGGAATGGTGACTGTTTTTACTTTTTCTTCTGAATATTCATTATAATCAGATTATTTCAATTTTATTTTCAGTATTAATTAAATCAGAATCTTCTCTATACTATTTTAATTGAATTTTAAGAGTCACGATTATTTATAGCAATAATCTTAATTCTTTTTTAAACAATGATGCTGTTGAATACAATCTTGCAGCATGATTTTCTATGCGTGGAATCAAAATAATTTAATATTATTTTTGTTTATTCTACTAATCCATGTTAGGAAAAAGTCGTATTCAGTGGGTTTATATTAAATTCATGTTGCTATTGATTAATTGTCACGTCGTATGATAACACCAAGAACGGCTAATACATTATTTCTTTGTGAGTGTGAAGAAAATTTAATCGTTGTTTCTCACATATGTAGAAATGTATTCACTTTCTGTGTACCTTTTTCAGTGCTAGACTAGCACTGCTAGTCGTTCGTGTGAAGATGTAAATAGCGTGTATACAAAAACATAGACATCTTTGTGTTATAATTTAGCTATATTTTCTTCTAAATTAACGATAGAAATATGTTCAAGAATACCCACGGAAAAAAATTCGCTGATAAAACGCGGTTTACCAAACCGCAGTTTGGAACGGTATTTGAAACCACGGGACTCAGACCGTTTATTCGTCTCTCGAAAAAACGTAGAAAAACGCGATTTATTCAAGACGCGGTTCCACGCGTTTTCCAAAACCGGGTAAACCATCTGACTCCCACGGTTTTTCGAGACGTGACATGACGCGGCGTTTTAGAGCTGCAGAAAAATGCTGATAACCGCGGTTTCTGAAAATTTCATTGTTAGCCTGAGTCTGGTTAGCAATGTCAACCTGATCATTCTGTGAAGCCGACGTAAGATACCCTTCGAGAGGTAGTGTAGTGAACTTGACAGTTCCATTGTTTCGTAGTCACTTTTCAGTGATGAAGTTGCGTTGAAATTTCATATTGAGCATAGGAGAAAATGTTGGGCACGACATCTCTTCTGTCTTTACACATTCCTCCACCACTAAATTAATTAACATACGAAACGTGTGAAGACAATATTTGTGATATATTTACTTCTGAGCCAAAACCGTGGTTTCTAGGGCTATAACGCGGTTTTACGAAATAGTACGTCACAAAAAACTGTTTTTCTGATCGCAGATATGCTGTAGTGTGACTGCGATTAAGTTCGTCACGGTATTTGAGTTCTCGAAACATGCTATACCGCAGTTAAAATCATGTTCACTGCGGTTTTAAAAATCGCAACAAACCGCGTTTTAAATTAAACGCGTTTCGGACCATTTTCACCGCGGTTTCTGAAACCGCGTTTCAGTGTATCGCGCTTCAGATCGAGTTCACCGCTGTTACTGAAACCGCGTCTTTCGGCGTTGTAGAGTACCACGGTTCAGATCAAGTACACCGCGGTTATAAACGTATTCACCGTGGTTTTGTGAAACGGCGAGAAACGGCGTCTTGTTATACCGTGATTTATGCGGAGATAACCGCGGTTATTTGAAAACACCGTTAGATAAACCGCGGTTAACGCGATTTTTTCAGTGATGGCGTGTTTTTTTACTGTTCACTGCTGTTAGGAAAAATGTAAGATGGTTGGGCGTGGTTTTATTCTTAAATTTTCTCCGTGGGTAGGGTCAAGTTAAATGCCCCTCACCATCTGGTTCACTAGATCGTAAGTATATTTTTCAAGTTAAAGTTAGATTAGGTTATGGCAAATAACTTGATAAGACTCACATGTCTCCATCATTAGTATAATATTTTGAATTATAGTTATGAAGGTTTCTTAGACTGAATTTAAAGAATTTTCTGACGTGATATGGGTGAAAAGGGAAAACACATCAAGGGAGCACATATGCTGAGATATTGGCTCATGTGGTTTTGATTTCTCCATCAATTCAAATGTATCCTGAGCATGTGGCTTTTAGCATGTTATCGTTATTCACAATGTGTTTTCTACCTAATTTCCTGTATTATGCCTAGAAAACTTATAGCTAGAGATAATTAGTCGTACGTTCTTAAACAGTAGGTTCATTCCTGAACCGACACCCGAGAGAAGAACATTTGGAGTTCCGCACCAATCAGACGAGTCTAAAATGGTATAACTAAGTACAACCTAATCATTTTTAAGCTTTGTAAACAAGTACAAAACTCCGAAAGGCTCTTCTCTTTGATACAGATTCGGTAGTAAACTTATTTCTTAGACCATATTATTCGTTTCTACAAGTTTACCAGGATTTTGGTTTTTGATATTCTCAATTCTCTATTATTTCTCATTTCTTTATATTTTTTCTTCACTGATTACTTCATTTCTCGGAATGATTTACAGGAAGTCAAAAAACCTGTTCACTTCATAAAAAAATATTGCATTACATACATAACTAATCAGGTTCTTGAAACTAAATCAAAACTGTTTTTTTGTTTCCTTTGAAACGCAAGACACTTTCAAAATGATTATATTATTAGTTTTATCAAAAGTTCTTCTTATCAAATCTTCATCATTTGATTAGTGAAAATACCTTTTTCTTTCTTGTCACCAATCAGATATTCATGTTTTTATCTATTATCTAGTTTTCAAGAAAATAGTACACCAAATATGTCATCCTCGATTTTTACTGAATGTTTGGTAAAAAAATTGCTTCTGTTTAGAATAAAATTAATCTAATCTAACGTACTTCTCAGTATTCATGGCAGTGACTTTTTAAAATTTTGATTCGTGTTTCTATCTCAGTGACCTTTAACATTTGATAGGTTGCAAACTGAAAAACTATAATCTAACTTTTTATAATTTTCATAATTATCAATAACCCAGGAGAATCATTCCGACCATTGGATCTAATCGGATCCGACAGGCATCCGATCATGTTTTTATCGGAGTTTGTCTTATCCGACGAAATCCCATCGGATTCCTAGTTGCGATTTCTGATTCGGATCCCTAGTGTTGGATTTTATCGAATCCTACTATCGGAATCCGATTGGATTTCATCGTGCGATCAGACAGGCCTCTACTGTTGGGTTTAAATGCTAATTCGTACTCAAATAAGAAAATAGGTTTCTTCCGTCGGATCCGTTACTGTTTCCACAACCCGGATTCCCATAAGATTTCATCGGATCGTAGGATTCGATCGGATCCAATCGGATTCGGTATAGGATTCATTCACCTGGGAATTAAATTAATTCTCATCTTTCGATTGGTATTTCATTCTGTCTTTTAATGAAGAAAGTATAACATCATAATTATATGGAATTCAAATTTAAGAGCTCCCAAGATTTCTAATTGACTAGTTTTTCTATTCATTTGTTTTTAAGTTTCGGTTTCGACAAAATTTTTATAACACATGCCTTTTCTTTCACGAATTCAGGAATAACTGCAGATGTTAAATAGTTTCTTGGACTATCAGCTGTTTTCACAGTGAATAATAATTTGAGTTTACCATTTCCGAACATCCCATATGAAGGAATCCGATAACGTTTCAACAGTTGAACACTATATAATAGGTAGAGAACTGATAGGTACTCGATGCTAACAGAATATGTCGATCAGAACCAGTAGATAGGTTCCACAGCTAAGAATCCGAATATTATTCTGTCTTCCGATTTCCAATAGGATTTCTGAGGTTTTATAGTAACTCACAACGAATACGATAGGTTCTGACTGTGGGAATGATTCTCCTGTGATGACGTGTGGCTTCAAGACTTATTAAGTCTATGCATTGTATTAATTTTTAATTGAAGCATCTCCACTTCTTGTAGTTTAGTAACTGTAGTTGACCATGAAATGTAGAGAAATGATTAAAGAACGAGAAATCATGACTTTTGATTCCGAAACTTCCTTTAGCAGTGGCTAGTATCATCCATGGAAAGAAGAAAAGAACTTTTTAAAAAGTTAAAAAGGAAAAAAAATGAATTATCTTTTCGTCAAAGAATAAGAAAATATAGGAAAACCAATCATGAAGTAGTTATTACTTTGCTTTTCATTGAGAATTTCTCAATGAGAAATGTCTTCCTTTTGAGAACAAAAAGGATAGTTAGTATTTTTCTCTTATTTACAAACGAAAAATCGGCCGGATAGTGTAAAGCAGCATGATAGGATCGAGTATTTCTCTAGTTCATAAATGGGAATATAACGATGTGAAACATTCAAAGGATCGATCATCTGAAAAACTATTCTCAGTTCCGAAAAAGACTGCAAACAAAACAGAAATAAAATTATCGGTACCTTAAAGAACTTTTTCTCCGGTTAAAAACAGCTTGAGAAGGACGCAAAAGGTAAATCCCAAAATGTAAGTGACTATAATTGCGAAAAGCAGATGGTGAAGAGCATTGAGAGCAACACGAGAGTAATAAGGTAATCTCTATTTAAGTAATTGTAAGAGTAACCCGTAGCTATGATAGTTATCATCAGTATTATTTCAGTTTGAAAAATTCGCATCAAAGGATTACGCTAAAATATCTTGCCACTCATTAATTTATTCTTTACTGAAAAGTTATCCTGACCAGTGAGCTTAACGCTGCAGATAATCAAAGTACTCGGGTCAAAGTCATACCATAGGAACCTGCCGGATCCACTGCTTTTCCAGCGAATCCCGGAAGCAGAATCCCTGAAGCGGTTCTTCTTACCAGTTCCGGTAAATTTCCATCTAAATTCAGCCACCGTAATGCACACGCGAATAGGGTCACTATTTCTAACACAGGCTCCAGTCACGGATAACATAGTTTTCCTGCCGGGAGAGGATACGAGTTCAGATCCGACCGTTTCCGATTCCCGTCTGCACACTTCTATCCTGTGCTGAATATAAACACTGGATTAATAACAGCATTAACAATACACATCTAACTAGAATTATTTTTGTGCTAAGGACCAATGAGATATCGGTCAAGAGGTCTTAAGAGATTTCTTCAACGATCTCAAGACCAACCCGAACTAAAACACTTGGAAAGTCACAAAAACCCACAAAAACTATTATTCCGGTTTTTAATCATACAGAACAAAGTATTTTCCGTCATTTTTCGTCATACTTTGCCGCAAAAAGAGACGGATTACATGTTTAACTCCGTCTTTTCGAGACCCATCAAAATGTTCCCCCAAGTCAGTAGAATTTCTAAGATCTCCGAGTGAATTCTTTTATTTTCTTCGTCAAAACTACTAGAGTAGACAAAGAGTCATGGGGACGAAAGTGACATTCAACATCAAACGTCAACTATATTAGAAAATAAACTTTTCTGAAGCAATGGCACTACAACAAGACGATCAATCAAGTTCTTCTAGCTCAACGTT
Organism: Rotaria macrura; assembly: GCA_900239685.1. Classification (NCBI taxonomy): domain Eukaryota; kingdom Metazoa; phylum Rotifera; class Eurotatoria; order Philodinida; family Philodinidae; genus Rotaria; species Rotaria macrura. Next base: position 82,772 of record OENT01000064.1, on the reverse strand, counting down.
TTCAAAATTCCATACAACTGCCTGAAGAACCATGGATTCACGATTACATTTCGAACAGGTTATCAGATATTCTTTTATACCGGTGAGCAACACAAAGCCCCTGCCCACAATATGAAGGAATTCTCGAAAAATAAGTATTCAAGGTCATCCATTTGCTACTCTCTATCACGGTCTTAGAAGTACTGCGGAATACACGAAGGTGAGTTAAAACATCTTAGAAGATCTTTCTCTATCGATGTCGACACTCAGATCTAAAAAACCCTAAAATAACGATTTTTATTTAAAAAAAGATCCTTAAAGATCGAGAAGTTCGGCTAACCATTAGAGTCTCAAGAGGACCGATCAATACTCGGAAATGCGGCGAAGGAGGGCGTGGGTGTTACAGTGGATATGGTTCGGTGAAACGGGATCTGATATCCACACCCAATCAACGTATACTCACACGTGTTGCTCAGCTGCATCGGCACTTGTGACGATTTATCCGATACCTAATACAGAAAGATAGTGTAATATCTCAGCACAAGGTGCAAACTGGATTAGAATTTTCTTCTATTCAAGAAAAAAAATCGACACGTAAATTAGCTTTTAGAAGTAATCAAATTCAAAACTTTTTGTAGTTATTAGAGTTAACAGCAAGATCATTAAATAATACAATCAAGTCTTTTGCTTATCCTGTTGGCGAACCTGTTTGTCGAAGAAGAAAAGTAATGAAGAAAAAAAATGTGTCCACACCAAACTTATCAATGCTCTCGTCTGATGAATATTAATTTATTCTTTTTTAATCTTTTTTTCATATTAATTTCACCTTTTCTCTTATTATTCTCGCTATTTTACTATTGAAAACATGACTCCGGCATATTCGAACGAATTCTAAGTGTCAATTATGATACATATATTCTAGTTACATTAACTTCAGTGCTGTCATATATCCTTTGTTAATATTGTTGTGTAACAGCTGGATAGCCCATCTCACTTTCGCTATTGACGAATGTCTTATTGGTGAACATCCCGCCACACAGGCAAGGCTTTCAAGCGCATAGAAAAAGTGCTTAAGAAAGTATCTGTGAATGAATCGACAGAGTTGAAAGTAAGAAAAATATCAAGAACGTTAAAAGTAAACCTATAGCATTGTCTTACATTCATAATGAGAAATGGCAAACAATTATCAACTATATATAACGAGGAAAATCTTCTTGTAATCTAGTCAATAAGACGAGTTCGTGGTTAAAAAAGCATGGTAAGTATAATACAAGGAATTAAAATAGATCAGTGCAAAATAATCAACGTAATGTCGAAAGAGAGTCGATTTCAATGTTTCATGATGTTTCTCTCCTCTTTGGAGATTTTATTATTGAATGCTTCTGTTCGCTTTTCACTATAGTCTGTCAAAATACCTGAAGCTTTCATTTTGCAGATCCTATCTTTCCTCAGCACAACATGTCGCTCAACAATAATCCAATCAATGATGACAATCTTTCTCCAAATGACCCTCTATTTTGGAATCGTCCAACAACGGTGAATTGTCATGTAGTTCGCACAGTGGGAATATTTCTATGTGTTGGCGCTTTTTTCGGCATCACTGTCAATGGATGTCTGGTGGGCAGTATCATACGCTACCCGGGTCTTCGTTCACCATCGAATATCTTTCTATTGTTTATTGCGGCTATTGGTCTTCTGGCATCGTGCACCATTTTACCAATGACGGGAACATCTTCCATTTATTGTCAGTGGATTTTTCAACGTACTGGCTGTCAAGTAGATGCTACTATTGCCTTCCTATACGGAACAGCTAGTTGCTACTTACTTTGTGCAATAAGCATCACTCGATGCTACATAATCATACGACCATTCGAGGCAAATAGAATTACAGTGAGTACATTGTATACAGAAGAGACGAAGAGAAAATTTACGCTATTCTAGATAAAGAAAGCTTTAATTGTTTCATGCTTGCTCGTTTTCATCGCCTTCATTTGGACAATCATGCCATTGATGGGTTGGAATGAATACACAATAGAGGTTAGTAGATACATAATATATATTTTGGCGATGCTTATATTCAAGGAACCTATCTCACTTTGTCATGTGCAATTGTTGACAGAAACAACATGAAAGAGGAAGCTGATACTTTGCAACACTTCTAACACAATCGAGATTCAATGATATTATTCAGAATCAGTACTACTCTTCATTTTGTAGTTTTTTTTTCTCGAATATCTTATAGAAAATTACTGTTTGCCAAGAACAGATAGAGAATCAAGGTCAAAGACACATTTGAAGATCATTTGCTGGTATTAAAATATGCATATTGCATTGAAGTGCAGACATAGTCGATTCGGAAACATAAGAGAATGTGTTATGAGAGAAGTTTCCACCGAAGGAATCTTTTGATAGACATAGAGTTCCGGAAAATGTTTTTCTGATTCAACAGACTTACGAAATTAATTGAATATGTTTTAGCGAGCTCGTATTTCATGCTGTATTAATTGGCAAGATCAAAGTCCGTTATACGTCTCGTATACACTCTCAATTTTCGTCTTCATCTATTGCATTCCACTGGCTATTCTTATTACAATAAATGCAATAACAGTGATTGGATTAAAACGAATGCGAGAGAAAATTGAGCGGGGCGTTCAAACGACATTTAGTATGAAACGAATCGAAATGGAAAGGCGATTAGTCAGATGTAAGTGCTTTTTGAATGAATACATTGAATTTTTTCAGAGATTTAGCTTGGTAAATATTTGCACGAGTACATCAGTCACACTGAAAGTTATACAAGGTGTCTAAGGAAACTTGCGTAGTATGCATTCTATAACGAATGTCAGAACAGAATCGTCAAAAATCTATCAAGTCACTGAACTATTCTTAAGAGGTTATTCCAGTAGACTTGCAACCAAGGGGGAAACAGCTGATTATTGATTAGATATGATTATCAGTGATTAGTGTTGATTAGGAGTGATTATAATCACTCATAAGCAACACTAATCACTGATGATCACTGATAATCACTGATAATTAGTGATTAGTGTTGATTATGAGTGATTAGTAATCACTCATAATCACTGCTAGTATTGATTAGGAGTGATTAGGAGTGATTACCTAATCACTCCTAATCAACACTAATCACTGATAATCACTGATAATCATTTCTAATCAATAATCAGCTGTTTCCCCCTTGCTTGCAACTCACAGTATCGAGTAATATTCCATCTTATTTTCGTAAACTTTTCAGAAATCCGACATGTTTAGATGATGATTAAAACATACCGTCTATATTAAGAAATAGATTTAATAAAAGGAGTTGCTTCTTTCAATTTCGAACTAGGCATCATCATGACTACTCTGGGCTTCGTTATTACATGGATACCGTATTCAATTGCATTTTTCCTCGCAGCATTTCGTGGTAAAAATTATGGGACACCACCAGCTATTGCATTCCTTTGTGCTTGCTTCGCAAAATCATCGACGATTTGGATTCCAATCGTTTACACTGCTACGTCGACTCAATTTGAATGGAGTTTTGTCAAGCTTGCTGAAATAGGTGGCTTAGAGCGAACCAATCGTGTTGGTCCAGAACGAGAAATGAAGTACATGAACCAAGGGGTAATGGTCGTACAAGGTAGTGGTGAACATGCTAATGAAACCTAATCCCACGATATTGAAAACCTTCCCGTTAATGTTCACTTGTAACTTCCCTTTTTTATGTATGTGTCTCACGCTTATCTTCTGAGTTCAATGATTATGTGAATCAATCAGTTCACCATTCAATATTTAGAAACCAACGTTGAGACATATATTAGAGATTCCAAAATAAATCCTCTTAATATTGATTTCAATTCATCGCATGACAACAAAGAATTTTCTATCCATTTATTTTTTGTGGTAGAATTTCGGATCAGATGCATAGCTACACGATAAATACTACTGATGCATTGTCCTGAACAAGAAGTCGATGTACTATACTAACTGTTTTCTCTAGTCGGTCACTAATTATATTGATGATAACAGTCACATTTTTAATGTTCACGATTGCATACAGAGAAATACGATCAATAACGATGGTCGCACACAATAATTGTATACGATTGCTATAAACGACCGTGGAATGCAACCATGCTAAACGACGATTGTATATCATCGTATTTTGATCGTGCTTTCTTTCACACAATATCGCAAGATGAGAAGTGGGTGAGGGCTCTGGTTTATTGATCATTTTAATATTTTTGTGTTTAGACTGAGAACTGTGTATTGGAGTAATTTTTTCATGGTTCGTGATGATGAGAGCTTTTCTTCGCAGGCTTTTGTGTTAGCCATTGAGGATTTTATTGGTGTTTGAAAAAAGAGAGTATTTCACTTGATGTATATAGAAATGGCAGCTTGTTATTTTATTCAGATGTCGAAAAAAATACGGAGTTGATCAATTTAGTATATGGTCTATGCGAGGCTGTGTTTGGAACTGTGTTGCGCGGTGATCGAGCATGATGTTGTAAGATGCGATTGATTTTTCTATTTCGTATTGGTCACGTTGTAGATGTCATGTGTTTGCAGTAGTTCTCTTGCCAAGTTCAAGTTATTCTTGTGGCCAACAATTAACTTCGTCAGTTTTCGACAGGCGTTTCCAGGAAGTTTTGTTGCCATATTTGATGGATGTCTATTTTCAAATATTGATGACGGTATTCATGCTTATAATGAATGATTAAATTATTATTTGACTTTAGCAGATTTTTCTGTTGGAGGAGTTGAGATGTAATGTTGAATGGATCTTTTGAGTAGTCTCGATTTAATTTTGCAATGGAGAAGTTTAGGTTTTGCTCAGCAATTGTTGGTTCGCTTAATGAGTGGCGACGCATTATGTTGAAGTCGGTTTTGGTATTTATTATGGGTACTATTGATTGACGTTTTACATATTTTGAGAGGAAAATTTCGAATCGTCGATTTATATATTTTGGTGGATAACTGAAAGAAAAACAATAAAAATTAATTGAGAAAATTGAAGTACTGATCCATTGTATAGTAATTTCAATTTGATTGTAAGTCGTTCTTCATTAAAAGCCAATAATGTAGACGAATAACGTATTGCTCAAACAAGGGCAGTATCGATAACGTTCGTGAAAACATGTCGAGGATGATCAGATCGAAACGGTACTATATAGGGTTCAGCCGCTTCCTTATGATACACTAATGTTGCTAGTGTACCATTTTGGTTGTTCACATATACATCAAGAAATGAAACGCTCCTACCAACAGTTCGTATTAATTTTATATTTTGATGAAACTTGTTTGCTTCGTTTAACATTCGGCTGATGAATAGGAGTGTCATATTCCCATTACTGTTACCAGTAAGTGGTAAGTTACAACACTTACTACTTACCTGGTAAGTGGTAAGTGATAAAGATTATCATGTAAAAAGAAGTAATTGATGAGTAAACAAATTACTGAACACCGTTCAATATAATATTTTTCAATCATAAAAACACTTACCGTTACCTTGGTAAGTGGAAGTGGATGTAATAGTAATATGACACACCTACTGATGAATTCGAACGATTCATTAGAAGTGAAGAAGATATCATCAATATATCCCCCCGAAGAAAAATAGTTTCCGCCTGAGGGTGTGGGTGTGGGTATCTTCGTACATATCGATCAATATTTTTCACACCTACACCCACACCTAGATGAAAGCAATAGTTCACAAAGTTAAGTCAAAGTTTCAATTCTGTCAAAGTGTTAAGAAATCTTTAGTATAACATTGTAGAGCGGTGCACGCTTTATGAAACAAACTATAGAGCTATATCAGACAGCTCGATGTGTACAACATCTGATAGATACTTCACCGTACTTTAAAGTACACAAGTATCGTGTTTCCTCCTTGGTTTACATGTTGGTGAAATCAATATTTTTGGAAAACACTGAGGTTTTTGCTCGACGACCGTATTCGATACTTACACCATTCCATAGACAATAAAATTCTGCACTCGACACAACCAATTAGGAAATCAGCACAGGGGGATAGACGAATCTGGAGAGGAAAAATCCAAAGCCGGTGCTAACGTTACTTACATGATGAAATTATTGTTGATTTATCGAAAATTGAAGATTGATTACTATAGTGTAATCATCAAGGTTTTTTTCAAGGAGACTTAGTCGAACAAGAAGCTGTTTTACTTGCATTATTTTTGATTAATGTTTTGGTTAATTTTAAGTCGAACAATATCCATATCAATAGCACAGTGTTGAATTAAATTGAAGACAGATAAAATAAAATAGTATACAATATTTTAAAATTTTTAATCCAGATATCACAATGCCCTCCTCATTTCGATAAATAATTTGCACATTTTTTTATTATCTTAGTTAGTAAAACCTTTTTTCGTGCACATAGGATACTTTGCAGTGCATAACAGAATCGTCATGTGTGCCGATATTAATGGCACACTCCAATAACTCTTCTTCCTTCTCTCTCTTATATATACGTGTGTTGTACGTAAATTGGGGACATTCCGAGTATCCTAACGTTCGGGACAGTCTGGATATGTAAAGTAGCTAATAAATATCATTGGCGAGAGTGGCAGGTAGCTTCTCAATCCAGTTTTGTCGTTACAACATGGAATCTACCAGTCATGATGTAACACACGAAATTTTCTACACAGTTAAAGTTCTTGAGATTTCTGTTCTATCACTTAATATTCTTTTTTATATGCTTTAGTTTTCATCCAAACTTTTCTGTTATTAAAAATACTTTTATACATGTTTCTAGCAGTGTCCTATGGAAATAATTTTTTCCCTAATTTTTCTGCCTCGTTTCTCGCGGGAATCAAGTATGAGAACGATCCCAAAAATTGGTGTCCCGAAAATTTCTGATATCCTCATTTTATGTACATTGAAATGTGTTTTTTCAATCAAAACTTGTTTCAACTCTTTCTACATAAATAGTTAAAAAAGGGAATAACCAATCCACAACCACAAAAAGTGAGACAAAGTCTTTAAATCTCCCACTAAAGAAATTTTTTCTGAATTACACAAGAATATTGTCAAATCTTCACGTGGTTTCTAAATGGTCTACAGAAACGAGAAGAAAAATGACGGGGACGGAAATGTGGAAACAGAAAAAAAAGTATTTGTCAACGGGAAACGAGCCGGAAAACGGGAGCGACATGAGTTGTTCCCACAAGACTCTACTTTATGCTGAATAGTAGTCGTGTAAGCGTCTGGTTGGCCGACCACATTGTCCCATTTTATAGTGTACTCACTTATAGAGTGCACAACAAAGATTATAGAAGTATTTAAAAATAAAATTTTCAGTCCACAACGAAAAAAAAAAACTTTGATAAATTTTATTAGTGGATAAGCATTGCAACCTACTGCAATAACTACCATATTAGTGTTGCCAATGTCCAACAATTGCCTATATAAAGGCCCTTATTTTTTTATCGCAAACAACTTACATTTTGCTTCTATCCTTTAAATTTTAAATATCAAATTTTTTCTACATCAATTTTTATTGGCTACTTATTTACGGCAGTAGAGGAAAGAAAAAAATGTAGTTTCTTTTTTCTCTCGTTATTTCATCTTTCATAATGTGCTTACTTAAAAAAAAACTTAGTTCAGTACAAAATGCATCTAATCTTTGATCATCAATTCATTCTTAACGGACACCAATAGAAGAACAACTTGTGAATTATTTCAATGTTTTACAGCGACAGCGATTCATACAACTCGGTTGATGACCAGCCAGTCAGTAATAATTTGAAAGAGAGAAGAACAGCCAAAATCATTGTTGATGAGAGCAGTAGTATTCAACAACATATATGTCGGTTGGATGAAAGCTATCTGCTCATCTGGCTAGATCTAAATGCAAACAGCAATAGTACAAACACTCTTCGAACAGTTAGAAATTTACGGCATATTTTCTCCTTGGTTTATACCTTTAATAACATTGAAGCATGTGTGAAATTCATTCAGGAAGCTGGAAACCAAACAATGTTTGTCATTTGTTCAGGGACATTTGCTAAAGACTTTATTTCTAGAATTGATCAGAATGGCCATATCTGGGCAATTCATGTCTATTGCTATGACGAAGATGCACATGAAGACTTGATCTACAGTTACTCGAAGGCAAGTGTGATTATATGAAATAAGACTTATACTCGTGAGACATTATCAAACCGAAACATTGACGTCAAAAGGTTCTCTCGACTATTAAGAAAATTTTCTTTATAAAATCTGAAGGAAATCGTTTCTAATCTTTCTGTTACGCATATGTTGTCTGCGTGTACTCACTAAAGACTCAAAAATAGGCATGCAACGAACCCGAACGTTCGGGTTCGTATTCGGTTTGGTTATAGGGTTTGGGTTCGGGTACGATCTAGATTGAAACTATTGTGGAAGATTCGATACAAATTAAAAGTAACCCGATAGGAAAAGGATTCCAGCGCAATTAACATGAACTAATTAGAAGTCTTGTTTACATCTATTTGGTTCGAATTTTGAAAAATTCGGATTCGAGAGCTTACTCCTCCAAGTACTTTGCTCATTACTCCATCTTTCAATGTTAGAAGCTTAAACCAAACCCACACTAGAAATGGATCCGAACCCGAACCCGAGCTCGAACCCTAAGACCGAACCCGAACCTGAGTCCGAACCCTGAAACCCGAATCCCGAACTGTTCGGTCCGAACTGCGAACTCGGGTTCGAGTTCGTTGCATGCCTACTCAAAAATCTAAATCGCCAATTTTATTTGCCCCACTAATTCTCACTGCTTTATCTTTTCTTTTCCTTTTAACGGTTGGTGCAAAATTAGCCGACAATATTCTTCGCTTCTTCTAGGGTACTTTTCAACACGCTAGAGAGCTCATTCTAGACTGATTCAATGGAGAATTTGGGGCTTTTTTAAATCTTGTACTTTATTTAGAAAATATATTTACATAGGTTTTCTAACATGCGGCAAACTCATTTAGTCAAAAAGCCAATACTACAGCGAATAACTTCTTTTAGAACACCAGCTTGATTTTTTTCAGTGATTTATACCAAATAGAGTGGTTAAGAGAGTTAAGATCAGGGGAATTCGATGGCCAAAAAGCTTCAAAAATGATTATTGCATTATGTTTGTGTGTGATGATATCTATGCGCCGGTTCCCCAGCCTATTGAAACATAAATTCTTTGTCCATTAGTTTTTTGTCATATTTTAATGTCACTACGTAGTAATACATGACTGATATATCTTTGATGATTGATAGAATTTCTTCAACAATAACTTGACGAGTAACATTCTCATAGCAGACACTAAGTCATAGAATAACAGCTTGAGGATATTTATTTTTTCAATGAATTCTACCCCATTCATCAGCCTATTTATGACTACTTATGTAGCTAATAATTAATTATAATTCATTGTTTTTGTATTTTCAATGCATTCCAACGGATTATTTTGAAGTAATGCAATAATGAACTAAAATGCATTAATTTTCAATGGATTATAATGCATTATTAGAAAAAAATCTTTAAAATATTCAAAATTCAATAAATTATCATTACTTTTGAACGCACAAGAAAAGGCATTGAATCAGTTAATAAGTTTTAATTTTCGGAGAAGATGAATTCCATGAATTAATGGTAAAATATCTAAAATAGGAAGTGGCATAGTCTCGGTGTATAGCAACTAAGTGTGCATAGTTATTTGCCACTAGATGGCGACTGCATTCAATAAATAAGCCATTCTTCTGACGTTGAGCATTTTCCTTCGATATCTTAGTAAAAACCACTCTATCATAAAAGCTATATTTAACGATAAAACTTGATATCATGCTTTCAGTCAAGTTTATTCAGTCTCTACATTTCTTGTATAGTTCCGTTCACTTCGACCAGAATCAAACAAGCGAAGAGAAAGAGAGCATGGAGAGAACATGAGCGAGAAACAGAATTCTGCATGAACTCAACTAATTGTTAAAGCGTTTTATATACACATGTTGATTATGATAGAAGGAGTTTTTAGTCAATATACTATAATTTTCAATAGTTATTTTTACGCGATTCTTTCTGCTAACTTTTTCTTCCTATGATTGCCTCCTACATTGCTGCGACAAAAATTATTTTGATATAGAATTATTTTCAAAACTATCAAGCCGTTATTTTCTTCAACTTCACTTAAAACAAGCAACAGAAGAGATTTTTTCATAGCCTCTTTAGTCATATGTAATCTCATTTTCATCATCTCAAAACAATAAACTTCAATCTTATCTTCGGTCAACCCGGACCGACTTGTTCTATTCTTTTTACTGATGAATCGAAAATAACGGGTGCGTCAGAATTAATGGCGATCTCAATATTTCTTCAATATTCCTTTCAGCTTTCATAGTTTCGAACTGACTTTTTTACCAAAAGATTCAGCCTTGAATGCTCTACAAAACCATAAAAAATGAATCACATGGAGATAAAAACAAAGCAATTATTGTAGTAATACTTCTAGCAAGCATCGATATTAACTTTCAAAGAACTTGTACTCAAGTCAATTTGCGTTTTTTCTTGCTAGCGAAACACTTTTAGAAAGTTTCAAAGTAATATTTCTGATGCAATGATGAGCGCACTATGTACTGAAACACACAAAAGAATATTTCAACTAAAAAATACTGGCAAAGCATCCAGTTGTTGGTCAACTAGTCAGCCTCTGGCATATTTCGGCTTTTTATTTGAATCTGGTCGATAGGAAGTGATATTTCTGCAGAATTAATGTATAACTCTATGATATTCCATAGTATCAGTATGTACCTTAAAAAAGCAGAAAAGTTTCACCAAAAATAGTACTTGGTCGAGTAATGTGAATTTTTCAAGAAAACGAAAAATTATTGAAAAAAGCACGTTTTTTAGAAATTTTAAAGAAAAAGTAATACTTATTTTATTCAGCATGTTTTGATTATGAATTTTTTCCGTATATTAGTACGATAGAGCTTTTGAAACTCTACACAATCGGCAGTTCAATTTGCCTCTATAGTTCGATATGAGAACGCATAAATACAAGAAGTTATAGCTCGCGCTCGAAATCTGTTGATGTTACTTGTTTTAAGTATTACTGCAATAATTTCTTTGTTTTTATCTCCATGTGATTCATTTTTTTATGGTTTTGTAGAGCATTCAAGGCTGAATCTTTTGGTAAAAATGTCAGTTCCAAACTATGAAAGCTGAAAGGAATATTGAAGAAATACTGAGACCCCCATTTATCGTGACGCACCCGTTACTTATGATATTTTTTCTTATCATACGAAATATGTGATCTTATGAAATTTCTTAAGAAGTCAAAGTCATACTGTGTACGTGTAGGTAACTTTTTCTAAATACTGCATTAAGTTGTAATCTTATTGATCTCAAATATGATTAAAAGATAGTTCATCGGATTGGGGTGTGGGTGTACGTGTCAATTAAAAGAAGATTGATACCCACACCCACACCGACGCCCACACCCACACCCACAAACACACCCACACCGACACCCTTTTCTTTTTGACATCGTAGTTCACCCTCAAAATAAATCAATACATCGTTGCATGATTTCATACGACAGAGTAAAGATGTGCCGCAAAGATAGCGCTTGAAAAAAGAAATTTTCTTCCAGTACTCATCAATACAAAAACGTTTCAAATAAAACATTGATATTTAAGAAGTTATCAGTCTTAAAAAGCCCATTTTTTCCTCTGACAATTGCTCAGATTTGTCTTGACTCTGTTTTCATGATCCAACAGATCATTCGAGTCGAAAAAATAAAGAATACTGTACTTGCACTATTACTATGTGTTGCATTCAAATTTTCCAATGTCCCTTGGAAGGGACGTACGGCTTCTAAGGCTTAATGCGTTGGCATGGATTAAATTGTGAATGGGTGCAATTACATGATAATGCAGCCAGTATCATGCGTTCCCATGTAGCCGATTTTCCGAAATAATGTACATTATAATGCATTATTTTGCCATAGAAACTCAATGAATGCAATGGCATTATAATGCTTTGGTTCTGCAATGCATTGCAATGCATTCACGTTTTAATACATTAAAATGCATTATTTTGGTTGCACTATAATGTAATTTTATCCATTGCCCATTTGAGGCATTCGAATGCATTGAAAACTTCATATGCCTCACTTGCTATACAGGATCTGTACAATCATATTAAATCCTTATCACAATCATGATACTTGTATCGCTGTGGTCCTCTACCAATATTCGCAACTTATTCGCTATCTATATCTATCCCCTTAACCTTAATTTATGTCTCTAACTTAACTGGACCCCTTCACCTATCTCTCTAACTTAACTGAACCCCTTAACCTTAATCTATCTCTCTAACTTAACTTAACCCTTTAACCTATCTCTCTAACTTAACGTAAACCCTTAAGCTTAATCTATCCCTCTAACTTAACTGAACCTCTTAACTTTCAGCAACCCTCTTACATTTATTTATTCCATAACGTATAATTTTGACCATATCGATAACAATCTAAAACAGAAGACAATTAATGAATAAATAAGTTTATTATTATTAAATTCGAACTTACCAAGCCGACCATAATCTATATCAACCTAGAACACATCAAAAAGATATAGAAATCATTCAATATTGAATTGGAACTTACCGTTTTGAGAAGATCGATAATAGCCTAAAAGAAAAGACAACGAACTAACAATTTTGTTATTCTTGAATTCAAATTTAACATATGAATCATGTCGAATTGTAATTGAAAGCGGCAAGAGTTGAAGAGCGTATGTATGATATAAGGCTGTTGTAAAAGTATTAAAATGTTTTCAGATTTGGAAAAGAATGATTCATGATCTAATCCGTTATACTTGACACTGTGAGCAGTTTTAGTTCACCAGATGCATCCGAAACTGAGCAACGATCACGAGGGAAAACTTTTTTTCAGAGGTTTGATGACTGTGATCTCTTTCATTCTACAGAATATAGTAAAAGCATTCCAAACTCTAGTAGCCCATCGTTGTATCGAATAGAAACTCGAGATCGGATTTCGGTTCGTTACTGCACATTTTCGCGAATGAGTAAACTCGGAAACTCTTCGGCTTGTCTGCGGAAATATTTTGGAAATTGAAAGGGTAATCTGTTACATTTTTTATTAGTTCTTTAACTTGCGCGACTCTTATTGATAAGCACCTGATACGTAGAGAACTGGGTTAAATCAAATATCTACCTGTCAAATCACTATTTCAATATCTCTTTTATGACAAGGATGAATTGTCTAATTTTAAAACATTGCTCTAAATAATTCATTGCAATGCATTTGATAATAATGCATTATCCTGAATTTCTACATAATATCTGATAATGTGTTGAAATGCATTGAATGGTAGTACGTTGTCTTAAAATTCTCCATTATTTGGAACAATGCATTGTAATGCAATGAAATTTTACTGCATTCTCAAACCATTTTCGCATTATTAGAAATAATGCATTGAAACAAAGAGAATTTTAAGAAATTTTATGAAGGTCTACAATAATGCATTAAAATGCATTGAGAAACAAATGCATTGCCTTTCATTAGATCATTATTTGAGAGTAATGTATTAAAATGAATTGAATATGGAGGGAATTTTGAGAAATTTTATGAAAATTCTTAATAATAGATTAAAACGCATTGCAAATAAATGCAGTATGGCTCATTATAGCATTTTTTGAAGAGTAATGCATGATAATCCATTAATTTTGAAAATTAATGGATTATCATTAATTATTTCATGTTTTTGAAAAATAATGGAACATAATGGGTCGTTTTTCCATTATTTATCCATTATTGGCTACATGGGTTATAACGCATTTTCATGCTTTCATGAATTACTATGTCCATTATTTCATAAAGTCGACGACATGGGTAAGAGCTCATATTCTGGCATTTTGTTGATTGTGATTTCGACTATGAGTATCAGTAAATTTTGGAACGAAATTTCTTGTACACTTCAACTTGTTTCATCAATCTTTTGGTTGTTGAATGTCTTCCGTTGGAAAGTACTGTAAAATCGGCTGAAACGTTTTTACTGTTTAAATTCACGTTAGTAGAGTGACATTTCAAGACTGGATTACTTTTACATAGACTAGTCTAAAGAGAACATAATTCTTTCAGAATGCTTTTGCAATTGAAAATTTAGTCGCAATTTTGCTTTTTCTAGGTAAAGAGTGTACGGTCCAATATCGAGCATTTGCTGAAGGACTTGCAGCAAAGTATTGAAGAATTTAAAGAAATTCAGAAAGACGAAGGACAAAATAACTTATTTACTTGCATTCACCGTAATAAGATATCAACAAGTATATCTGCTAATAAAAAGCGTCGCTTTCTTGACATACTCTGCTACCTACCTTACCCAATAGAAACTTCTCGGTCGTATGTTATTTTGAATCTACGAAAATATTATCAAGGAAACGAATGTAAATTGCGTGAAATCGACGATTTTGAAGCAAATTATAATTCAGAAAAAGCCATTTGGTGGTACACGCGTAATATATTCCTGTTTCATTTAACAAACAAAGCATTCTTACTCCAAGACACAAAAATGATGTTCTTGTTCGGCTTCTTTGTACGTGATCTGCAATTAAAGTTACGCCAAGAATGGGAACTTTTTAGGCTTAGTGAAGCGGATAACCCAATCGTAACAGTTTATCGAGGTCAACTAATGTCACTTCACGAAATCAAAACAATAATAATCATAGGACACGAGCTTGATTTAGAATATTGTCGAAATATATATGTAACCAACAACACATTTCTATCGGCCACTAGAGATCGTAATACAGCGGCTTTCTTCTTAAAAAAGTCTGAAGATTCCAAGGAGCAAATGCAAGGCGTTCTGTATGAAATCGAACTTGATTTCACTATAGAATCGACGCCTTTAGCAGATATAAGCAGTCAAAGTGCCTTCAATGACGAATCGGAAGTCCTACTTGGAATTGGATGCACATTTGATTTGGTCAAGATTTACTACGATGAAAAAGAAAAGTTTTACATTATTAAATTGAAGCTGTTGAATCAATTGGATGAAGCTGATATCAAGGAATATGTGAGCACTAGTGAACGTCGAACCCTGAAAACGTGCGTATCCCTTCTCATGCCGGTTTGTTATTCGTTAAACAGAATTGTTCTTACCACGGAAGAAGTCAATCAATTTTTTACTATGTTGATTGAATATTTTCCACATGAAAAATGGCTTTCAGCTGCTAAATTTCATTGTAATTTAATGCAAGAAGACTGCTGTTTTAAGGGATGGAATTCAGAAACACTGCTATCTTACAAAGTGGCAATTGACATGTGGTGTGAATTTGTGGATGATACGGAAATTAATTGTTTTGTAGAGATCGGAATGCTTAACACTACTGTTTCCACGTATTACCAATCCGTGCGCAATGAAATAATATCCAAAGAGCACGATGAACTAGCCATAATTTGTTATCGATGCGCACTCGAAAATACGTCAACAGATTACGAACGTATGAAAATATATCAATTACTTACTATCAGTAATCGCAATCTCATATTTCAGTTGAGTCAGATGAAACTCGGTCTAGAATGTATGTTACATTATCAATTTTCAGATGAGTTTCGAATCGCAATGGAAATGAAAACAGTTGCATACCGTTGTGAAACTATAGGCCAGTATGAAGAGTCATTGAACTTTTACACAAGAGCATTGGAAGTATTGCCGAAAAAACAACCAGAATATTCTAATTATGATCTTTTTGATGAAACGGAACATATTCTCTCTACTATCTTGAAGATTTATAAAGTGCACAAACAAGATGATGTCAAACCTTATGTGAAATATAGATTAATGTTACACGAGAAAACAGTGAGAAATGCCACGGAAACACCGATCAAAGATTGGAACTGGTATTATGAAACGAGTTACCAAGCTGAAGTGCAACTCCGAAAAGAAACAATATTGAAAAGTCACATAGAAATGGTAACCTGTTATTTGGATGTCGCAGAATATGATTTGGCCAACCAACATTTTGCAAAAGCTATACAACTTTCACGTGATCGCTTTGGAGATAATTATAAACCAAATGAATTGAAAGAACTTGAAGAAAAAATGAAGAATTTGACTTTTGCCAAAAATTGACATAAAATTCATAGATAATTTAGTTAACACTTGATTAAAGACGAAGAGAAAGGAAGCTAGGGTGGGTGTGGGTGGGGCGTTTCAGTGCGTCTGTGTGTGTTGATGTGGATGCCAATCATTAGTTATACGTCATTGTGGTTGGCCCCTACCCCCAGACCCACACCCAACTATTCAGGTTCATTATATTTTGACGTCGATAGTAGTTCTATTTTATCGTACACCCACACCCCATATGCAACATTGGATTCAAATTTAGTTCAACACTAAATAATCGTTTCGTTTTTATTCATGCATCGCTCTCGTTACCTATCTATTTCTCTGGTTTTTATTCCAACTGAATTCAACAATTGAGAGTAGGATTTGGTAAAAATAGAATTTTCGACACATAGAAACAACTTAATTTGTGATCACTTCATGACCCACTTAGTTTACAATAAATTTTCCCACTTCATTAACAAGAAATTCTTCGTATCTAAAATCTTTGAAAGAAGTATCTTTCCAAGAAATGTTAAAATAAAACATTTTGTTAATTACAATGGAAATTTTCTATTTATACAGCTATACAAAAGTGATCGATTCTAATAGATTCAACAAATAAAATAATGTTTCGCTTTATCAATTTGTATAATGAAATTTCCAATGTACTTGATATTGAATTTTCACAATTGTAAATTATCCAAATGATCGAAATCCTTTATTATGTTGAGCAGACAGATAGATTATGCGATTTTTTTTAAATATTAAGATTTCTTAAAATATCATTGGCTGCTTGTTTCATAGTTTTCATTGTTCTTGGCATAAATGTGTCTGTAAATGGTTGTTCGTCAATTGCAGCACGTTTCATTATATCCATGCATGGTTCGTGATTTCGAATAATCTGACGATATTTCTTATGATTTGAAATGAGTCGAAATAGATTTAGTATAACAACACAAGTATAATTTTCTAATATATCATTATCGAGATTTATCGTCGGATAGAATTTACTGAGTAACGATACCAAAAGTTCTATTAATAGTTGAATACTTGACAATAGGTTCGTATCATGATTACTAAACGTCTTATGTAATATTTCATCATTGTAAAATAATTTTACTAGTACTGTTAACGGTTCCGACACATGAGAACCATTGTAACGATATTTTTCAGTTTTTGCAGCATCAATACATAGTTGTATGATCATGCTCAAAATTTTATTCGAATATTTTGTTGGATCCATTTTAATTTGATTCATATCAGTAAGAAGTGCACGAATCATAGCTACGTGTATAGTCATATCATCAGGATCATCATGATCATTTGGTTCAATTTTTATTTCTTCAACTACTTGAAGTGCATTGAAATTATTCAATTGACTGATACCATCATCATGTCTTGATAAATTATGTAGAATATGTATCGGTGCATCTAATTTATCGTCTCGAAATTTATTTTCACGAGTTTTTATCCATTCTACAACACTACTTGCATAGCCAGCATATAAAAGTATGGGTACTAGTATTGTTTTATCCGATAGATTCCATATTAATGATATAATACCATCAGTTAGGTTGTCATGTTTAGAATCTTCATCAACATGTTCACGCATTGCAATTAATAGTTTATGATCATCATCTGTTGAAAAATCGTCATGTTTAAATTCTACCAATGATGTTGTACTGGCTAGCATTTTTATAATAAGACGTACATTAGAATCGATGAATGTTATTTTAGATGTTGAATCATTATTATCATTTTTAAATATGTATGCATGATGAGTAAGCATTTTGAAGCAAGTAAAGAATATTTCATGTACTAATAAATGATCTTTGTTACAAATATCTTTTGATAAAACTATTGTAAATACTTGTGTTAAGACAGCTCGGCTAACATTTAAAGCAAATAATTCGTCATCAGTAGCTTCATCGACCGCAGCAAGTACTTCAGGCCATAGATCAAGAATTTCTTGGATGGCACTTTTAATTTTAACGTCTGAGTCACTCATCGTTAATCGATGATATTCATTTATTTTCGATAGAACTACTTGTATATGTGATGAAGAATCCATTGATCGAGTTTTCAAGTCTAAAACCTATAAGAATCATACGTATATGTATGTAAAGTGATTGGCATTGCTCGTTTTAGCAGGACTTTGCTTCGATTGATCGATTAGTTAACCTGTTTATTGAGAATGAAGAACAAGAAGAAAAAATTGTACAAGAATATTCTTTTACAATGAAAAAATATAAAATTTTGTCGAACTACCTTCTGACAACAAAATGAAATATTTCATCTTTACCTTGTCAAGTCGTAAACGACTGTTACGTAGAAAAAAAGAAAAAAACACACGTGCACTCTATACTAACAAAACAAAAATAACAACATGAAAAAAAAGAAATAGAACGTTTGTATACTATGAGCAACAGAGTAAATGATAACGTGTGACATAAATCAGTTTGATTTATGCAGACATATGTCAACGATGCAATAAAAAATGTGTTTTCATCAAAGAAATTATACTGAAGACTGGATAGGCATTTGTGACATTCATGGAGTTCAAAACTTTAAGAAAACTGTATTAAATTTGTTCTTCAAAACATATTTAAATCATATCTTGCGATGGTAATGTTGTCTTTCTTTCATGAGCTTTTGATGTTCGCAACAGTGAAATTTATGACATAGATCAATATGAAAAACCATAAATTACTTGTGATTACACAGACGTCAAATAAGAATAACAATCGATACTTTTGAATATCCAATGATGAATAGTATCAATCTTAAAATCATGTTTGATTGAAATAGTAGCAAGTTCTCAAATGATGCATGCATCGATTCGAACATTGTTTAAAAATATTATTTGATTGTTGAAGATCTTTTAACTTCTGCTTGATGTAGAAAATGTGTGATCATTCGAATGCTATAGGCTGCACCAACTATTGACAGCAAAAACTAATACACTCCCATTCCAGTTTTCGAACAAACTTTCATAAGAATCTCATGAAACACCGAATTTTTACTAGCATTCAATGAAAATAGCACCATGGAGTTATCAAAATATGTTAATATTGAAACGATCAAGAAGGTGAAAATTCTTGACTTAGATACTTAAGAGCAAAGCTCTAGAGTTGTCTTCAACAGAATTTATACTTTGAGTAAGTAGGAAAACTTCTCCCTTTCTATCTACACAACTTCAATTTTCCTTGTTTGTCCCTTGCGACGATTGCAATATATTTCCTGTGGGTCATGATATCAAATAGCAAGCCCTAAATCGGTCGAAAAAACAACATTCAGAAAAAACTGGTACTTCATCTCGAGTCGAGTGGTATGAATCCGTTTAAACTTCGCATTAATCCTATTTTATGAGAAGTATGTTTCCGTGATATGAATTCTATTGTTATATGACGACTGATTCTGGCAATTCGCATATATGAAAGTCACAATGTCAATGTTAACTGACAAACTAATGTCACTTGTTTGACACAGTAAGATACATTATTTCTAAATGTGTACTATTCTGATGATTCAGAGTCGATTTACTGACATGGGAAATGATAAGGTAGACTTCTAGTGCTCTACGACATAACAAATCTGAACAATCTGCATTTACATCGATCCCTATTTTGAATCGTCGTCACAAATTCAGCTGAATGTTTAATATTGAATAGAATCGAATTCCAGATATTTGGTTATCGTTAGATATAGTGAACCAGATCGTGTAAAGCAAAAGACTCTATTACGTTCAATGATTCTTTTTCATTCAACTTGTTTTGTTTTAATTTATAAAAAATAAATGCACACACACACACACACACACACAAACATATCTATATGTAATGAGATATGAAAAAAAACAGCTAGTAGATAATTTTTACATTGGACTTAATTGTTCTTTGATGTGTTTTTAGTTTCATCTAGTCGTTTGGACAAAAGTGCTCGTGAAACTTTGGATGTGTTCTCTCGTTTCAATGCATTCGTAATATATTGACCAGCATCAATCAATTGATTCATATCAACACCTGTTTCATAACCGAGTCCATCCAATAGATAAAGAACATCTTCGGTTGCTACGTTTCCTGATGCACCTTTCGCATACGGACATCCACCTAAACCAGCAACACTTGAATCTACACAACGTATACCCATTTCTAATGCTTGAGCTATGTTTGCTATCGCTTGTCCGTACGTATCATGGCAATGAATAGCCAATTTATTCAATGGAATGCCACTTGATCGTATTGCTTGCAGTAGTTGCTGAATAGACCTAGGTGTACCAACACCAATCGTATCACCGAGTGATATTTCATACTGATGAAATAGAAATATTTCATTTTTTTGATTGTAAAACCTAATAGTCTACTTACGCATCCCATGTCGAGCAACTTCTGTACAACTGGTACAACTTGTGATGGTTTCATTTTTCCTTCATATGGACAACCAACTACACAAGATACATAACCGCGAACAGGTAGGTTTTTCTCATGTGCAATCTTCGCAACTTCATCGAACCGTTGCAACGATGTTTCAATTGAACAATTTATGTTCTTCTTTGAAAATGCTTCCGATGCCGCCGAAAATATGGCGACTTCATCAACACCTTTCGTGCCCAATGAAAGAGCTTTGTTTAAACCTTGGACATTAGGTGTTAAAGCTGAATAACAAATTCCAGGTATTCGATTGATGCCAGCTAGTACTTCAACGTGATCACCCATTTGTGGTACCCATTTAGGTGAAACAAAACTCGTTACTTCAATTCGTTTGAGACCAGTCCGACTGAGACGATTGACGAATTCGATTTTGACTGATGTTGGTACTTGAACTTTTTCATTTTGTAAACCATCACGAGGACCCACTTCGAATATTCGAACAAAATTATCTTTTGACGATGAAGAATTCCACTTTTGACAAGTCACATTATATTGAATTAGATGACGGAGAATTATTCTGGAGCACATACGTCTTCTCTTAAAATCAAAAACAAAGCAAACAATATTTTATTCAATAACTTTACACGGATAAAATAAAAAGTTATAAATAAATTTATTCAAAAGTATAGTATCAACAATTAAAATAGGTCTGATAGTTTGTGTTTCATGACTGAACAGCGATTGCCAATGAAGCGACATAGGTTTCATATATTTTACGATCAATATCTGACGGTTCAAAAGGTCCTTGAAGACATACGGCTACGGATCGTTCATAAATTCGAATAGCCTCATCACTAACAATAGGTTCATCAAACATGGACATTAATGTTTGTTCTAATGATTCTTTTTCTATGTGTTGATGCTGTGGTTTTGTTTGTGTTGATTTAATACGTTCATTTGTCACAGTTGAGACACTAAAGTAAGAAAAAGAAAAATATAGAAATTATCGTAAAAAAAGACAATCGACATCTGTGGTAAATTTTCGTCTTCAGATATTGGATTTTCTCTATATCAAATATTAAAGAAGGTATCTGCTTGACAATGATCATTGGCAGCACTACACCAAGAGCAGACACCTCTAATGCGTCTCAAATACTTGACAATACGCAATGATAGCTCCCATGATGTTCAATTTAATTCTTCTCGGGACTTGAAATTTGAATTCATATATCAAAAAGGAACAACATTAAAATACGAGAAATCTTAAATAACTTAACGGGAGTACAAAAAAATACTTTAAACCCACTTCGATCAACTCATTGTTGAGTATTAGTTGAGAATATCGAATTAGTTTTACATATATCGTATTGTAATGGACTGAAATCTTCTCATTAATAGTGAAACAACGATATACTTTTATATTTCCGAGAATACCAGTAGAAGAGCGTATTGTCTTTCTTTTGCTCAAAATTTTAATGACCTTTCAGAGTAAGAAAAATGTAGTTTCGACTGATAAGAGAAACATCGCCCAGTAGCTGATGAATAGCTAGCTACTCAGATTTAGTCTACTTCAGTAGGTGACGTTTACATTTCAAAACTGGAACTTGATGACATGGATCGATTCGATGAATGAGATAATTCAGGGAAATATTGATTGTAATTTAATGGTGTCGTTGGTAATGAACACGCATCACTTGCTATTTTCGCATATTGTTCATAACATTCTAATGATTCACTCGATGGTTCTGCCAAATAAAATCCATAGACATCATTTGTTGACGGAAATATCGTACTTAAAAGACGTTTTATTTGCATGGCACTGTGATTCGAATCATTATTAACTGATTTCGTAACGGGCTTTGATTTGAAAGATTTTTTACTTGTTATTGATATTTGTTTTTTAGAAGTTTCTTCGTCAGTATCCGTATCATCAACAATATCTTCATCCGATGTTTGATCTTGATTTAAGTTTTGAGATTGATTTGATAAGGATATTGATGACGGAAGAAGTGTACGTTGTTGAACATCAGTATTAAGACTAAATACATTACGTATATTCATTCTTTGAAAATTCATCGAATTTATATGAAATCAACTTCTATGATAGCTTTTCAGATAATCACAAATGATTTATAAAGGGCATTGCCATGCGTTCTCTATTATAGACTCATGGTAATATATCTATTTTTCAGCTATGGAAACAAGGAATATTAGAAAAATATGTGCATAGTAAATGTTTGAACATAAGATATAATTCAATGCTAATTTTTAAAAGAATCTCTTAGACCCTTACAATAATATTTTGGAAAACTGATTGTCACGACCTTCGATGAGAAACTTCCAAAAAATATCGTTCTGAACGAGAAATGTTTATGGTAGAATTTTTCTGTGTCTTTTTATTTGCTTCTGTTCTGACATGATACCATCGAATTTGTTGTTTTTATATATACTATATAAAGTATAAGCTAATGAATTAATGTTCTAAATTAGGATAGAAACATGTACAATATTGAGAGAATTCATACTAAATCAATGTATTTGAAATGTACCCATGGACAAACTTTTGTCTATTAATTTTCGTGAGTACATCAAAGTATCAAGTACAAATCTATTTTCAAGCATAAATAGTATTTCTAGGACACAAACAAATTTATGATTTTGAGAGCTTTCATTGTACACACAGTTGACATGAGACTTGATATAAAAGACATTGATGATTCTACTATCATGTAAGTGTATTTCTAAATGAATTGTCTTTGGATACAAATTCGTCGCAATATGTTAGATACTTGATGATAATATTCTTTTCCTCGATCATCGATGAGATGAACTTTATTTAAATTATTTTTTCCTTGAGATTATTTACATGAATCACAAGAAGAACGGTGACAAAACTTTAGTGTCTTCAGTTTATTAAAAATAATCATGATTGATAATCATTGAATTAAAATGAGTTACATCAATTTTACTATTAATAGAAAGTTTCTCTTCTCTCGACTTGTTATTCTTTTTATGAGCGCAGTATGCATGATTTTTTTTGACATTGCTCAATCAATCGACACGAAATTTTACCTGAGACTAGCAGCTGTTGTTTTCCGTTGTTTATTATCACGTGCAGAGAACGGTGTAAAATCACGAATATTGGCGTAGTTATATGCTATGTCTCTAAAATGAAAAAAACAAAACATATCGCTAGTAATCTATCCAGTGAATGAGCACATGTGATGTTTTCATTTACTTATTAGTTGAATCCATATGCCATTCAAATTTCTCTTCAAATACTGTTAATTCATCAGGACGATAGTATTCATTAAAACCATCCACAAGTGGATCACCGTATTTTACTGAAATAACTTCAAGACAATCTTCGTTCGATTTCAGAACTAGAACAAAGAGAAGTAGCTGTTTTTTTTCTTGATATCATAGAACGATATAGAATAATACTTTGTTCAGCTGAAAATGGTAATGAAAACCATATATCATCACCAAGAAAATTCGTGCAACTAGAAATGAAAAGGACAAAAAAAACACGAGATATTTTCCTAAAATAAGGTTTATATTAATGGATTTACTGTGGTGCTACATAACCAGGCATGACTCGTGGATCATGTAAATGATAATCACTTGCTAATTCCCAAAAATGTGGTCGACCAATTTTCGGTTGAAAAATACCCAAAAATAAATTCATCGCATGTTGCTTTTCCGTATCTATGTGAGAACATTGAATACGTTGTATGATATTACAGTATGATGATAAATTACAGCGATGGTACAATAAGAAAAATTCAAATATTAACAGCCCTATTTTTGACAACGTTTCGAAGCTGGCACAAGAAAAGAATTCTTTAAGATGTTCCGAAATTTAATATTTCCGACAAATGTTTTTTTCTTTTGTCAGTTCGATCCCGCTGAAAATTTTATCTCAATCGACGATGCGTATCATAGAATTATTCAGATATGTGTTTTTCCATTGAGATTAGAAAAGTATTTGCATATGCACTTCTGAATGAAGTATGAGATTAAAAAAATGTATTCTGACAACTAAATGTAATATATGTAGTATCGTATTCATAAGAATAGTTTTCGGTTTTTTTTTTGCACACAGCATAAAATGATTCATTCATCGAATAATACCTGAAAAAGTATTGGAATAATAGCGTGAAAGTGTTTGTACAATATCTCGAGATTGTGCTGACCAAGCTGTTGGTGAGTTTTTATAAGTATCAATACGATGAACTAATTGACTACCAGCATATTGTTGCGCAAGAATATCACCAGAATGTTCAAATAATTGTTTAATTACTCTAGATAGAATAATATGAGTGATTAAATACTGATTAACAAGTGATAATATAACTTACAATTCGGCTGCAGAATCTTCTTGTAAATATGGTGAATCAGTGAGACCCATAGAAAACAACTAAAAGAGATTGTTTATTATATTGTCTCTTAGAGAAAAAGACGACCGTAGGTCAAATTGGTTCAATAGTATTCTAGGACGCTACTATCCTACAGCGCAGACTACTATTAAAAAAAGACGTCCTTCATATCAATGTTTTACAAACGATTTGATGAAAGTCGAAAACGATATTGAACTTTAGACGTACGTAATTCATCTCTAACTAAATATCATTCATATATGATGATATGAACATAGAATATCGTGAGAGAAGAAATATATATGCAAAACAATGACGTATAGTACCGATATACTGCATTTTGTGACAGTATCACGAATAAGAGGAAAACCATATATTGAACGATACTAATCGAATCTTGGTATCGGAAAGATATGAAACACGATCTCGATTGATTGCTGCATTATAAAAATTTTGACGAACTCAACTGTAAAAGTATTCCTCTTTCTACAAGCACAATATGAATGTATTACATACGTACACGTATTAGCTTGGATGGTTCTCATGAGAACACAACAATTTTAGATTCTGATTTCAATTTAATTTTTCTCTAACACGAAAATATTGATTCGAACATAAAAGACATAATTCTTTACCTGATATCCAAGAGCACATCTAGCTATAGCATACATGGCTGTATTTGTTCGATCAAGACAATCAACACAATTGACTCTTACGACACCTGTTTGTACAAAATATGATTGATATGGTGTTAATTTAATAGCATTTTCTCTATGAAAATAAAAAAGTCGATTTCATTCTTTTGCATCTATGAAAACAGTCTACTTGTCATAAAAATATTGCTTATCATTGACTAATAATGGAAAATTTTGAAAGAATCCAGTTTGTTGCAAATAACGACGAGCTATTTCATCTAATTTTGGCATTACACGTCGATGTTTGCTGTTCAAAAGAAAAGACAAAAGAGAACACAGATGAATACTTCTATGAACTATACAATCGTTCATAATCACATACGAACGATTGGCACGAGCCATGTCAAATGCTAAATATTGTATGCCATTATCATCCGGTATAAATTGTTTTATATAATCCAGGGCACTACAAAATTCTTCGGATAAAATATATTCTTGCTTTTTCTTTTCACGTTTCTATGAAGTATATTTGATTAATACGAGTAGAGAAAAAAATGATGATAGAAAAAAGAACTGTTAATTACTTTAACAAGATTGAGAATAAGAACTAAACGTGAATATGAAAAACATAGATTAGGAAATTGATATGAAGAAAACATTCAACTGACCTGGAGAACCGTAACGATAAAATAATTGCCGAAAATGTTGTGAAGCCACTACATATGTTGGATCATTGAGGTCGACTACAGAAGTTAAATGAATACTTTCATCGAAAAAAGATTCCCTGTTGCTACTGTCTAAGTTCACGATAATTACAAACTTATACAAATACTGACGGGGATACTTTGCGAGATATGAATAGAATTCCGATTGAAGAATTTAGCGTTTTCAAACCGCAGATAAAATGATTTCATATGAAACTATGATGACTATTGATTCAGTTTCAAAAATCTTAGACTCAATTAGTTCTATTGATTTTCATTTAGTCAAGTCAAATCTATAAAGAAACTCCAGATTGATGAAATACCTAACTGTTAATGATCTATGTTTTTCTAATATATCAAAAAGATTTCTATTAGCTGAATAATGAGTTTTGTTGAAACAGTACCTATTGTCATCATCAACGACTGTATAGTCGATTAGAAATAACTGAGACACTGTGTTGCGATATCTCTAAAAAATCAAATATGCATCACAATTAATATAGAAGGAATATTATGATATTCTTCTCGTACATTCTAAACGAAAAATTTTCCCTGCTATTGAGTCTAGAGAAAACTAATAATACGGATCGGTAATATCTGACTTATAATAATAGAGTACATATCTAAAACAATTTTCTTTATTTTCTTGTGTAACGATAAATTATCTCTGGTTTTCATACAATCATTGGAATATAAATACGATTTCTATTCATTCAATCCTGATTGTTGGTGAACTTGGATGATTTCTAGTAGTTATCTAGTTTACATGAAGATTTTAACGAATCTTTTCAAGTGACTTACTAACGATTGGTGGCTTGGGTACTTGTTTCGGATCTTGACTCCAAAATGCCGGTACACTACCACGTAGTTGTACATAAGAAGTAAAATGACTTTTACCAAGTGAAGAAAGTGAAGCATCATGAAGTATTTGCTCTGTTTCAACTTCATTCGCTACATAACCCTAGTACATGTTGTTACTTTTTTTTCCTGCATACATGTCTTCCTGATTCTCAATCTTACTTTACTATTTCCACCCCGCTTAAGAAATCTTGTGCCAGAAAATCTTTGTGATCTTCGACAAATTAATGTTAAATAGACCGAACGACAAAATACATTCAAGTTGTATTGCAGTATAACACCTAAATAAAAATTTAAAAGATGAGAGGAGGAAAAAAAATATCCTTTTTTTCTAAAATACCATTTATAATAAAAAGGAGCCATCTTGGATGAACTTGTGATCGAATTGATTCTTGAAGATATTCATTCCAAACATATTTCCATGTGGGTTGATAACGTGTACCCCAACAATCGTTTTCCTCATTTCCATTAGATTTCTCTCGATTTTGTTCCATGAAATTATATTGCAATGTATGTGTTAAATCATATGTATAACTAAAATAAAATCCATTTGTCAAATCAAGATTTTGTAACGCACGAAGATATCTAAAGGATATTGTATAACAAACAAAATTACATTGAAACAACGTTTTCTTACTTGCTTTCGTCGGGATGACTTTTTTTTATATCTGCATTTGTAATACTTAACATCACTGTTTCTTCAATTTTATATATTCTATGATAACCGATTCGAGCTACTTGACTTCGTCGTGTTATGACAATCATATAATAGCCTTCGAGAAATTTAATAAAACCTTAATTGGTAACAAACAATTTTCTCATCATTTGTTGTTTTTCTTGTAGCATTTAATCGTTTCTTTATCTTACCGACAATGCCATGACAATGAATTGTTTTACTAAAACCACCAACACGACTATTGCTTACTTCAATGGTACCAAGAAGTTGACGGAGTTCAACATGTGAATATTCATGCTAGAATAGATAGTTATGAAGGAAAATAATCATTTGAATTGAACAAAAAACACCTACTTGATCTTCAATGATGTTTAATTCTTTTTGATCCATACGATCAATTTTAAGGATGCGACATTTCGACCGATTCTTATTCATTGCCACAACAATATATCGCTAAATGAAATAATACTTATTTATGCAAATATACTCGCTAATAATCTTCTCTACATACATTATGTGTAGCATAAATAGTAAAATGTTGCCACGGATTAAGTAATGGATACTCAAGTATTTTTGATGTCATGTTTTTTTTAATCTAGAATAGCAAGTTGATCAATTAAAATACGTAGCATCATCTCCGCTAGATATAATAAACAATTCAAGTTTCTCTTTTGCACAATAGTGCACGGGTAACTTTCGACATATTTTCCCGTTTTAACATATTTGTAATAAATAGACTCGCATCAATCAATTGATTAATGTCTACCCCTGTTTCATAACCAAGTCCATTCAATAGATAAAGAACATCTTCGGTTGCTACGTTTCCCGTTGCACCTTTCGCATACGGACATCCACCTAAACCAGCAACACTTGAATCTATACAACGTATACCCATTTCTAATGCTTGAGCTATGTTTGCTATCGCTTGTCCGTACGTATCATGGCAATGAATAGCCAATTTATTCAATGGAATGCCACTTGATCGTATTGCTTGCAGTAGTTGCTGAATAGACCTAGGTGTACCAACACCAATTGTGTCGGCAAGTGCTACTTCATACTACTACGCAGAAAGGTGATCATGCATACTTCGATAGTAAGACATTGATTTAAATGAACTTATGAAAAACTTACACAACCCATATCCAACAGTCTTTGAACAAGAGGTACCACTTGTGATGGTTTAATTTTTCCTTCATATGGACACCCAAGTGTACATGATATCGATCCTCGTACAGGCAGTTGTTTCTCATGTGCAATCTTCGCAACTTCATCGAACCGTTGCAACGATGTTTCAATTGAACAATTTATGTTCTTCTTTGAAAATGCTTCCGAGGCCGCCGAAAATATGGCGACTTCATCAACACCTTTCGTGCCCAATGAAAGAGCTTTGTTTAAACCTTGGACATTAGGTGTTAAAGCTGAATAACAAATTCCAGGTATTCGATCGATGCCAGCTAGTACTTCAACGTGATCACCCATTTGTGGTACCCATTTAGGTGAAACAAAACTCGTTACTTCAATTCGCTTGAGACCAGTCCGACTGAGACGATTGACGAATTCGATTTTGACTGATGTTGGTACTTGAACTTTTTCATTTTGTAAACCATCACGAGGACCCACTTCGAATATTCGTACGAAATCACTTATTCGACGAACAGTCGACTTAAATGAATATTGCATATTTCGAAATAACATTGCACTGTTGCTATAAGAATCATTCCTAAAAACTAGCTTCATCTAGAATATTGAATATATATTAATATGATTCTCAAAAATATATGCTTATTCAAATCGATGACTGTTATGGTAAATTTTTGTATCAATTTTTCTTCAAACGTTTAGAAGTTCTTGTTGATTCCTGATTACGAATTTTCTTCCTTTTCTTATCAATGACTTGTGTGTTATTCTTCAGTATGCCTAAGAGTTTTTTCAATCTATTAATATCATCCGTAAATTGATTCTCTATACAAAACTGTAGCAATTGATCATATCGTTGACAAATATCAAAGTTCGAAATTTGCGTTAATTTTCTCAAATCAATAGGACATAAAAATAATGGCTGCGAGAAATCTTCTTGTAAATGTCCACTCCCATTCATCAAACATTCGTAGTAGATACAATGATCAATACCAAGTAAATGACCTATTTCGTGTGTAAGAAGACGACATGAACGAAGTAAAATAATCGTTGCCATCGACTTGGATCTTGTCCTTTTTATTTTCCAATCATACCAAAACTCTTCGCTAAATTCTAGACGAGGGTCATAACGGAAAAAGGAAAAAGCTGCTACATGACCGTTTCCATCAGCTAAACCTGCGATAAACAGATCAGATTCATCCAAATACAAATCATGTAAAGTGACTGCAACAAGGCATCGAGCATCGTTAGGGATCGCACGTTTTAGTTGATTCAGTAAATTATCTACATAAATTTGTGAATGTCCAGTTATGGTATTATAACGTGTACGAAGATTTATCACTTTTATAGAATCATTTCTACCTTTAACTGTGCCTGCAACGAATATTTTTATGTCTCAAAATGTCAATGTAAAAATAAAAACAATAACTTACAGGTCCATGTTCGTTTGTTATCATTCCAAGTCGTATCGGTAAATAAGGGAAGAAGTTTAACTTTCAATTGAAAGAAACGTTGCGTATAATCAAGTAAGCGATCAATATTTAATAATGATACTAGATCACCATTGTCAAGTACTGTTAAATAAATATATTTTTGTGATGAATCAGTATCATCAAGAAATGGACATTCGTCAAGAAACTGCTCATATGTTTGACCTTTTTCTTTATAATTTGCCAACCAATCTAGATCACTTTTTGGATTTGGCAATGCACTAAATGAGTTTTTGAATTCATCAGAAAATGAAGCATCATTACCAAGTGCTTTATCAATATCGTTTTGTGTTGGTACACGAAAACCTCGAACGAACGATATAGTTTTCGACATGGTTATTATCTAAATAAAGGAGATGAAGATAGTATACAAGTAGTAGACAAAGATGGATCACAATATTCTATGATTTTATCTGTTCAATATTTATAAGCAAACAATTGTCATCTACATATATAAACGTGACATGAAAACAAGAACAAATAGTCTATTGATCATCATCGTCATCATCACCAATTTCATTAGTCATACGACGCGTAGTCGAACGAATGGATCGATTATTTGTAGTACTATTATTATGATTTATTTTCAATGTTCGTTGTTTCTTATGAGCAGTTTCAGTTGATTTTTGAGTTGTATTTTCATCATTATTCTCATTGGCTCGTAATATACTAACAACATCATTTTGGTTCCATTCTTGTTTACAAATTGGACATGGATAAGTTGTTTTTCTCGTTGTTGAATTGCTAGTAGATTTTGACAAACGAAGAAAATATCGAGCAGCACATGAACGATGCAAATGAACGTCACATGAACTGAAACGTTTTTATTGAAAAACAAAAAGAACAATTTTAAAAGCATCTTTTCCTTTTTTCTTGTGTATAGTTTACCTGTTCGAACAGACCACTCCTCGAATTAATAGACGCGTACATATTTGACAATTGTAAATAAAATCTTTATAGGTATCCATGATGAATGCTTGCATTTCTAATATAGCTCGAGCATGAAGTATAACAGTATTGTTGGGACCACTTTCGATCCATTTATCACGATGAAAGCGTGTCATTGTTTCACTGAATTCTTTTTGTGTTACTTTTAAATCATTAGAAAGAATAGCTTCGAATACTTCACGACTTGTTATACATCTAGGATGAAATTCAATAGTTTAATGAAATATAGAGTTATTATTTAAATCGTCGAATTTTCGTTTTGCTCCATTCATTTGAACATTATTATATCGAAATGAGAGTGAAGTCAGAGTAGATTTTCTTGATCTCGAAAATACCTATGTCATACTTTTACGTTGGCATGTGTTGAACTTTATGAATTCGTTTGAAATCTATCTGTCTGTGGATGTTTCGCACTTTCGTAGATCTATATTTGACATGATATGAATCAGATTTAATCACATCAATAGACACTTCTCGATAAAATTTCACATGAATATATATATATGTATGTATTCATTGAAATTTTTCATCCTCAAACTTACATCCGAATACATTATAAATATTCGAATCTCTATTGATTGTATTAATGGATTGTTTTCTTTTTGGAAAATCTCCATTTGTATAGATCATTTATTTTATGGTAAAAAGAATTAGTCTGCAAACGATATGTAAATCATAAAAGATATTCATGTTACATGAATAGAATAAAGCACATTCAGTAATCGGAGATTTTTTGTCTCATTCTCACTCTATACAGTCTTGTCAACAGCAATGAACTCCTACGTGACAGATTGTTAAGATTTTTACATTTCAATCAATACATTTTCCGTTCATCTCATATGGTTTTGAGGAAACTTCATATTTCTGATGCAAAATTTTTACTATATATTTTTAGTAATACTCAAAAATAACTCGTTTACTAAAGATTCGAATGAAAAATCGTTAGTTTTTAGAGAATGAACATCATTGAGGATGATCAAAAAAAGCCGTCATTATAATTTTCATTTGGATTGATGCAGGTCTCTTTCGTTTGAAAATTCCAGAAATCGAACTCAAGGAACATCTAACTTACGTAGAAATCCTATTTTTATTTAAATGAATCGGATTCAATATAAAACTTATATCTTAAAATGTCCAAAAAATGATCGGTGTGCGGCTATAGTCATAGAATGGAATATTCAACATGTATATGACTTTAAAAATTATCTTGTACATTTTAGTTTGATTAGCAAGCTTTTATGTTATACAACGAAAAGAAAAATGACCACTAACTTTTCATCACTAGTCACAACCAATTCCAATAATTTTTCAAACATTGCTGCTTCTTTTTCCGTATATGAACCATCCATTTTAACAAATTGTGGCTTGAAATTTTGTGCACATACAAAATAAATATCATTTTCATGTTCTTCACTTGTAACTTGTTTTATTTCAATACCATATTGATTAATATGTTGATTAATTAATGGTAAAAAAACCTGCGTTAACGTACGAATTTCATCTTTAACTTTTATTTTTAAATCATATCGTTGGCGTAAGGCACTTAGAAGATCAATCATTTCTTTTTCATTATAGGCACCATCATGTAAAAAGTATTGTATTAATTGTTTATGATAGTCTTCAAGTGCTGTTGACATTGACATTATTCTACAAACATTGGTTGTCTTTAATCTCTCAGCGCAGATTATAGGTAAAAAACAATTCTTTTTACAATGAATTTTATTGATTTTATTTGATGATTCATGCAAGAAAAAAAGCATTCGCACATAAATGACGATGAGGAAAAAATATTTAAAAATAAAAAGTCAAGGCAAAATAACTACAATTAAAGACAGAAAAATAAAACCATATTGCAAGTGACAAAAAAAATAATGACATATTTACAAATTTGATATTGACAAGAAAGCAAAACATGTAAAACTATTCATATATTTTTATTTAATTAGACAAATTGTGGTTTATATGCTAAATAACTTTTTAAATTGTCCGGTAAACGTAAGTGTTTAATTTGTTTTCGATCGACATAGCGTAAAATATTTCGTCGTGTTATGGCTTTTAATGTCGTACATGTATACGGTAAAGAATAAACTTCAATAAGACGTACATGTGATGATGGTTCAATATTTTTTAAAATAGCTAATGTAGAACAACAATTTGACAGTGATGGATAAATATTGAATAAAAGTGAAAATTCATTTGTAAATACGAATGGTGAGAAAAATGGACCACGATAATCGATTATACTACGTGTATGTAATAATGTAGATGAATTCAAAATATAAAGAAAATAATTTCGTTTTACACGTTGAAATATTGGAACTAAAAGAAAATTTATATTATAAAAGAAATCGAAGAGAATATGTTTACAATATCAAGATATGAGAGTGAGAAGAGAGAATGGATAGATTTTCCTTGACTTAATTCGAATATCAAAACGACAATGTTAAATACAATGTTCACAACCAGAATTCGGCATGTCTCGTTCATATTTTCAACACTATTTTCATAAATAGTATTAATAGTAGTACATACAACTACTAAAAATGACTTTTCTAAATTATTCAAGTTATCTACTTAAATCAGAAGTATGGTAGTACTAATCAAATTATCGTAGTCTCATGTAAAAAGCGTTTGATCAATGGAAAAGATTGTTCCAAATATGCTATAAAAAATTGGTATCAGAATATTGTGGAAACTATCGTTCTGCTACTAAAATTCTCTTTCCAAGCGAGAAGAAATATTTTTAGTAGAATTCAATTGATGACACTCAACGGTGTAAGGAAAATGTTTCATATCAAACACAACGTTCGAACTGATCTCTAGTTTATTTTTATCTTAGCTGAACATCGATAGAACCTCTTATTGGTCATACGCACTTTGAAATTAAGAATTAACATTGCGATGAACAATAAAAATCGGTGAATTCTTCTATTTTCAAATGTCGACTTTAACTATTACTCAGTCGAGCAACGATAGATTAATTCGAAATTTTTTTCTACTCGAACTGATCATGTTCCGACCTTCAAAACAAAGTTTTGTACATTTTCTTTCGCTGCTTATTGATACGTCAACGTTTGATCAGAACAATGAACTCGTACGAATAAATTCTATTGTTTTGCAATAATCTTTCAAAACAATACGTACGTGTGCATAAAACAATAATAAGATGACCATCATTTGTATATTCAACTCGATAAACTTTTGTTTTCAATGTATGATTCGAACATACAAGTACGCGATCTTTTTTAATATCAGTAATTTGACCACGAACTGTATCGAATTCTGCTAACCGTGAATGACCATAACGTGGATCAAATGAAAATCGTTGATCGTAACCTATGAAATATTCATGTAGATCTTGAACTTGTATTTATTATACTTGAAAACTTACGAGCTGGTGTTATACGAAGAATAACATATGTCTTTATATCAAATATAACAGTTACTTCATGTGTTTGATGACTATATGAATGCTTATCTTCATAATCAGGTGTTATCAAGAGTTTCGTTCGATCGGGTGATACTAAACATGCATATGATCGTGCGTTGAAGCGATGTGATACAGAATTAAGTTTTCGAACAATACGACTATTCCATGTTGATGATGATAATGGTAATGAAAATGTTGGTGATGATGATGCTGGTAATAGAACTGAATCTCCATCATCTGTACAACTGCATGATGCTGGTGTTAATGACGATAGATACGATGTAGAGCGATGTTTCGAATCCTCAATTAAATGATTTTGCTGATTTTTATTATTGACTAATTCATTAGCATTTGATATTGAATAGGAACGTGCATTTCCAATATTTGAACTAAATGAAATAATTAGAATTATGAATTAGAATTTTTGCACGGTAGCATGAGAATTTTAATATTAGTAAATAGAAGTGATTTAAATGATCATCTCTCATGATTATATAAAAATAGAGCACTAAAAAAATCAATATAAGATTCAATTTAGTTCAAACTTACGAGAGAACGATCGGAATCTTAGAGTCATCGTTTGAATCTACGAGAATATCTCGATCAGATTTCAAAGTTTAAGAACTCTTAATTCTTTCAAACAGAGTCATGTATGTTTTAGTGAATTTTCGATCGATCTTCAAAGACTCATTAGACAGTAAGATAGTAGAATTTCAAAGCCATCCTTTGTAATTACATATAGAATCTCAACGATAGCTTGACTATTCTGAAAAACTTTAGTTCAAACGAATGAATTTCATTTTAAACAAAGGATCATTTTTGTCTTAGAAGCGTAGAAAGATAAAATATTCTGTACAACCGTCGTCAATGCTGCAGAAGTCAACCTAAGATTCGACAGTATATCAAACATAGGTTTACACACCGCATAAAACCCTCTCAATCACCAACATTTGGTTGAACACCTGACAGCTGAAGGCAGCGAACATTCTTTTAAACTTAAAATGCCAAAAGTCATATCTGATTCTTATGAAATCCTACACTATTATTTGATTTTTATCAGTAGCCACCGAAAGTCAGCCGGAAAACTCAATAGAACAGTTAAAATTTGTCATCAAACTTTCATGCTCGTAAACGTTCTGAGAGTACTTCACTTCAGGTCTTTCTAGAAGATGGATTATAGATGTGATAGTGCACTCATTTATTCCTTAGTTTTCACATACAATAAGATAAAGTCATCAAGGCACCTGGAAATTTTTTGGAATAATTTTTGATACAAAACAAGATAGAATAAGGTGATTTGTTACAGTTATGAAATGAAGATGAAATTTTACTTGATCGTACTATAAACGTTACATTACTTTTCTATTCGACTTCCTAAACGTATTTTTCTTTCGAAGATAATATTTTTTGAAAAATTCGGCCAAGAACTTTTAATAACATACCAATGTATATCTCCAATATAAAAGAATGAAAACTAGTGACACTTTCTTCGTTTTATAGAACTTTTTATCGATGATTCACATGTATGTATGATTAAAAACAAAACTGTGGCTTATGAAATACCATGCGTGTTTATCACAGTATAATCGTAATTCTCTAACGTATTTCTGTCGAACATTATTTTAAAGAACTTCTGAATTTTCGTGAACTGAGTTTGTCTATCGAATAGATTTCGTATTATGTACATTCAAAGTAAATATGTTGAATAAAAATTCATACGTCAGTGAAATAAATCAACAAAATCACTCACCGACTCGCCGATTTCCCAAATCGGGCTCTCGACGTAGTCGATGAAATAGCTGTATTGTTAGTATTAGCATTAGTGTTAGTAGCAGCAATAGCAGCTGAAGCCGTTACCAGTGTACATCGAGCTGAACCGATCAAGTAAGAAGCTTTTTTGGTATTGTCCACGAATTCATATGCATCATTTTGAGCATTCAAAGTATTTTCTGTATTATTTAATAATGAGCATGATTTTATTGGTGAACGTTGAGATTCACTCGTATGATAGGCACTTAATGTAGCTGTTTGCATTAGTGAACTATGCCGATTTACTGTATTAACACGTGTTATTGATTCATTTGTGGTCGGTAATGTTGATGAAGCCGGGCTAGATGACGGCTCTTTCTGTTGAATCAGTGTTGATTTCGATTGCCGTGATCGTCGATGGAAACATGTACATTTTTTCAGTGGCTTAACTTGCGATAAAGGCATAGGTCGATCGAATAGAAATATTTCCACCTAAATAAATTATTTTCAAGTTAGAGTATTGTGTGACTGTATTTTTCGAATTCACGTGAAACCCTGCTAATTAAATGGTAACGAAGTGCATGAAGTACTAGTACTGTAGCTGAAGGATCGCTTTTCATAGTCCGGTAATTATAAGGGTTAAATTTTTGTTCTCTCGATTTGTTATTCATACCGCTTAGATCAAGTGATTGATGCACTACCTATTAGTAATTATTTCGACTTGAGAGAAACGATTTGTTGATATTTTGTGAATGAAACTATATAGCACCAATTTGAAATCTGTTTTCTTTTTGAAAATTTCACTTATGTTAAACTTTACGAGAATGTAGAATACAATACTCTACTTCTACGAAAATCAAAGATAAAAGGCTAACACATATTGTGTTGAATCACGATCTAAAACCTTTTCTTCCGATTCAAACAGTCGATCGATTTGCGTACCAGAAGGTATTTACAAATACAAATCATCGAAAGAAATTAAAACCAGTGATGTTTACATTAGGTCATCATCATGAAAACTTATCGAAGGAATGTTCTGAATCATCTTTAGAAGAAAAACGTATTTTTCCAGATAAAAAAAATAAAACTGCCCAGTAAGACTCGATTCATGAAAAACTAATGCAAAAACATTTACTTCATTGTTTCCTTTCCATAGTTGAAAGACGATGAATTCGTCACAGCATGCAATAACACGATTTAAACGATGTATACGATCACGTACAGCATTATCGTTAGTACGATAGCGTTCGATATTTGATGGTACGGTTAATATAATATCATCTTCACCGTGTTCACTTAATATGAATTGTGCATCACCTAATCGGGTTAAATTTTTAAAAATTCTTCCATTAACATAATAAATCGGTTTGGGATATAAACGACGTGAGTCATTATCATTGGATGGCGTTGTTGATGAGCAAGTCACTGTTGAGGATGAGCTCGATAGAGTCATTGCCGAGCCCACTAATGTTGATGCTGGTGAATTATTGTTTGTATTATTACTATTACTATTATAGCGGAGATTTGATTTGTTAGTTGAAAATGTCGATGATGACGGAACAGATGTTGATGAAAATTGAGTTTTTGTTTGAAGAATAAAATCATTTGTTAATGATAATGACGTTGATACAAATGATGTTGGAGAAGAAAATGAACTTGAGGAAACGGATGGGATAGCTGATGATATTGTATTATTATTATTATCTTTTAGAAACATTTCACAACTAGTATCTGTACTAAATTGATTAAAATGACCGAAACGACGTGCATCAGAACAAATCCAATTTTGATATGGAATAACAACTATTTTACGTGCACCGGGTGGTTGTGGTACACCGGGTAGTTGTTTCTTATTAACTGTTATTCCGTTACCCATCTAGAATTATAAACAATAAAATAAAAATGCAAGAGATAAATCAAGATAAAAATCTTCTTTCTCAATAGACACGCACATATCTTACATGAATCACTTCGAATAAAAATTCTCAGATATAAACAAACAAACAAACAAACAACAGCAACAACAACAGCAACAACGTTTTCTTTCCATTGAAAAAAAAAGATTGATTTGTAGGGTTTTTTTTTCGTCGTATTTTAATCCAAACGACTGTAGAAAAGCCAAAACAAATGAGAAGAAAAAACTAAGCGAAAAAATTGAAAAGTCCATTATTCTTTTAAATTGAAATACACACAAATCAAAAATGAGTCAATCATTTGTCTGTGTAAATAGAAAACAAAACAGATCATCGCATATTGAAAGAGACCGAGAAAAGGAGCGCATAATTCAACAACACGGCACACAAGAAAAAGAAAGAAAGAAAAAAAGGTACAATTAATAAATGAGCAGTATACAAATGTTTGATACACAAAATATCATTCTAGTGGAGTCAAGGCACATACACATACAATTTCTATATTTTTTGTTTTTCGATGTGCATATTATTGCAAAACACTGTACAAACGACAACAGCAACAACAAGAACAACAACAAAAAAAAATATATAAATAAAGAGACTAGAGGCGCAAGAAAACCAAACAAAAAGAAAAAAGAAAAGAAGCAGATATAACGATATAGGATGAATTTCATATTCAGATCAACAAGAACTTTTTGAGCTACGTAACTACAGAAAAACAGAGAAAGAAATGCACATTTGTGTTTTTATGTGAATACATGTATATATAATAACTCAAGCATCCTGAGATGACAAATAAACGTAGAAATGAGAATATGTTTACAATGATAAGATAATCATATCACAATATGCCAAATGAAAAATAGACGAAATTTCGTGTTGCTGATTTAGTTCTTCTTCTAAGGTAATAAATGATCTATGTTATCGGGTGGTAACGGTTTGACAAAGAGTGATGGTAATGTTACATCATTATTACCATTCATATACGGTTCTAAATCACCAAAGTTAACATCGTCAAACGAAGCAGCCGTGTCGAAATCATCATTGAGTAAGAGTGAATTTAGATTCGTGTCACTTCCCCATGATGTTGAAAAGTCGAATGTATTAAAGTCTGCGTGCCATTGATGTTGTTGATCAACAAGAATGGATTGCGATGATGGAAAGGGTATGGATATTGGTGGTGGTGGCGGTGGTTGTTGTTGCTGTTTTTCTGCTTCTTGTTTAGGTTTTTTGGCTGCACGACGTTTCGTTGGTGGTTTATCTGTATTGACTGTTGACTTCTTTGTTGTTCGAATGGATTTAATTAAGATATTATTGTTTTCTTCGATATTGGATGTCGTATGTTCAAAACGATTTATTGTATCAATAAGGTTATCAACACCGGAAACTGATGACGAATTCAAACCTTTCAGTAATGTACGAAGTGTTTTAGGTTCAACCGGTCCATTTAATAAAAGACAATTTCCACCATCATCAAGTGTTGATTGAGCACATGGATTACTATTATTTGTTGAATTAATATTATTTTTATTATTAATATTGTTGTTGTTGTTGTTGTTGTTGTTATTGATAACAGTGACAACATTCCGACTGGATTGAGACGTTTCTATAATACATAGATGGATATTAATATTGAGAATATATTCAGTCAAATATCAAAATATATTTTTGAAAGTTATCTACTGCTGATCACAGTTATGAATTTTTTTGCTCAATATTGGCTCGTTTTTAGGCAATAGTTTTATAGGTGTAAATGTTTTTTTTTTCTTCGAAGTTCTACGAGCCATTCATACTGTTATCAAGCCTAAGCCAATTTAATCGAATAAATAAATGTTTTGGTAGTGATCTTAATAAACTA
Source organism: Rotaria macrura (assembly GCA_900239685.1). Taxonomy (NCBI): domain Eukaryota; kingdom Metazoa; phylum Rotifera; class Eurotatoria; order Philodinida; family Philodinidae; genus Rotaria; species Rotaria macrura. Next base: position 42,542 of record OENT01000064.1, on the reverse strand, counting down.
TTATTGAACATGTTCAACGAAGAGAAAACTACCGAAGATCTCCGTTTAAGCGAACTATAATTTTATCTTTAAATCATCAGAAAAATTTTTATTGCTTTATCTTTTCTCTCTTTCAAACTATCGTAGATATAAAATTCCACGCTTCGGTAAGGTGTCATGGATCTTAACTTGTCTGGAAAAATTCATCTCACAAGCAGTAATAGTTTCTGAGCTATTGAATATTGAACAGACAGAGCTTTCTCCTCGTTTCTTATGACATACAAGTCTTTGTAAACATCCACCATTATGGCAAGCATCGATACATATGTCCAGAACTGATATTATAATACTCACGAAACTTATCCATGAACGAAATCATATATTTCAAATATCTTATCGAAGATGGTGAAAAGAAAAAGTTAATAATATTTTAAAAATCCTGTGTTCAAGTACAGAGTGTCTTGACACAAGATTCTATAGGTTAACATAAGAAAAGAAAAATGTTCAAACTAACCATTTGATGGAACAGGTATTGATGGTGTGAGAATAAGTCGTTGTTGTGATGATGGATCGTGTGCAATTTTTTGTTGAATGATATATGGCTTATTATTAATAAAAAATATTTGTTGATGTTGTTTTTTATCATCATTGGGATTATTATGATTATTGCTATTAAGAATGATCTGTTGTGATTGTGTGGATGGACTATATTCATTTGTTGACGGCACATGAAGCACAACGGATTGTCGCATGGCCGTTGTTGATGGTAATAAATTAGTTGTTTCTGTACAATTTTTTAATCCTGTTGAAATAATTGGTAAATTCTTTTTAATAGCTATTGTTGAAGAATTTATATTTGTTGTTGCTGTTGTTGATGGTGGCGAAGACGTACCTGGTCGCTGTTGTTGTTGCTGCTGCTGTGTTTGTGCCTTTTGAAAAAGATGATTAACAATTGCATTTGAATCAGATGAAGCGCCTGATGCAAGTGCTGATAAAAGAAAATTTGTTGTCGATGGATCATTAAAATCAATCATTAATGGCTGAGATGATTCATTTATTTGTTCATTGGCTGATTTAATAGGTAAAAATTCATCATGAGATGTCGATGGTACAGTAACAACAGTTGATGTTTTAGGAAGTGTTAATTGAGTCTGATTTGTTGTACCCATTAATGATATTACATCTATTTGATTCGATGTTGTTGATGATAAACATGACTTATGACTAGTTGATGTCGAACGAACAAAGTCTGGCTTTAAAGCATTAACATTTAATGTTACCTAAAGAGAGTTTTATTGTTTAAAAAAATTTTTTGTAATAAAAATTATGATTCGATTTAACCGGAAGTTTTCATATGCATATTCAGAAATGTCTTCAAGCTAATTATTGAAAAATCTCTTCTGTGGTAGTCATTTAATTTTACATCAGAATTTTCCTAGTAATAGAAAGAATTCATCGAGTCTAAAATGTTTGAAAATTAGGAATAGGTCGATAGATTTAAATCCTTCATATGGTAACAAACCGTAAATATCCAGAAAAGCAAACATTCAACTAATATTATGTCGTGTGACATATTTTAGAGAATAGACCTTTTGTTTTTGAAAATTTTATATTGATCTTGCAAAAATCTTCGTGAAAGTATTCAATTGTGAAAGCTGAAGTTCGTTTTCTTGATTCTATGATAGAGAACAGACTATGTTATAGCTTTGTGTATTACTTCGCTTCTATTATCCTTCAATAATTTTGATGGTTTTTCTCTTGTCGAACTCGAAACAACTCGAATGATGCATGATGTTCATAACGAATTAAAGTTGCTAGGACTTATCTTTTTCGAAAAATTGAAAAATCGTCTGTCTCTGTTTTTGATTGCATGAATCAATTTTTGTTTTTGTTTATTTTACCTGTTTGCCTGTTGTCGAAAGAACAGATGAACCGGATTCAATATGTAAACGTTTATCATTATTATTTGAATCTCGATTTGGTGATAATAAAACATTCTGTACGCCAGATAGAACAGCAAACGTCGATTCATTTGTTGTTGACTTAACTTGATCAAATATGGATGGAACACGTGCAATAACATTTGTATCTGTTGTTGCTGTTGTTAGAATGGGTGGTGTTAAAACACTATCACTAATATGACGTAAATTATTTGTTTGATGATGTGTTGAGGGTGATGTTGAATTTCGATGAACGAAATTTGCTTGTGAAATTGATGAAACTGATGCCGGGGGAGAAAGGATCGATGATGGAACAGGCTGTGTTTGATATGTATCGTTCGACGGTTTGGCAGCAAGTTGAGTAATAACAGGTGATGTTACTGTTGTTTTACGTGGACGACCACGTGGTCGTTTCGATGGCGGAGTTAAATTTGTTTGTTGTACCGGTGTCCATGTCATCGATTGACCCATATCTAAGACAATGCATTTCAAATGAATAAACCCATTCAATTTAAGAAAAATCCATACCTGATGTTTGATCGGTATTATTAACGAAAACAACTGATTCATTGTTACTATTTCCAATTAGATTCGATGCGCATACAAATACGTTTCCATTCGTTGATTCATTATGTGCACGTTTTCGTCGTTTGGCTAGAAGTAAAAAAAAAGGATAGGTAAAACTAACAATAATCAATAGAAATTACTAGTACAAACCTGGTTTTTGTTCTGTTTCACAGAATGAATCAATACAATTTGTTAATGTTGCCATTTCTAATATGTTCGATTTTTGTCGGCAATGTGTCCCTTCAAGTACTTGTACGACTTCCCATGATTTAGACTTTTTGGTTGGATCGAAATTGAATACCTTAAATAAGAATATAGATAGACATGATGATTTCAATATTACTCTTCATATCCATATTAGCTTTTTTGTCATCGAAACTAACCTTATCAATAATAAGTGGACATTGAAGACCACATTTACATGATGTTGGTGATTCAATATATTGACGTACAGCATCCAATGAATCAAGTATTGTATTAGTTGGACTAGAAAAACATGCAAAAACAATTAGATTATGTCGATACAATGTTTTAAGACTTATAAATTTAATGATTATTAGACAAATCCAAATGTTTAACTTGTTTCAATATTATTGAAACATCAGCTACCGTATGCCTATAAATAAGTGGCTGATGTCTATCATTATTTCAAATCATATATGGATAACGGACAAGTATAGATAAGACAAATTTTCAAGAATATATCACACAATTGAAATCTATTGTTTGACAGAAAAGTATTTTCTATTTCTGAACATGTAGCATTTTGCAATCGAGAATCGAAACTAGTATTTCTCAAGATTTATCACATATGTTGGTGTAGCATACAAAAATACATTGAAAATAAATCTCTTGAATTATGAATAGATAGTGGTATTATGCTCAATACTGAGAAATCGAATTGATATCTATCTAATTAATATTGTTAACAGAATAAATGTAATAATGATTTCGTACCTTAGATAAACAACAAGATCGGAAGATAATATTTTTCTTTGCCATCCATATGGTACAGGTATAAATTCAGTTGATGTTTGTGTACTATCTATTTGACTATTAAGTGAATTTTTGATTGGTTTTTTAATACGTGAAAAATTAGGTGATATTGTTTGTTGTGTATCATCTTTGACAATGATTCGTGTTAAAGCTTTTGCTTCCTTTTTCATTTTTGACTTCTTATTTATTATTGCTTGTTGTTCATTCAATGATGAGAAATTAAATGAATCGATATGTATATTATAATTTGTCGTTATTTGTTCTTGATTACTATCAACTTCTTTTATATTTTTTAATATTTGTGTAACGATTTCTGTTGTCTGTTTTTCATCGAATGAATTACATTTTTTCATCATATGATCATTATGATGAGGATTAATACTATTATTATTTATGATGGCTTGTGTTGGTTGTTGAACATTAGTTGTATGAATATTAACATTATAATTATTAACACTTATATTGTTTGCTGTTACATTAGTTACATTTGTTGTATTATACATAGAATTTGTTGATTCAATAATTGTTTTTGGTTTTATGGTTGAATATGGTGATGGTAAACGTGTAACATTAATGAATGGGGTTGATTTCATAGATGGTATATCATGACTAGATATTGTTATATTGTTAGGAGTTTGTTGAACATTATTATTATTTGTTTCATCTATCTGACTGACAAGTGACGATTGTGAATGAACGAATCGAACGAGATGTGTTGGTGAAACACTAGTACTGGTATTTAATTGACTAGATGAAGTAGACGGTATTACTTCATTACAACATGATTCAACTAATTCATCGATTGTCACATTAGCAACAATTAATGATGGATCATCATCTTTGATTGCTGAATTTGAATTATCAATTAAAGAATTTGCAAATGTTGTATGATAACTTTCAGTTGTCGTTGTCATTATTGTATAATGAATCCGAGTAGTTCGAATAACGAACTAAGATGTCACTTAATAATGAACATATGCAAACAAATAAAACGAAACAAAAGAATAAAAAAACATTTTTCTTTGTTTGAAAAAATGGAATCTCTTCTTTTCAATATTATTTATTGATGTTATTGTTTGTTGATTTCAGACTGCCATAATCAAATGACAAAGAACGCCTTATTGGCTTCTGATTGAATAATTTGTTTTTGATCGATATAAAATTTAATTTCATAGGCGATACAATTTTTTCGATTAACAATAGAGGAAAAAAAATAAAAATCAGTTCTTCTGAGATCTTCAGAAATTGACCGTTTCCAAAGCGACATCTATAGAGTACGGAAAGGTTGTTTCTAAGTAACAAACAGAACAGATGGTAACTGATGTTTAGTTTTTTTTTTGTCTATTCATTTTGTTACATTGAAGTGCCTTATTGTGTAAAATGACCGATAATCAAGGATCGGCCATCAGTGATCCTAGGACTAGTTTGCTGAGTTTTTCGAACCGTCAAGATTCTTCGTTTCAATATGGTGATCCACCGAAATATGAAACAAATGTAAATGCAGTACAAGATAAGATATTGAAATCGAATACTGCATTATTTGTTTTGAATGCTTTTAGAATACATTAAAATCAAATACGGAAAATGCGGAAAAAAATGAAATTCTACCAATGTTCGAAGATGATGCGTATGATTCAGAAGAAGTAAGACTATATTAATGTATTTATTCAAGATAAGTATTCGCGTTAGGGAGTGAAGGATTTTCATTGCACGAAATGAGTAGAAATTTGGTTTATGGAAGTATTCAAAAGTAAACGTTAGTTCTATACTCAAACAATCGAGTAAATAAAGATTAGAGGATTGTTGCGAAGTAGCAAATTTTAGAATCACTACTGTTACAGTCAGTAGTTTCTTACTGTTTTGACTTCAAGTAACAGAGATATCGGCGTGCTACTTACTCATTTGGATAATAAACATGTTAGCTTTGATAATAGATAAATAAGGTTATCTTTTACTGTTGATTGAAAAATGATTGGTAGTACATTAGTTCTCGATTGATTTCATTACCAGTAGCATATAGCGAAAATTCTTCATGGAAACTGTCTAGTTTTTTTTAAATACATACCAAAGTCTCCTGTAACAAATATGCGAAGAAAAATGCCATTTGAGATGTTCATAGAAGGCTACAAAGTTCTCTTCATACTTATAGAATTCAAAAGATGGCTTGTATCCATTCAATGATAAAGTTCATCTATGATCTAGTTTACTTGAACTAGATTTTGATGGTATGCGTACACAAATAAATATAATATTTTCATCTTTGTACTCGAGATGGATGTTCTTTCAGAGATAAAAGTTATTCAAAACATATTTGTAGCATTTCTTACAGCAAGTAAAACTTGCAAAATCATATATATGATATGATCAACTAGAGTTCGAACATTATATCATGTCCATAGAATAGAACAGCCTATAGCATGAGTGAAACTTGATTGCGTACTGTCCATGTGTAAATCATAGCTATCTCGAAACTTGAATGTAAATATTCGATGAGTAGCTATGTTCTGTGACAATGTTTCTGTTTTGGTAGAACAGGAAAAACATGGAATCTGTATGACTTATTGTTATTTGAACTTAGAATAAACAAATAGTGATTTTGAAAAAAAAATTTACAATGCTTTTCTTTCTTAAACAATCAACGATTGATTTATACTTGATTAAAAATTAGTCATGAGAAGTAAATAATAGGAACTAAAACAGATCGATATGGATCTCTTGTAAGCATAGAATATTAATTCTTCGTTGTGTTATGTTATCTCCATACATCAATGGAAGTATTTACATCTTTATACTTTCTTTGTTTCTGTTTCTAGGCAGATAAAAAGTTTCTTGAAACTAAACCAACATGTTTTCTTCTTGTTGGTAAACCTGGTGTTGGTAAAACAACTTTAGCCAGAAAATTAGCTAATGATTGGCATGCTGAACTTATTAATAGTGAGTTATAATTAATTTTAGTTTTATTTTTTCATCATGAACCTATTCTCTAGTTCCTGATCTAATTACAATGAATATAAAGCAAAAAACAGAAATTGGTATGCATGCACGTGAATTACTTGTACGTGGTGAAGCTGTTCCTGATCAAATGGTTGGACGTATGTTAGATATTAAAATGCGTTCAGCTGAAGTAGCACATCATGGTTTGTAGTTTGATAAGAATTCAAAACTTCTATTTCGATTGTCTCGTTTCAAATAAATATTTCATTTTCTTCAGGTTATATTTTGGATGGATTTCCATTGATGGATGAAAATCTAATGAAATTACGTGATCAAATGGAAACGATGAAAAATTGGCCACTACCTCCTGACTATGTCATTAATATTCGTATACCTGATGATGATCTAGTTAACAGACGAAAAGAAGAAAAAATCGATCCCGTAGCTGGTACATTGTATATTAAAGAACAGTATGCACCTTCGCCTGCCGACAGAGCAGTAAGTCTTCTATCACGTACTATCAAATGAACTGAAATAATATATACTACAAAAACAAATAGTTAACTGTTCACTTAAAATGCTGAATTGTTCATTAGATTGCTAGAAACTGTAATAGATGCCTGTTCATCATTCTTGAGAATATTAGCTCATCTAAAGAATAGTTTTAAAAGAATATTGGTGACTAATAAATACACTGCCGTTGAAGCACTGCGATTTTAAGTCATTAATATTAGTGGTCGGATTTCACATTGTAAAAAATGATGGAATCGTCTTTTGATTATATCGAATATGAATACCGCTGAGATCTATGCACGGTATCACATATTTATTGAAGCATATCATTTCTATGAGAATCACGGTTTTCAAACTGTTGAAAGTCGATTTTGAATCAAATGTTTTGAAATTCTATGAAATTCGTTAAATACCATAGAACTTCATGTTGTAATACGTTCAAGAACAATTCTGTAATTGAAGACTATGAATAATTTATTTAAAGATGTGAGTCTACTTGTGTTTAGATTAGTAGAACCAATAAAGTCCTTTGCTTTTGTTAGATGTTAAAATTTTGAAGGAACGAAAATCTAAACATATCAAACGAGACTATTCTTTATCGAAAATGATATTTTCTACAAACATTTGTCAAAAAATTCAACTAAAACACAAATATTCTTGTAACTACATTTTACATTTTATCAAACTGCTACTTCGAAAACAAAGAAATTCCAGTTGATTAAAAACTTCGAATGAAGAATGGAGTGTGAAATGAAAAAAAAAATAGTTTTCTCAAATAAATAATTTGATGAATGAATTTCTTCCGATGTGTATTCATTATGTTTTTGTTTCGTTGAGTGTGAGATCGGAGAAATTCTTCTCTTAATACTTCGACTTGCATTGTAAACTGATCATAAAATTTATTTACATAGAGTGGTAAACAACAAACAGGTGATGATGATGAAGTCAGCGATATCGATGAAGATCCTGATAGTGGTGAAGAAGAACCCGAGGAAGAAGATCAAGTATCGGTATGTATTTATAGTAGTACTTGTTGAAAAATGAATCTTCTATCTATTTTTTAAATGTTAAGGATGAGTTCTTTTCACCAGTACCAGCAGAAATCGTTGAACGATTAGTAACACGACCTGAAGATTTAATGCCCGATGTTTCTGAAAGTATTCAATTTTTTAAAGATCAACTATTAAGAATGCTTGAAGAATATATGGCTAATTTACCACAATCATATTTAATTGAACTTGATGGAAACATGTCACCGACGATTCTTTTCGATCAATTACTTGAACGTCTTAATGCATATGCAATAAGACGAGCAGCTCTTGTTCAACGATTTTTTCCACCGGAAGAAGATGAAGAAGAAATTCCACAAGAAAGCAATGAAATGGGTAATAGATCAGTGCTGTGTGTTTTGTTAATTTTAAGAAAATACAATATAGACTTGAAAACATGAAAATAAATAAATAAATTTGTTTATTATTTAAGAAAACGAAGAAGAAGAAGGTGAAAAAGCTGTTCGTGCTGATCCTCCTCGTGCTGAAGAAGCTCCACCAGTTGATGATATGGATACAGAAGAATTGATGGCTTCTTTAACCGGTTCAAATGTTCTATCAAATAAATATAAATGGCAACGAAGTCGATGGTTACGTCTTGATCCAGTCGCTCTGAAACAAGGTAATCGAGTGCCTGGTCGACAAGATTTAGCTGTACAGTATGTTGATCCTCTAATATCGAATAGATGTGTAAATCTTTAGAAATTTGTATTCTTAGTTTCATGGATAAAATATTCGTTCTTTCAAGTAAAGAATCATTAAAAGAATTTCAAAAAAATCCTCGTCGTTATATAATGCAACCACGAGCACCATGCAAACTTTTTCTCTATGGTCCTCAATGTTCTGGTGTTGAACAATTAGCACAAGATATTGCAAAAAAATATAATGCAACAGTAAGTTAGAAAATTAATTAAAATTTAAAAAAGTCTATTTTAAGAAAAGAACTATGAGATTCATCGAATGTACAAGACATTCGATGGCCAAAAACGAGTCAAAGATATTTTTATTTTGTGTCCATTCATGATAGAGTCGATCGATGTGTTTTAGCTGTCTGCTGATTTTCTCTCAAGTGTGACAGTCATTAACAACATTTTACGATTGTTTATATTCTTATGAAATGGAATACTTTGTAAAAGTAATGTTCACTTTAAGCACAAATAAGTCGTTCAAACTTGTTTATTAATAATACTGAACGAAAGAAAGGAACGGAGAATTTGTAGAATCCGTACTAATGAAAATTGAGTTTGAATTTTCTTTTATTGATATTTGTAGATATCGGATACATTTTTTTCTTGCATTTTTGAATTCCGTAACAAACATGTGCCGATTTAATATGTTCTGTTTTCCCTTATATTCTATTCTATAGAATGACAATTTGCTTAGAATTCAGATTTTACTTTTCTAATTTTGCGTTCCGAATGTCAATCGATAGTAATAATATTCACTGTATGTATATATATATCAATGAGTATCATTACTTATTCGTGTTGATCTCGTCAAATTCATGTCAGTTGACATTCTATTCTATAGAAAACAATTCTTTTTGAGTCATCTAGAAAACTTTACTTCCAAATACAATTTAAGCGAAACTTTGAATAATGAATGGATGGAAAAGAAAACGAGTGTCTTGTCTACAAGTTTCTATTTTCCGTTAAGAATATTCATTGCCTTCAACACTCAATAAGTTGTCAAATGAAGACTATTGAAAGATAAACATATTTTCAATTATTAGCTTCAAGTATGAATGGATGTAGAAAATATGATATTTACTTGAAAATTGACTTTGTTCTATCAAACCGATAAACTCATCATTTTTCTCTCAAAGGTAATTGATATGATATCATTTTCACAACCGAAAATGGATGAACTTCGACAACAATATATTGAAAATATAAAAAGTGAAGTACAACGATCTACTATGGAAAAGATACAACAGCAACTTGATACCGAAGCTCTAGGTTTGAATAAAATACCTGAGTAGAAATATTCTTTTGTATCTTTTGTTTTCTTTCATAGAGAAATTAACTCGAGAACCATCACCTTTAAAAAATGAAGCGAAAATAGATGACGAACCTGATCAACTTATCAAAGAAGAAAACGAAGTATCAACCGATGCGGCCGAACTCGAACAAGCCGAAAAAGTTATGAATCCTGACGATGAAGAGGAACAAGCACATTCATCAGCCGAGCATATTTCACCAGTACCACAAACAGAGGCATCCCCCATACCTCCAGGAGATGCATCGCCCATACCTCCAGCTGATGGATCACCCGTACCACCGACTGAATCATCCCCTCGGCCACCCACTGAATCTTTATCAACACCACCACCAGCTGCATCTTCTCCTCCACCACCAAGTGTACCTTCTCCACTGCCGTCAACTGTGCCCACCGCTTCATCTCCACCACTAACATCTCCTCGTGTGCCTCAAGAAGATCTTCGTGGTTTGGGTCCCGAAGATGAGAAAACACAAGCTGCAGCCGAAGGACAAGTGACACCTGATCATCCTGAAGTTAAAAAAGCTGTTGAACAAGCTATCCAAGAAGCTCGAAAAGCAACTGTTAATATACCATCCGATGTTTACGCTGAATTAATACATAAAGCAATTCAAACTGTTGAACAAGAACAACGAGAAAAGAATCCAAGTGGACCTTTGTAAAAGAAAATTTTATTTAAGGTTTCTTTTAATTTTGAAGTTGATTTCATCTGTAGATTTGGTAATTGGATATTGGTCAATTTTCCATATGACAATGAAATATGGTCAATATTAAATGAGAAAAATGTTCATCCAGATGACTTCATTGTTCTACAAGACAGTAATGCAAATTTAGAAGCATTACAAAAACGTTGGTATAAATTGAATCGTTCTGAAATCGATAAAGAAATTCGAGATCGTGAAGAACGCGAAGCAAATGAAAAAAGAATTCGAGATGAAGAATCAAAGTAAAATACAGCTATCGCTTGTAAACAAGATAAAAACATTCTTATGTTTTCTTTAAATATGCAAAGACGAAAATTAGAAGATATAAAATTAAGGGCTGAACAAGATCGAAGCGAACGTTTAGCTGAACGACAAAGAAAAATTGATGCTGGTGAACCACTTGATGACGAGGATGAAGCAGCCGAAAAAGGTTTCATGACATATGCAGAGTGGAATAAAAATTATTCATGTATCTATATATTTAACACATAGAAATGGAACAAGCTATACTTGAAGATCGAAACTATGAGCCAAGGAAAGAAGACTTCATCGATAAAATTCCAGAAACAATACCAGAAGGTAATGGTTTTTGATTTTCCAAACGACGGATAAACATCGAATGATATAAGTAGAGATTTAATAGACGTTCTACAAGAATTCTTTTCTTTGTCTCAACATAATAGAAAGGGCACGAAAGCTACTCGTCGATCTGACTAGATGTGTAACAACTTCATAGCTCTTCTGAGTTTTGTCAACGAGCTAGCCATCAGCTCGATTCCTAGGATTTTACTAAGCATTTCATTTAAACATCAAATGTTTTTAGAAGCCGAAAGTGAAATATTCAAGAATAATGCCCAAGTTTCGGATGTGAGATGGTAATACTTGATTTTTTGCATTCGTTCAATAAGCTACTTTTGAGTTGATAAACACCCACCTCCAACTTAGGGAACACAGCAGAGTTTGCCACCTACTTAAATTTTATGAGGCGCACTGCATCCATTTTCTAGATATCAACGACTGAAAGAATTCATATTTTCATACAGTTATACGATGAAACTCACAAAATTCGAAAAGTTCGTAAAAATTCTATATGAAAATGATACTTTTCACATTTCTACGGTTAATGTTAACATTGTAAGATCGTTTGAAAGACTCATACCACAACACGATTAATGTCAACACTTTTAAATTTTAGTACCGCTGAGTAAACGAAATATCTGTATTTTCAGACCACAATGTCAATTCTAAGACGAATGTTTGATTCAAAGCATAACAAGAATCTTAATTTGTATGAAATTCTCTCAATTAGTATCTATCATTAAAAATGAATACCTTTCAAAATCGAATGAAAAGGGACATATAGGGCAGTTTATACTATGAAATTTCACTCATGAACTTATCGAACACTATATCGTAGCACTCGAAAACTAAGTTTTGTTTAAATCATTTTGAAGCATGTATCATCGTGTGATCATGACTTATTCATTTGAGATGATTTACAAAAGTAAATTTATTATCTACTATTATAAATATATGGAATGAAAAGTTTTCAAATTAATAAATGATCTTTCGTGTCAGAATCGTTATTGGCATTTATACGTAAGTGATAGGTTTCTTTCCTTCTTTCTTCGATGAAAAAATCAATACAAAACGATCGTTAAATAGTTTTTATTAAATTTTTGCTCACAAAATCCTTTCTATCTTATGAATTGATACGCAAGAGAAAAAAATAAGTTTTTTTTGTCGTTCAAGAATTGATGTTTCATGGTTGAATACTAAATTAATATCTTTGATGAAGATTATTACGAAAATGATTCACTCAAGCCACTATACTAATGATAGTATTAATTCATGAATGTTCGAATGAGTATTTTATGTAGCAGAATAAAAAACAAATAGAATGTCAATTGATATCTGTTTTAAATGATTTTTTCTTTTCACAGAGGATGAATCGATGAGCAAAGAACCCGACAAGGACAAATCAAGTAGTATGTATTGCTTAGAATTTTTTCTAATTCATAAGAAATTAATGCAAGTAAATAGTCGCTTCAGCTGTTGATCTTAATCGTGCTGTAACATCAATATCACCGATACCAATCGATCAAGAAATTTTACCACCGGCTGGTCCCGAACAAGAAACATTTGTTCAACAGGCTCGTGCTGATATAGGACGTATAAGTGATTTAATGAAAAATGTCTCATCTCTTTACAATATTGAACCTATCTTCATTGAAATAATGAAAGAAGATGGCGACAAATTACGAACACACGAGGAAATATTTCAAGAAGCGTATGATGCACTTGAAAGTTAGTTTGATAAAGAACTTGTTTTTGTTTTACTATGTCAATCTATATTTGTAGAACCATTTAAATATACTGTAATCGAAAATGAAAGCAATGAAGAAGAGGTTGAAGAAGAGGAAGAAGAAGCTGCAAGTGAAGAAGAAGAAGGTGATAACGATGGTGAAGAAGAAGAAGAGCTTATTGATTTATTCAAGCGTGATCGAAAGAAACATCTTGGTGATACAAGTATCTACGATTCAGTTGCATTGTACGATAGACAAATACTCGTACCTGGCAAACCTGATTTTTCAGTCTCATATAAATCTAAAACGTACCGTTTTGCTAATGAAGAAAATCGAAGTTTATTTATACAAACACCAAATAAATATCTGCCCACTAATAAACCACCAACGGTAATTATTTGTTTCTTTGCGTTTTATTGAAAAATACATGCTATGCACAGCAACATGAACTCGATTATGAAACATGATGAGGATGACTGTTCAGTAAGAGAATCTTTTACAACGGGTATACAAATTTCTGGATTCATGCACAAATAAAATAATTCATCAACGTTTTAATTGATATTTTGAGCAACAGTGATGATAAAAAATAGACTTCGTTCAATTTTACGAGAAGAAACTGTGCATCCGATAGGCAGCAAACGAAACACATTGTAGTTTTTCCAGGTTTTCATTTCTTCTGAATAAAGAAAATCTCCATGTGTATATGAGAATATGTCTGCATCCGATTTTACTCGAATAAAGATTTCATTTGACAAGAGTTTATTTAACAATATCTTACATTTCAATTCATCAGTTTCTAATAATTGATCTATTTACCCTAGCTACCTGCCATGCGTTTAATCTTTCTTGGACCTGAAGGTGCTGGTAAAAGTTTACATGGTCGTGAATTGGCAAAGAAATATGATACGTTTCATATAAAATTTCGTGATCGTTTACAAGAATTAATTATTAGTAAAACGAAAGTAAGAATCGGACCAGAATATAATGAAACACGTGATGATGCTGATGCGTAAGAATCAAAAATAAGAATGCAACTTTAAATACGATATTGATTTGACTTTTGTTTTCTTTTTAGAGAAGAAGAAGAACAAAAATTAGAAAAACCAACAGATGAAGTAAATAAAATTCATGCTGTTATTTAATTAATATAACATTTTCTTTCAGGCCGAAGAATTAACAGCTGAAGAAGAAAATATCAAAGCATACTTACAAGATGGGGAACCATTAGCACCTGAACTTCTCGATAAAATAGTTAAACCATGGTGGAACGAAGAACCGTTTCGTTCACGTGGTATTGTTCTTGAAGGTTTTCCAGCAACTGAAGAAGAAGCTGTTTATGCAATTGAAAATCAACTATTGCCTGATGTTACCATACAACTTGATTGTGAAGGTAAAGATATATTAAAACGAATATTACCAATGCGTATGGAACAATGGAGAACGAAAATGAAATTAAGACGAGAGAAAAAATTGAAAAATAAAGCAAAAAAAGATCGAGATAAGGTTAGAGCACAAGAAAATGGTATTTTTCTTGATCAAATTACGAATATGTACCGTTATTTGTAGAAAAAAGCCATCGATGAACGACGAGCTGAATTAATGCTCGAACGAGAGAAACGTATCGAAGCGGTAATTATGAAATAAAAGCAAATTTGTGCATGAACATCGTTTGCTTTTGTTTATAGGGTGAAACAGTCGAAGAAGACGAAATCGAACAGACACTCGCTAGTGAATTTCAGGTAGATATGGATTTCATTGCATATTTTAACATTTAATGGCATATCGATAGATTGCATGTAAAAAAAAATATCAATTCTAGCAGGCATGTTAGAATTAGGAGATGAGTAGGATACGTTCGTTCAAGGACGATATGATACTGATATTCGTTCCAACACACTTATGAGAGTCTGTTCGATATGAAGTATATGCTATGCGCTCGAATGATTTTTCTTTTACGTTTCGAACGAACGTAGAAGTTGTGCAATCATCATAAACTGTTCTGTGTATTTATGTCTGAATCTGGACTTTATCGTTCCTTTGTTTTTAATCCTATTTAGGCTGATGAAGAAGAAGGTGACGTAGCACAAGATGAAGAGGATGCTGATACAGCAAAAGGACGCATTGCTGAAATGATTCAACAACAAGCTAACGATGCAAAAGATAAAATTGAAGGTGTTAAAGTATGTTTCATTAATTCTAAATCATAAGTTGATAAAGAAAAAGAAAAAATATCAAAAAACATGTTTATTTAGAAAGTTCTTCAACAAGATTTTGTTCCATATGTCATTGTCAATGCATCAGATAAACCGCGCTATGTTAAGAATCGTATTAATAAAAAAATCGAACGATTTACAACATTACGTGCAAACATACCCGAACGTTGTTATCCAATAAAAGCAGCATTAGCACAAACATTAGTCGATGCAGGCTATTTACATTATTCGAAATTCGGCAAATTTTGTCCTGTAGCTGTGCGTATTTAACATTGACATTCATATTTTCTTACTTTATCTTTAAAACTATACTTAGTTACATAATGGTGATTGCTTTTCACCACCATTCGGACCGGATAAATCTCCATGTACAGTTGTCTATCGAAAATATGTTTACTATCTAGCTGATGATGAAGCACGAAATGAATTCATAAAAAATCCAACATTTTATGTACGTCAGCCACCACCGAAATCACTCATACCAGCTAAAATTGCTATAGTTGGTCCACCGAAATCTGGCAAAACCACTGGTTTGTATTTTATTTGTTTTGCTATGACATTCTATCGATCACCCCGGTTTTCTACTTGACGAATAAAGATCATTCTTTAATCGTCTTATTACCGATTGTGATATAACATTTTCATAAACATGAAAATTCTCACTGTTGTTTGTTTTATTTTTTACAATTAGTTTCCAAGCGTATTGTTCAAGAAGTAGGATGTGTTCGTATATCATTGGTACGTTGAAGTGATAAATTAAGATTGTTTTTTTCAATCAATATATATTCTACTAGGGTGATGCTATTCGTTACATATTAGACAAACAACGTCATACAGTTCTTGGTAAAGAAATGCATGAAACACTTGTTAAAGGTGGTGAAATATTACCTGCAACAGCAGTTCGTTGTTTGGAAGTTGCATTAATGAATGCGAAATGTCAAACACGAGGGTATAGGCATTCTTGTTTTCTTTTTTCAAAGCGATGAACTTTAATTAAGTTATTTATTTTATTTTTGTTACTCTCTTTTTTTCTCAGTTTTATTCTTGATGGATTTCCTCTGACAAAAACACATGTTGAATTACTGGTTGAAAAAGGTATTATACCATTTAAATTGTTCGAATTAGATTGTGATTTAACCGAATGTACAATAAGAGCTATGAAAGATCGTGGTGATCCAAGGTAATCTTTCTATGTCTTATTACTTAGTAGACACAATCGGACGAAAAAATTCGATGCCTGTTTTTGCTTTTCTTTAGTCGAACATATCCATTACCTGATAGTCCAGAAGCTATATCATATAAAAATGCTATTTATCAACATGAAATTATACCTGTACGTCAATGGTACACTGAAGAGCATAAAAATTGGATGAATATTAATTCGAAAAATAACAAATGGTTTATTTGGGATAAAATTCTACAGGAGACGGCAAATGTAACGAGAAAAATTCAAAATTATATCGAAAGAAAATCATTCAGTAAAGCAGCTAGTATTGCTGATTTATGTATTTCACCACAAGAATTATTAAATCGTTTGGGAGAATATGAACATTATTGTCCAGTATCATTAACATTACGTGATGAACTTGTTGATTGTTCTGGTAATACAAGAACGGACTATGTTGCTGAATATCGAGGTAGATATTGATTAGTTTTCATTGTAAAAATAGATGAGACATAAAATTTTGAAAAGATTTATGACGCAAAACACTGCCAACGATCTATTAGTTTTAATTTGATCATGAACAACAGATTTATAGAATGTACGTAGAATTGAAGAAATAGTCGAGAGATTTTTCAGAGTGATGAAACTTTTACATGTGAAAAGATTCAATGGTTAGTAGAATCTGTAAACAGTAATGTTGGATTCTTTTGTTTCTTGGCAAATTATCAAAGTTCGAAAGCTATGTGAAACGTTTTAGACATAGTCGGTTTCATCGATACTTCGATATACGTTGACAAATGGATAGAAAACAAAGTTGTTTGAGCTTTTGCACAATAGACTTTTAAACTATCATAAGTTCGAGATAGAATCAATTGAATTGATTCCCGATTGTAGTAAAAAGAAAAGCTTCGTCTAATCTTGATGATTGACTCTCTAGATTTCATTGAGACTGTTGACGTTTGACAATGAGAAATGATTTGATGTGTCGGAAAGAGAAATTTGTGAACGAGGGCGAGCTGTGCAGAAGGAAAACGCATGCGTAGTAAATCTCGGAACAAAATATTTTTCTCATTGAAGTGAATTTCTTTTTGAAGGTTTTTTTTAAAAAGATGACTTGCATTGCTCAAGTTGAGCTCTAGTATGATGTTTCAATTCAGTATGTAACTACAGTCACTGTTCAACAGAGTAAAAATTGTTTCGAAATAGTTATATCAAGTAATTCTATTGAAGTACAAATAAAATCTCTTCTTTTTTCCATGGAATATTTATGTTCACATACCATCTATTGATTGTTGTCGAATACTTTTGATAAAAAACACTACTCAAACATTGCCATACTATTCAATATTCATGTTCAAATGTCTCGTATACTATTCATCGTGGGTATTACATAGATCATTTTTCAACTTCCTGAACCTATAGTTAAGATAAATAGAACTAGTTTGATCTATTAGAATATAAAATGAAGTGATTTGAAATGAGCCAGACTTGTTGTTTTTTAATCGAAGAAACGTGTTTTGCTTGCGTCTACCCCGAGTACATCAAGTCATTTTAAGACACGACATTGTTCATTGATCAAATAGTTCTGATTGCATATATCACAGTTTACTATGAATAGCAAAAAAGAAATTGTTGTTGTTTTTTTCAAAATGGCATTGTTCTTTGTACTATTATTATCTATTGATTCATTTTCTAATGTTATAGGACGCTACTATCGTATGGCTGGACCCAAAGAACTTGAACTATTCTTGAATGATCCCGAACGTTTTGCTCCAGTTGAACCTCAAAAAATACTTCCAGCACCAAATCGTCGACCACATCGACGAACTGAAGCTGAAGCAAAAGCAATGTTGCCGAAACCTATCGAATTTGCTGGTTATTGTCCAGTCACTTATCTTGATGGTGGCAAAAAGTAAATATTTATGAATTTGTCTTTCGTAAAAAGAAAAAGAGAAGATAAAACAATAAAATGCAATGATTTCATTAATTTCAGATACGAATTTCTCGTCCTTGGACAGCAACAACATGCAGTTGAATATCGTGATAAATTATATTTTCTACTTCATGAAGATGCACGAGAAAAATTTATGAGGTTCAATTTTTGTTCTGTCTTCGTCACATATCTATTCTTGCATATGTTAAATATTTTCTCGTTTCTAGACGACCAGAAAAATATTGGAATATTCGATTACCGAATAAACTTCCTCCACCTAAGAATCCGATCGATCTACTTAATCTACCATGTCTAGGTTATTTAGAACAAACAGTAGCAACAGCCATAATCAAAAGTTTAACAGCTACAGGATGTTTCAAACCTAAATTTCCATTTCTATCTATTCAATCTTCTGGATTAATCTACATGGCATATCATCTTAAAGCATACAATACAAAAAGTTCTGACTATATACGAAGAAAATTTCGACGGAAACTATATATATTCGAAGAACAATGTGAACTCATAGGTTATTTAGCTGAAAAAACAACTATACGTTATAAAGAACCGGAAAAACGAACACCAGAATACAATGTTAAATATGAGACATTTTTTGCCTTACGACAAAATGTGCCTACGCCGAATTGGTTAACATGAAAACAGAAGAACAAAACTTCTTATCTGCTCATAGTTTTGTGCCTTAATGAAACCTTATTTTTTAACGCTTAAGATATTGTGAAATGTATTGTTCTTTTTTTTATTTTGAAAAAAAAAAGGAAAATTCAAACAGCTGCCCCGGGTAATAAAAGACATATAACACTAACATTTGCTTTTGAATGTGCTAAAAGTGCTGCTGATACAAGACGTTCAGCTATTGTTTGAGCTAATTCAAGACGAAGACGATACTGTGCCGAAAGAGAATTCCATATTTCTTGATGAATTTCATCTTCGGAACATTGTACAGCTCGATTACGTGTAGATGTTAGATTGATTTCATTATCGTCGTTTCGGTTTTCTTCTTCAATTAAATATAACATTTCATTCATACACATTATAATTTCATCCTCATCATTTATTGAATAAGGTGTATGCAGTGAATTTCCATATCGTTCAAGTACGGATCGAAGTGCTGCTTCAAGACGACTTGGTACAGGCATATGATGAGCTGGTAAACACTATTCAAAATAGATCAACTAATTCGTCATAGACAACACGTCAAACTATGTATCTCTATTACTTGTGTAACTATATCAGCAACAATATCATACTGAAGTACTTGCCAAAGACCTTCAGTTGCTAATATAATACATTCAATCGATGGATCAATGTCGTACGTCCAATAGTAGGGTGAATTGATTACACATTTTTTAACATCTTTCTCACCGTGATTGCCTAGTCCACGAGTTGTTTCGAATATGCCAGCAATTAAATTATTCTGACTTATTTTAATACCTGAATTGAATCGATTTTGTCTCTTGTTTTTTTCTTCTTCTTCAAACTAATGAATACTCTACCTGTTCCTAATACTCTTTCATGTTCACGCTTATTACTTAGCGTATGCTTTTGTGACATGAGAAAAGCTTCACCAGCTCGTATGCCCAATGCTTCAACGTTGCCTAAACCATAAAAAAAAAGTAAATATAACAAGGCAAACAATAAGTACAAGAAAACGATAACATACCGCAATTCGCTACATGAATTTTACCAAGACTAGCATGTGCTCTTCTTTCATCGTCATCAGCATCTAAATCCATTAGTAATTCTTCAATATTCTCGTTAGCTTCAATAACAGCTGTAAATGCTGATGTTCCACTCCAACGAACAATTGAAGTTTCCTGAATACCACGTGACAAAAGATGATCCATTTTTAAATAGGCCAAACGAAAAACATCACCAATACTGTTAACATTTGAATGTTCATCCGATGAATCAATCATACATTTGTAAAGACGATTGATCAGAGCTTGTTCAACTTCAGAACCATTCATATCGGTTATTAACTTTGACATTTCCATTAAAATGGCATCATGAATATGTTCTCGACATAGTGTACTAGCGGCTTTTCCATTGTAACCATCGAATAAACCAACATAAGCAAACTTTTCGTTACCACCTAAAATGTGACAATCAAATTTAGACGAACAATAGACGTTGATAGAGCTTTGTGTCGTGTATGATATAAAGCAGTGAAATTCTACTACCCTTGTGAATGAAGTGTGTGTTAGACTAAATGCTTCTTTCATATATATATATACAAAAATATTTCATTCTCTACACTGTTTTATTTCACAAAAAGAATCGAAATTCTAATGAGAGTGAACAACATTATTAACGTCTGAAAGATTAGTGAATTCGTTTTTGAAAAGTCAAATAAAAATCTAGTCTTGGCATGTTTTCATTTTAATCTTACCAAATACTACTTTGTATTCATTTTTGAAACAATTTAACTCTTGCCTAACAAAGAAAACATATACATGTGATCAATTCAACAATCTTGAAAATGAGAAATGATTCTCAATACGAAAACACACTTGTCACTAACTAATCGATTTGTTTTAGTGATATCTCTACTAGTTTTACATCATATGTTTCAACAAATAGAAAAACTAAAGAACATTATATATATTTTAATTTCTATTACATCCAGATCGATGTTTTAATAAAGAACCCATCAATATGGTATGTTCATATGAATGATGAATAATATTCATAAAGCTTTTTATCGATTCGTAAGAAACCAACATTTAACAAGCTCAACTAACCCGCTACTGTCTTCATTATCAACAGCATAGCAAATAATGTAGACGTTCATAGTTGTTGATGAACAATGACTTGATTCGTTGATAATATTCTTTCATGAACTTAGTTAGTTACTAGTACTATGTAAATCATTCATTAACTACATAAATATAGTTGTCTCTCATCTCTAATACAATTCAAATTAAGAGTACATCTATACAATAATGTTTTAGCATTTAGAATGTTATAATATAGATTGTATGTGTTTTCTGTTGTGGATCAACAAAGCACAAGACAAGCGTCAAGCATAAGTTGAAGATGGCAAGTGACGCATACTTGTTTTATGTTGGTGTCTATGACACACGAGTGCACCATGTTTCTATGCAAGAAGGTAGAAGCATGTGAGTTAATATTAATATAGTATGGAATCTAAGGGTTAGATAAAATAAATGCTTAAAATGTATCTTAATGTTGTCATTTGTCGTACCAAAACAATCAACAAATCTCATCGTATCTTCCATATCAATTTTATATTGTTTATTTTGACTAGTACACATTCCAATACTAAGAAATAGTCGATTGCGTGGTGTAAAACTTAAACCTAAAATAGGCATCATTGTTTTATGAATCGTTCATATCGATCAGATGAAATCACCTTGTACATAGGAAGCTTCACGATTATCATATATACAATCATTATCTCCATAATAGTAAGGTTCAATAGATCGTTTTATGATTTGAAATGCATCGTTGATCGTTTTAACATATTTTAAATAAGATTCTTGCGATATCTTTAAACGTTGCATACGTTGAATAAGTAAATCTCGTCGCTTGAGTATGATTTGTACTTTATTTGGAACTTCCTTTTTATAGAAAATATTTGATCACAAAGAAGAAAAAACTATATAGGGTCAATCGTTTCTTCTTTTTTTTTTTCTCTTTTACTTTGAATTTAAATAATTTTAGTGCATTGTGAGAAGCCGCATGTGTTTTCAATTCGCTAACATTCAGAAAACATTTACATTGGTCACATAATACAGTTATATCTGGCTTTGTATGATCAATTATATGGCCAAGTGTACAAGTACCTATACATCAATAAAAGAAATATTAGAAATTAACTTGCAGAGAATTCTTACTATGACCATGTTGACTCGGTGTTGAAGAAAAAACACGAAGAAGTTCTTCTTTAATTACTTGTGGTTCTTCTTTCGGCAAGCCTGACTCAGATTCTGAATCAAACATTTCTGAAAATGTGAAAAGAAGATAGTTAATAGAAAATGAAGTCTTCTAAACGATTGTCTATCAAGTTTATTAAAACAAGCAACAATTATTCTATAATATCATGGCTTGCACGAGGTTTTTGAAGATCATGAGGTGTGAAAGCGATGGGTAATAGATCTCGAAGTTTATACGTTTTAGATTCATTGTTTGGATTAACAAGGTAAACATCAAGTTCGAGACCAAACTCTGCTAATGTCTGTCGACACGAACCACATGG
The DNA here is from genome assembly GCA_900239685.1 of Rotaria macrura. Lineage (NCBI taxonomy): Eukaryota > Metazoa > Rotifera > Eurotatoria > Philodinida > Philodinidae > Rotaria > Rotaria macrura. The sequence continues at coordinate 20,002 of OENT01000064.1, read as the reverse complement.
ACCAGTAAAACCGATTTCAACATCACTAGAAAAAAAATCATTGTAGAATAACAATGGTTTTTGTTCCTTTCTCAAATATTAACTTACGATGTGATGGCAATTTTTTCAAATACTTTTTCACCTTCAGAAACAGCTTTAACTAGTGCTGTACGTTCAGCGCACGTTGATAATGGATATGCAGCATTTTCAACATTACATCCTGAGTATATTTTTCCAGTTGATGTTAATAGAGCAGCTCCAACTCTAATTATTTGAAATTCGAAAGAAGAATAATATTTATATACACATATATATATATATGTATGTATACTCTCATAGAAATACATTTAAAAGCGTACCGAAATTGTGAGTATGGACAATAAGCTCTGTGTTTAGCGAGATGAGCTTCATGAAATAAGCCTAAAATTTTTAATCAAGATAGTAAGAATAATAATAATAATTTGTTTTTATAAAAAAATATGCCTTATTTTAAAATGTTATGTCTCCAAGAAACGCAACGTTTTCTTCCTGATTTATTTATTTTTTGTTCGATTCTATTGAATATAAAAGTAACCAATAAAATGTTCTGTTTGAATTTTGATGTGAAACTAATATCATTAAAGTGAGAACTATTGAAATACTGTACAATCTTTATCATGCCAAGAAAACGAAGATGAACATTCAGTAGTTCGAGATTCAATCACTAACAAAAATGGAATCCGACGATGAGATGGATCGAGTTGACACTCAATCTCATTGAAGAAGAGTTATAAAGATTGATGCCATACAATTAGAATTCAAGAACATCAAACAATGCATTCGACTTGATTCGTTCGAATAATTTAAATTTTAAATCATTCACAATATTCTATGATGAGGGATTTCAAGTATAGATACGTACGAAACCTTTTGATGATGTTTAAAAGTCTTCATGGCACATATAAGCTTAATCTCAACACTCGAGACATCAAATAGCACATGATTGTAAAGGTTTCGAGAAAATGAACATGTGTACAAATTGATGTCAACAATAGATTTCTTTTCAAGTTAGATTAAAAAGAAATCATGAACAATATGATTTAGTCTATCCTATTTCGTACGTACGGTAGCGTTCATCAAGATCACCCATCCTCTTCAATAAGCGATCTCGATCCAAATACATACAAATCCCTTGAAATTTTCTAGATATGTTGTAGCTACAGTAAAAGACTATGGTAAAAATTTCATCCCTACGCCATAATATTTATTTGAGATATTTTTTCGACAAACAAGGATAAAAATAGCTCAAATGGCATTCAAAAGTTCTCGCAGAATCCTCATTGTATACATTTAATTTCTTTTCGTTTGAAAAAGTTTGTCAAGATGTAGAACATGACTTTGTTCTTTTTTCTTTTATGCCGAAAAAATTGGCAAACTGAAGACCCCGAAAAATGCGTTAAAAATGAACTCCAATTTATATAAGTGCCTGTATATATAATAAAAGCAAGATTAATTTAGAATAAGAACAACGTCATGCTCTGCATCTTCATATGCTTTTTCAAGAAAAAAAACTGTATAAAATGAAGAACCATCAAGTACTTTAGGGTACACGATCACAAGACTATAAATATAAACATTGAAAAAACGAAAACCATTTTCTATTGAATCTGAAAAACACATCTTTTTCAATGAAAAATATCATGTTAGATTAACAGTCGTACCGTCTCTGAAAGAGTAAACTCTGGGCTATATTCCCATGTATTTATCTCCATTGACGATTATTCTTTAATGAAAATTTTCAAAATTCACATGATATCTCATTAACGTCTATACGAACTATTGAACAGTGTTCATGTCATAAATTCGTTTGCTCAAAGTGTCAATGATGATACAAATGGATGAGAGAAATTTTCAATTTTTTTCTATCAATTAAATTTTACTACTTTTCTAGAAGAGACCACTAAGGAAGATCATCTTTGACTTTGTTCTAGCAAGATTGGATAAAGTAACAGAGGATGATATAACTCGAATAGTAAGTTTTCTATAGATTTCTTTTACACTAACTTTCAATCATTGACGATGAATGTTACATTAGAGTTCATATCAATTTATTATTTGATTAATTTCTACTACTTATATTTGACTAGTGTCGTTATTTCATCTTATCGAACTAGATTCTTACTCTATAGCTATGCGCATATGAATTTAACGAATAGAAACTTTTTTCTGTAACATTTTTCTGATCTAAACCATTTTACGGGTTTTTAAAAAAATGAGACAAGGAAAATTTTCAGATCTCTATGCCATTTTTGTGTATGACAATTTTAGTTTTTAAAACATCTAAATGTAGAATTTTGGATTTTTCGACTTTTGTTACAAAATCATAGATAGAACTTGTCCCGATGATCAAAAAAAAACAATCCAAGATGTACTAAATTCAAGTGCATAGAGTATCATTGAATAATCGACTTCTATACTTCTGTAAAAAGTAACTAAAAAAGACGTTGTCATGATTTATACTACCTTCGAGTTCCACCGATGGGCTAGGATGAACAGTCTGCTCTTCCATTTTCTACTTGTGAATTAGTACGAATAAACCAATAATATTTATCTGTTTTTTATCGACCTATATATAGCTGCCGAAAATCAAAAATTTTGTTTATATATGATTGCATTTCAACAAACATATACTCTTGAACAGAGAAAATAATCAAGATCAATACAGTTGTTACTTATCACATAAAAGAGAATATGGGAAAACAAAAATATGGAAAATAATCGACACACTCAACTAAAAATCGATAGACTAGATAAATACAGATAAGAAACATAGATAAAAGACATGAAGAGAAAGTCGACATAATGTTAAGTGTTGTTTGATAATATGATTTATACTTTTTCAATTGATGATGGATTATAAGCATTCTTTTGCACTGTATTACGTATCATACGAGGCGATATACCTCTCGACGGTGCTTCTTTTGATTGAAATGTACTAACAACTAAATGTTCGTGTAAACTTGTTTGTCGAGGTGCTAATGACGATGCTGACGAAGATGTGTCAGTTGATGAATTATAATTTGAGATTGTATTTGATGGAGGTGTTGATGATATTGATTGATTCGTAGTATTCACAGATGATAATGATTGAGCTGTTGATGTTGTCGATGATTTAGGTATATTAAAACAAGCACGACGTATCAAATGGCGAGAATTCGATTTCGATGGACGTATCACACCAGGTTTAGAAAGTTCAGCTGCAAAAATTAAATGAAAAATATTTTTATCTAAATCATCCTATTGAAGAATTAAGATAAGATGTTCTAATAGCTAAGAGTTTTTGAGTTTCTTTACAATAAACTTGATACTTTCGTTTAGAAAGTTCGATTGGTTTATTCATTTAAATCGAGACATTTATCTTTGAACAATGATTAAGTCTATAAGCATCATAGCAAAGATTATAAGAATGAAAGAAGTCTTTCAATCGATTAGTCATTGGTGAGCGAGAAGCATGTGTGTGTCATGTATATTACCCACGAGTATTCTTTTCTTCATATTTTGTTTTAATAACATAAGAAAAACAAATTTTCTGCATACTCTACTAAGAACTTCATTGAGAAGTCAAGTTTAATTAGAGTAGTTTATTTTAAGACTATTAATCCAACTGCATTCATTTTATGTTCAAATAAAGACATTGAATTGTATATAGACAATAGCAACAATGTTGCTTAACTCTGATGACATTTTAGTATCAGAATAAGAAAAGCATCGCTTAAGATTTCAGAATAAACTATTCTATCGATAACATATATTTTTCCATGCATAGCTTCAAATTCAAGTTCGAAAGCCGGTTTGTTTTTATAAAAGCATTAATCAACTACGAAGTGATTCTACAAGATAAAGTGCTGTGTACTATCTAGAATAGACATCCGTAAGATATTATGATTGTTCGATGATATTGGACAATGAACAATTCCTAAATATTTGAAATTTATACCCGATACAGTCAAAGGTTTAATCAGCTTTTGTTGACGTATACACTATTTTTTTCAAAGGCAGACAATTTACTAGCGACACAGAAAAACTATGGCTTCGAACACTTCCTCAAGAATTTATAAACAATGAATCTCTTCATGAAAACATGTATTTGCAACTTGTGAGCAATTTATCGATAGAAAAAATTCTTTCTTGAGAACTAATTACTATAAAATAAAGCTATGATAAGAAAAAGATCTGCAATTAAGATGAATATATATATATGTATAAAAATTTCAATTTGAAACTATGTGATAGTATAAATGTATAGAGTAAGCAAAAATTATGTTGCCAAATTTCAATGTTAATTTCAATCGTACATGAAGTGATATTATTAAATATTTAGTGTTTATGTGTAAACTTAGTACAATCAAATTATTCATCGGACATATCGATTGATGTTGCACTTACCTTCATTTTTTTTATCACTAAATGATAAAACAGAAAGATCGATGTTGTTGTATGACGAAGTTTTATGATCATGGCAACTTCTACAACTCTTATTTGGTATCTATAGAGGAAAAGTCAAAAACAGATACTATCATCATACAACATTTCTGACAATGTTGACAGGAGAACGTTTTTTTCTTTTGTAACAATATCTGTTCTTGTTAGTATTGTATCTCAAGCTATGCGAACACGTTCAAAATTAGTTTTTAGATATTCCTTTGTCAGTATTTACCTAAATGTACCGCATAACCATCAACAAGAAAATTTGCTTGGCCGTGAAAGCGATGTTTCATTTTTCCAACGACAAATATTCGTTCGGCAGGTAAATGAATCGACTGATAGCCAGGCACATCTTTCGATGAACCATACGCAGCAGCTATACTTAAATCAGCATTTTCAACAAGATTTCTTATTATTTCAGCTTTATGTTTGATGGGCTCTCGACAGATACCATCATTGAATAGCGTCAAACCTACATGAATACAAATTGGAATTAACAATAAATTGAACATGTGTTTTTATTTTTGTAAAATTCTTATCAAACCATGAGGAAAATTATGTTGAGCAAGCCAATGAATAACTCGACGTTGTTGTATATCAGGACGTGCAGTTACGTATATAATAATATAACCGAGTTCTTGCCAAAATCTATTGAAGTATTTATCTTTGTTTATAAATCAAGATTTCGTCGAGTTCATCTACCTGACAACATCGACAGCTCCGGGACGTACTTTTGGATCATGATGACTGACAGAAAAACTCGATGTAAATGAACCATCAATACTAAATAGAACTGCTTCACTTTTCGGCGGTAAAACAGTTAAATATAGATCAACTGTTGTATGATCACCACTAGAAAAATAAATCGAAATCATAATATTTCAAACTACAATTGCTATATGATCTATATGTCGTCGGAATTTTCGATCGATGCTATATGTAAATGCTCCGTGGCATTTCCGAACGACATACTTATTCAATAAAATATCGAAAATGTCATGATGTTTTCTAACCATCTAATATTTTCAATAATAATATCGAGCATAAAAATGTAGTGTGAAGTGATCGAAATTATATTACTACTAATAGAATTTCAAACGATTTCAACAATCATATGCATTATTGTTTTGCTCAACAAATATCATATGAATTTCCATTCGTATATATATATATATTTATATGACAGTGAGGACTACTTGAACTTGAAATACATAATTATATTTGCGAGTAGCCCCATGCTTCAATGAAACTCGATTTCATCACCATGTAGAATAAAGACAAAGCAATGCATCATATGGATTTTTATTGAAACATGGCTAATTTATAACTCAACAGTATAATGAACACAGTATTTCAATTATAATTAATCAATTGAGCAATAATTATTTGAAAAAAAAATTTACAGTATTATAAGCTTCTAAATACCAGATATTTTGTATACCCTTTTCTTTCTTAAGAGCACTCGTCAGATGTGAAATGTATCTAATTAAATTTAGTATCTTATGATGTGTTTCAGAAGAGAAATTACCAGAAAGAAGAAATTGGAAAAAAAAAGCCAGTGTTGTCGCACTACATGAAATGATTGTTCGCTTTTTATTCTCTATTGCTTAGTTGTTCTTTCCTATTTAATTTGGCAGTCACATAATTTTGTTCACACTTAGACTCCACATCCGACATCTCGAGAACTGTAGTTTCATGTATTTATTAAATCTCGCTCTGAAGAGCGTGCTTTTTATGTATGACATGACAATATATATATATATATATATATATTTGACATCTCTGAAACTTTTTTTATCATGAACAAGGATACCAACAAATTTTACAAGGTCGCAGACACTGAAAGTGTTAAATTCTCTGTCGAATAGTTTCTTCTAGCAAGTTATAGCGAACATCATCCATCCGAATCAAAGACAAACTCATCAATATTGTCCTATTCAATCGATATTGCTTATTTACAATCATTCTTCGAACTTATATTCTAAATCTAAGAGGTAAATACCAATATCTTATTAGTAGGCCACATGGAAAAATATCGTCTCTAGTATACTTTTTACATTTGAATTCGGATATTCTCCAATCTTAACATAAATTTAGTATTGTTGGTTTTATTCGAAGAGATTCCTATATTCAAACACGAATGTAATTTGATCAATCTAGATACTACTTTCATATATATTAGTTACAATTTTCAGTACAGTCCTTTCAATGAATCAAACTCTTACCGAACAACAAGTTTGACAGGATGTAAGCCTAGTGGTAGTTTTTTATCAGCTGGAATCGTATATCGTATGCGACCATGCGTATCTGTTTCAACCGTATCAAGTAATGTCCATTCACCATATGGAGCTGATCTCATAATATAAATATTAACTTTTTCATTAACTAAACAAACCATATCAATAGGTCCATAATGAAATTTTGCATGGATTGTTTGTGGTTTTGTATCAACAATTAGAAAATCGTTTGCACGATGGTTCGGAGCTAAATTCTATAGCAGTAGACAAAAATTTTCAAAGTAAAACAAGAAACAATAACAACATCAGTTACTCGAATTTTAACAGCTGTTGAACGATGTAACCAACGTTCCGTTGGTTGTTGAGGGATAAAAGATGAACGATTTGTTATTGTTTGATTATTATAAAAATGATAATTTTCTTGATTACGTGTAATCTAATAATGAAAGAAGGTAATATAAACTCTGAATTGAGATCGTACAACAAAATGCATCAATCATTGAATGAGAAATAGTTACCTTACGTAAAATAAAAGACATAACATCACGAGATTCCCAGTAACTTGAATGGAAGACTATTGGTAAAACATGTGCTGGTTGACTCATCAAAGATTCAGGGCAGTACACAATATAATCGAGTCGTCTCGAACCCCACCAAATTTGTCGAACTGGAATAAGAAAGCAAATATCATTTGTTAATCGAAAAAGATAACTTCCGGTAACGGTGAGTATCGATTACTATTCGAAAAGATCGAATCGGTATTGATTGAATTGTTATCATTTGTTGGTCGAGCAGTATTTATCAAAGTTGAATTTTTCCCATCGTTGTTCAAAAATAATTTTGAATATTGATGAACATATTCGACTAATTGATTATGTGATAGAAAAGAAAAAGGGAACTTGATAGGAAAAAAAGTGTTTCGTAATCAATCCTACAAAGTAACGTCGATTCTCCATCGCCCAATGGAAAATGGGAATAGCGAGGAATACAACAAGGTGGTATCTGGCTAAATTCTGTTTGTATTAAAGGTTCTATGCGGGATGCATTTGGATCACATGCATGAAATAAATTATACAATTGCCCACAGTATGGACGAATAACTATATAGAACGATGATTAAAAGAAAAAAGAAGAACAATTTTTGCTTCTTATATATTATGAAATAAAACATAAATTTACCATTATCAGTAAGCAATCTACGATATGCAAGTATGAGTGAAAGTGGAGAACCAAATGAAAAGAATTCATTAACATTGAATATCAACATGACACTTAAACTATCTTGTTTTCCACGAATATTATCGACTGGACGTGATCTGAATAAAAGTATTCGCCTATGTTAATTTCAAATAAACAGCATAGACAAAATATTATCTTTACATGCTATCATTAATTTCAGGACAATCAATTGTCAAAGTACGTTTTGGCATCGATCGATTCGATTCTTGCACAGATGTCATATCATTGGTATCATGCTGAACAGTTGTCATCGTTCGTTTGGATAAAGAAGGAGTACGTGGTGTGAGACCATCTTTATTAAACATAGAAAAAAATATGAATAAACTTTGTTCTGTTTTTTTTTCACGATATCATTTTTATCAATGCAACTATAAAATCTACGCTGATGGCATTTCATCTTTAATAGTATATAAACAAAAAAAAATATTAATAATTGATCGAAAGAAGTCATACGAAAGTAATACGTTTCTAGATTTAATAAAAGAAAATTATTAATTGAAGGGATAGAATTTCAATTCATAATTTGATTAGAAACGGAAAAAGAAGAGAATAAATTGAACAAGACTAAACACAATCGATCATATCTATGTAGATTATTTCATGAATTTATTTATTTATTGAATTGATAACATTATTTTATTCATTTATCATTGTAGATTTCATGACTACATTATGAATTAGTAATTAGAGAGATATTTCTAATAGAAAATAGTTACTAATATTATTTTCTTGATTCTTTTGCGTAGTTCGAGAAAATGACTAACGCCATGAAACGAAAGTTCTTTTTCAAGAGAAAAAAATCAAACAAAATGTCAAAAAATTCTCATTTGCTTTTAACGGCTTAAAATAGATACATAACTTATCATTATTCATAATTGCATGTCTTAGAAAATTTCATGTTCAGTCATGTAAAGCACGACAGATATATCTTTGTGTGTACTATTGAATAGGGCCGTCTAGTACAATGTTTAAAATACTTGGAATAGAAAAAGAAAAGATAAAAGATTGAAATCGAAGGTTAATTGTCATGGAAAGAAATAGGAAACCAATCTGGGATGCTTTCATCGTTGTTCATCTTGCTTATGATATTAACTCATAGATAGACTTATAAAAAAAGTTGATTTATTTGTTTTTTTTTGTTTCTATTGGAAAATATGTCATCGAATGTCGTCTACTAAGCATTCTCATAATCGTTTAGAAAACCTGTCATACAAGAAAAATAAAACAATTTCGATAAGAAAAATTACCTTCACCATATAAGGAAGTTGCATCGTCTAAATTATGATTTAAGCATAAAGCATCATAAGCTAAAATAGCTCCATTAGCATCTCCAATAATAATAACCTTTGAAAAAATGAAAATAACTTTCTTTTGCACTTTTCTATTTTTTCTTCTTTTCTAGTTCTTACTTCTCCAGAAAAATATTTTCCCTCTTTCGACGATACAAATGTATGATAAACTTTGTTTGCTGATTCAATTGCATTATTCAGTATAGTTTGGTAATTTGGATTCGATGTAGCAAACAATGGTATGGCATTGATTGGTAATGTTTCTGTATGTGTTAAATCATACGATAAACTCGTCATACCATACGGTGATAGACTACTAAGTATATTAATAGTTTCAATACAAATTGAACGACATTCAACAAAACGTATAGCTATTTTTCCTTCTATGCGTGGATAATGATTTCGTATGACAGAATCAAATGTTGTACGGAAACTAAGAAAATCGGTTTGTTTTGCACTATCAAATGAATCTTCTGTGGAAAAAACATTACCTAACATTATTAAAAATTTAAGAAAAAAAAAACAGAATATAATGAAAAATCAGAAAAAAAGATCTTCCAACATCGGTAACATACCACCATAGAAAATTAGAATAAGAAAATCGATTGAACATTTATTGTTGCTATCATCAGATGATGAATGAGCACGTGTTCGTTCATCATCGTCATTACTCGATAACAATCCATCATTATCTACTGTACGTTTGAGATTTCGCATTGATCGAGACATCGATGGAATTTCAATATGAGCTAAAAAAATAAAAGTGATCGTTTAAATAGAAAATCATTATTTGTTTAGATGCTAACATTCGGCATCAAAATATTCATCGTCAGTAGCTTCGTCTCGGGATAATGATGGAACAGGAAATGAACTAATACGTGATCGAATTGGATTTAGATTATCAATAGACGATTGTCGGTTTCGTACAGTTGATAATGGTTGATTTATTTCATTATTCAACATTGATGATGATACTGCGGTTGTTGTTGCTGTTGATTTTGTATTATCATTTTCCAAATGTGAATCGGCTATTTCTCTATGATCATTATGATTTTGAAAATGTGCCATACGTTTATTCAATTCATGTTGAGTTTCATGCTCTAAACGTCGTATATCAGCTAATGTTAAACCTTGATATTCATCTTGCCAACACCAAGCTTGACGATGAGCTCGTAAAATAGTTTTACGTAAAGCTAGATTAAGGCAAAATAAATAAATGAACAAATAACTGAAACGATTTTTTTTTCACTCGTTTAATACCTATTTCATGAATGAAACGTTCACATTTACTTTGCATTCCCCAATAACGAAATTCAACACGACACAATTTATAGGCACACATGATTGATTCTTTACGATCAGCTTTTTTCATTTGTACAAACCAATCAGGATTTAATGGACCTCGTCCTAAATTAAATATAGCATGTGCATAGTGTGTGTGTGTGTGAGAGAGAGAGAAAACCTGATCTAATCGAATTTAAAATTTGTTAAAGTGTATCTTATATTTACTGAAAATTCTGATTGATACGTTACAAAACACAAATTTAGACGAGTATATGTGATATCTAGTCTTCGATGGCATTGGCATTTTTCTGTACGTTTCCTAGATCCAGATGAATCGAGAGATCTTTCAGATTGTAAAATTACATCAATTTGTTCGTCGTTGAAAAATTTATGATTCTACGTTTTCTAACGAACCTGTTTTATCCGAATGGAATAAAGCTGGATTTTCACTGGCTATGTCAGGTATTGGTTGGCTTTGAACAATATCAAGAAATTCTAAATGATGACATATAGCAGAATGTGTTTTTTTTTCTATCGTAGATTTCAAAAATACAAACCAACAACACGTTGTTCAAGTTCTTGTGAATTTAGATTAAATATATTTTCTTGTACGCCAAAATCAGCTTGATAACATGTTTCAACTTCAAGTACGAATCGTTCTATGAATGGACAACGATAGCGTGTTTTTGTGTATGGATATGCATTCCATGCTTCTTCTTCTATTTTCATAGCATTCGCTGGCAATATAGCTTTGAACCAAGCTGGCAAATGTCGTTCGATGTGATAAATTTTAAATGTATATTGTCCATTACCACCGGGTCCGTTTGAATATGGTTCATTTTTAATGATTTCAACTCCACTACCTGGTGCATTTGATTCTTCGCGACTTTTTTTCTAAACATAAATACAAAGAAAGAAACAATATTGTCGTTCTTAATCTTTAAATTTTCTTGAGAATCATCTAAATGAGCCCTGACTAATATGTTAATCAATATTGATTCGCATTAAAAAATAAAACCGTTTTCTTCAATTTAACGAAGAAATTTTCGTAGCACAAACACTCATGCAGCAAATGAGCCCTTATAATAAAGTTTTTTTTTAAATTCATACTACATTTACCTCTCCTGATTATTGAATATGTCTAAAAACAAAGAGAATTCAAGTGATGTTTTAAAAAATGAATTCCTTTAATTTTAAAACATTGTCTTCGATTGATTGGTTTAATGATACCTACCACTATCATGTATAATTGAGCAATCCGATATTCATCGACAGTCATTGGAACTGGAATACGGTATTCTTTAATAAGCATTTTGTTCCTTGGGGCTTATGCGTTTTCTAATACGAAATGATATTTATATATATATATATTGATGAGGTGTTATGATGTTTCAAAACAAGTAGAAGACATCTATTGTATTGTCGTGGCGCTTGTCGCCTGTCATCGTAGATTCTCTATGTGTGTATCATCTAAAATCACTAGAGAAGTAGAAGCAGACATTCCTTCTTTTCTTTTCTTTTCTTTTTTCTTTTTATTTTCTGTTCCTTTTTTTTTTATTCTTTCTTTTCCCTCCCGTTTGTGCTCTTTCACAACCCGAAAGACCAAATCAACGACGATGAGAACTAATAAGAAAAAGAAGAAAAAAAAAGATGATGAAAATAGGCTTCATGATGATTTGTTTCTTATTTTTCCCACATGTCAAAGTACAGAGAGACGCACGATTACATTTTCAATAGTATTCGACTTCTTCAACGTCATATACCAAGCAAACGAAGCACATTCTATTTTTCATATCCATAGATACCAATTTTCTCGTATGAAGAACTCATATTACTATTGTGCTTTCTAAACTTCATGATATGCGCATGATAAGAGGCGGAAAGGTTTCTAGTAGATGAATACCAATGATGCCTTTCGGCAAGAATAACTTCGTTCAGAAAGGCATGTTACTTCGAACGATGATGTTATTCAAGAAAAATAAATCATGCATGTATGTTTGTTCTCAGCATTTTGTCTTACATCAGTGAAAGAGAGAAGTTTCTCAAGAGAGTGAATGATAAAAGAAAACACTACAGTTTTTCTGCTTGTAAGTATTCTAGAAATGAAGAAAAACAACAAGAAAACTGTAACACAAACGTCGGCAACACTCAATTCATAGATCTCTTCAAGCAACGAAAAGAAAAATATCTCTCAGTTTATGACGAACCGAATTTTTGAAAAGCAAACTGTGATTGTGCGCATGTTTGAAACAATACTAAACGATATAATTATATAGGAAAAAAAGAGACTACTAATGCCTGTCGACAGACACATCTAACATTCACTAATAAGAGGAAACAATAGTCGATACGTTTGAGTGTCGATTAATATCGTCGTTATTTTCTTGCTAGAAAAACTACAAGTAATTTTTATTTTCGAATTTCAGGAAAACGGAAATGCTCTATGTTTTTTTCCGGCATGCGTCCTAACAATCTTTCCATTTGTCACATGAAAACCAATGAACTTAATATCTCTCGTGTGCCGGCTGGTTTATGAATATAGATTCCTATTACAAGAAAAATAATCATGTTCATATTTATTACGAATCGAATAGAAGTAATGCGTAGTTTCTCCCCGTGAGTAGTTTTTCACATAGTTTCACTTCCGTTATTTCGAATACGAACGGAAACGTAATAATATTGGATACAATGAAGTAGTTTTTGGAAATAAAACGCTAGACTTATACTACATCATATGACTTCATTAGTCGAGAGCTTGACATTTAAGTGAGTAACACAGAGTGAGAATTCTTTTTTTTCCATGTATCTCTATATACATTAAATTAATATACGATGATGGAATATAGAAATGAGCTAGATGCCTATTCTGATCATTAGTTTTTATTAGAATCAAGAAAGCAATATATTTTTTCTCAAGAAATTCTTCATTTCCGCATTCTAAGGTATTTAAACAATCGTGTATAGATGAAAGGTATTGACATTGAATAGAAATCATATGAGACAAGCATTTTTCATTTTAGAACTATTTTCGTACGTATAATATTAATGAATATGGAACATAGATAATTCACTTAGTCTAATCGGCTAAACGATACGGTAACAAGAATGTCAGATAGAGTAGAAAACTTGCACTGTGCTATTTTACACGCGATACAGATTAGGAGAAAAATGAGTTTTTTAATCCTCTTATAACACATACAAGGGAATATTTTTTTTAATAAATTCTCATTGGTTATATAGTAATCAGATTTTTTGAATTAACAGATATTCATTATTTAAAATAGATTCTTTGGAAAAAAAAGTAATTATTTGAGCTTTTTAATGGCAAATAACAACAGATTTCGATAGAAGATTGAAAACATAATAGTGTAGCAAGGAAAAATGATAATATATGTTTGAAAATTTCTTTTTTTCAATAGGACTATATTTGATTTGAAGGACTATAGCATACTCTTGAGAGGCTTTCTTCATGCAATAAATTAGTCACGATGAAAATAAGCTATGTTTTCATAGTAGAATTGACTTGAAAATGAGTTCTTTGTTTACAATGCTTTTTAATAATTAAATAAATATTATAACGGGTCTCGTAGAGTAAACAAACAAGATGATACTTGCATAAAACAAGTCTCAACTATGGTTGTTGATTTAAACATGGAAATTACAATGCAAATATAGAACTTATTATTAATAGAAAAATAAAATGAACTCTATTGAACATCGGATCCTCTGAAGACAAATTTGTTGATGAATATAATCGAATAGATTAGAAAGATAGACTAATATTAACAAGTGAATTTTTGCGTAACTTCAACTAATTACCACGACAAACATCCCATAAAAGATATATAGATGTTCTGTATACTGTCAGAACAAAAAAAGCATCTATCAATTTGAAATGTTAACGAGATATGACATTCTATCTAAGAAGAAAGCATCGAACAAAATGATGTTAATTCATATTAATGTTGGTTATCATGGTTTTGGATTTCGATAATTTCCAAATGTAGACTCTATGTCATTGCGTGTAGAAGAAAATATAAAAATCATCCTTGCAAATTAGACTATCCAATTCGATAAGATACTATTGACGATGACGAGTCGTCTTATCAAAACTTGATGTTTCTTGCATATCTCTCCACACAGACTTACATCAAACTTGTGCACTCATTGTTCTCCTGAAGGACTCACATGTTTTCTAAGAATAAGTTGAGTAGTCTACATACGAGAAATCCTCTCGAGTTTTAGATAAATATAAAAATAAATTGTTTCCATCAGTGACTCTTTCTCGTAATCCAACTATTCAATCAAAGAAAAGCAATTTCCCCTTGTATTCATAGGACGAAAACTAAGATCATATAAGTTGGTGATTGTCAGCAAAACTAATATTACTATCATAATAGTGATGCATCGCGGAATACAATTTTTCTAGCAATCTTTGAAGTTGAATGATGTTTTCGTTCACGTTCTAGCTTAATTTCTATACATGAATCTAAAGATTAAGAGAACAACTACCAAAAGGATAATTTTAACTGCTTGTAAGCATGATGATTGTTTTCCGAGACAAATAACACACAAAATTCATAGAAGCTATTATTATCTTAATTTGCATTTAAATTCGTACAGTTATCTAATACTCTAAACCTAAAAGTAAAGAAAAAACAAGAAAAGTTTTCTTCCTGTCCATGATCGTAAAAGATTTACTTGTGTTTTAGATCGATTCTGAGAAAAAAAAATAGTATAAAAGGAACGGTCATACTCTGATCTTGACTCACTCTTTCATTTCATTGTTCAGAATCTAATCTTCGTGATTCATTTTTATTTCGGAAAATAACACTCAATGTTCATTCTATACAATATCCAAAAATAAGTTTCAATCCAGTAAGAGAATTTCTTCAGTAACAAGTCTAGCTTTTTCGTAGAACCCTATTGTTAATATTTCACCTTAAAAAACTTGACTTTAAAGTACATATCTCAGAAATACGTGATTGAACACTTCACAACATTGTTTACTTAAATTAATCTTGCTGAAAATATCACTTGAGAAAATTGTTCAGGCACATATTCAACAATTCGAATCGATCGAAAAATTTGATGCAAACAGAGAAAGTTCAATGATAAGGCAACATCTCAGCGAAACTTTTACATAAACATGAATCTATTGAAAACTATTCAAGTCTAATGTTTCCTTGAAATCAAACACTCTACATACTCAAAATGTTTCTAATTATCGAGAGATCTTCACTAATCAGTTACATCTCAATAGAAAGAAGAATATGTATTGTCTTTGTGCGTTATGTAAGCATTGTTGTAAGAAGAGATCTATGACGAAGATTCCGTGTCAATTTAATTCCATTGTCATAATAACACTTCGGCTGAATATTTATGAGTGTAATACTTTTAGCACATATCCTTGATGTATACTGCTCATCAAGAATCGATTATACTTAACAACAAAAAATCACTACGTTGGTGAAAAAAAAATATGTTTCGAAATACAATTCAATTATTATTATAGATATACTGATGCATGTTGCTCTCTCACATTATCGATCATACAAGTTAATTTAAAATATATTCTAAAATTTATAAAAATCTGAAATAAAAACGACTGAATAAATATTAATACTGTCGTTTAGGTATAGATATAGTTATATTTACATATCTATCGAAATAAAAAATACCACAAAAAAAAACAATGTATATAGTTTGAGGTAAATTTTGTTTTAGTGTCTTCTGTTTTACATGGCACATTAAAATACATAGACAAACCAAAAGAAAAATTGCTATTAATTTTTTGAGCATATTAGAAGTAAATAAATTAGATGTTTTCTAGTATAAAATTAATTAAAAATAATAAACAAAATGACAGCTATTGCAATGCCGAGAAATATTCGTGATAACATATCATGATGATAGCGTTCTGGTGTACCAGGTGATGCTGAAGAAAAGAAAATAATTCTTCAGAAAATAGACAAGAATTTCATTCGATTAGGTGTATATCTACGTGGACCATGTTGTTGATCATCATTATTATTAGTTGAAAATGTTGTCTGAAAAAGACCAAATGGAAAAGCACCAACACCAAATGACATTTGAAAATTGACACCTTCACCAAATCCAAAATTCTAGAAGAAAGAAAATAGATTGCCTAAATCGCCTATTGAATCTTCATAGTCTATTTACTCGATTTCGACGAGCTTCTTGTCTTGTACCTGCTGGTCGTGGTGGTGTTGTATTCCTATATATGTAGATTGGTTTTTCAATTTATAGTAGAAGAATTCTTTGGTACAAACCTTGGATCAGTTTGTGCCGAATTACGTCCATATATAGGCACTAACTTTTCACGTGATATACTACTTTTGCATACAGGACATGTGGGATTATGTGCACGAGTTTCAAGCCATTGATGAATACATGGCCAACAAAATAAATGACCACAATATGAGAGAACAGCATCACGAGCTGTTTCAAGACAAATCTAAATCAAAGTTATTGTATTGATTTGATTTGATTTTCAGTTAGAAACTAGAATCTGTATTGAACTCACATTACATTCAAAACCTGTATCTTTTTCATTATTTGTTGATGATTTTTTATCATCGTTACTACCAGATGTTGGTGGAATATTAGAATTATCGGCAGATGTTTCTTCTGCCGTTGCCATTCGAGTAAATATCTAGAAAGAAATTAAATCATTAAAAATGAAAAACTAAACACAGATGGATAAAAGTTAAGACAATAATTAGTTTGATTAAGATTGTACATCTTTTACTTAGATGTTGTAAATATGTCATTATGTTTTTTATCAACTATTGGCGTAGCTCTTACCATTGATAATTGATGCGAGCCTCCGACTCATTGACGAACCAATAGAAATAATAGTTTAGTGTAAAGAAAGAAAAAAGAGAAGAAGATAGATAGATAGAAGTGTCAACTTATTGTATTTGAAAGAATGTCAACAATTCCAAATGATTTCATAAATTTTCTTGTACCTGCTATTCAAGAATTCGATGGAGTTGTCGAGCAAGTTCGGTTCGTAAATGTATTTTCTTTTCTGGTCGAAAACAAAATTCATTTTTCTTTTGTTTCTTAAAGAAATCGGCAACTTGCACTTGGAAATTGTCTAACAGCAATCAATGATGGTAAATATTCTTTTCTTGATGATTTTTTTGTCAAAATTCGAATTCATCTTCATATAGAATTAGCTACTCTTTATAAACAATGCCCAGGTGATCGTGAAATCGAAGACTACGTCAAACGGATTCATGCATTAAGACAACGCATGATTGAAGCTAATATTCATGTGAAAATGATTGAAGTAAATAAAATATTTTCTTTTTTTAAATATCAAATCAACACAATTTTCTTTGTTTTTGTTGCGTTATGAAGGATCGAATAGGGAAAATGGAGCAATCACTCGCCAAAACAAGGAGCTGACGATTTTATTTCAACGAAATAAAGAAAAACCACAAAAAAAACGATTCGTATTCATTTATCTTTGAGTTCAGGAGCAGGTGGATGATTATCATCATAGTGAACAGTACATTTTGGTAATTGATTATGTAATAAACTGATTATAACTTTCACGATTATTAATATCGGGTAAACGAGCCAAAATGATTTCTTTTAAATTTCTAAAATGATATTGATTTTATTTTAATAAGCCTTATAAATGTGCTCTATATACTTCAAATCAGTTAAATGACTAAGACCAGTTTCACTTATCAGAATCAGATCAATCAGTGCTATGGATTCTTATGTATCATTCAATTTTCTAAATCGTATGATAGAACTTAATGAGCAAAACCTTCACATGTAATACAAGCTTTAAAAGCAGGAATTTCTTCGATTTTATATTGTTCCAAACAACCAGTCGGTATTATATTATAATCTGAAGTTACTGGCTAGAAAACTTTAAAACGTACTACACTACTACATAAATCTCTTGCACACTTTTTGATTATATTTTTTATCTTTGATCTTATTGGTAATGTATTTGCAAGACCATAAGAATCACTTTGAAAAAATACTTTTTCCCACGTACTTCTATACATTGAAAAAGTACAGTGATAAGCTAGTTTTTCTTTTAATGCACGTACTAACTAAAGCTAACTGCCAAACTTCAGAAGGAAATAATTCAGTTTCTAGGAAAATGATTATGTCGATCAATAGAAAATTCATCCTATGTGCTATATCGTATTAATTTGTCATTCGAATTTCATTAAAATCTACAGGTGCTCTGTGTTGGTAACAGTACGCTTACCTATAGTTTTCTTTATCTTTAATAAATATATCAGAGAAGTTAAAATCCTATTTAAGAATAGATCGAACTGAACAATAGACTATTAGAGATTTAATATATACATATTTTAATCAAGTAGGAATTTCAAGTTCTAGCTGGAGTTACTTGTTCCAGACAAAATTTAACCAAGTCCAAAATTGTCGATTATTTATCAATAATATATTCGATTTTACTCGTTGAGTGGTTATTTTCATCATCTAAAAATTACTAATATAGAAAAAATATCGTCTTTCCAATAAATTCGTGATTCTTTATGACAGAAAATATGTTTTTCAAATATATATATATATTCAGTAATATATAAGTTTGTATGTTAATAACTATTAATCATTAACTAGAGATTTGTGAAGATTTAGATCATTAATTGTATATTAAAGGATTTCCAAATATATCGGCAAGTGTCACAAGATTCATTCCTTGTATTAATTCAAATAACTATTTCTCATGAAGACGGCATGCTTCCATCATAATATTCTGTAAACAAGCCATTAAGGTGATGAGTAAAATCTTTTTCCATCAAGGAAAACAATGCCTAATAGAAAACATAAGCGAATTAATGTAAAACTATAATTTGAGGGAGGAGTTTTTCCAAAATAGGCTAATGTAAAGTTCTCACAATGATCGGTCATCATTAATACAATTACTAGAAGGTGATTAAATGCCTGCTTGTATGCGACATTTCATCAGTAGTTTTTTGTACGTTATGTGTAATTGATTTTTCCAGATAAAACAAAACAAACAAAGTAAATTCGTACCTGTGTTGATTTTAGCAACGATCATTACATACGCTATTAGTAATAGAGACTAGCCATTCAGTTTCTGTTTGTTATGAATTTGTGAAAATCGGACGAAGAACTAATAACTGATGCAAATATAAAGAAACCACATAAAAAATCTTGTTCTTGTAAAAGGAAATGGATTGACAGACAAGAATAACTCAATAAAAAGTCATATATGTAAATACAGCTCATGATGGATCAGAGCTGCCAACAGGCCACTTTTTCTCGGTCCTGGCTGGCCTGATGCCTGGCCTGATGCCTGGCCTGGTATGTTGAAGCCTGGCCTGGCCTGCAGGCCAGGCATACACGAAACCGAAAAACAACCGATTCTTCTTTTTGTAACACAAATCCATTCCGTTCAGTATTTAGTCATCAATTTCAAAATTAATGCGGCTGTTTAATTCTGTTTTTAAGGGAATTCCCTTTCCT
>OENT01000063.1:0-252484 GCA_900239685.1 Rotaria macrura | reverse complement strand
TTGCAACTAGAACTGAGATCTTTTAGGGTTTTGCAGCTTGCTTTAAATTTCGTAGGATCCTAACGATTTTCTCTAAAGTTTTTGAAGATACAATTCACTGCGTGAGCTGTTGTCTTTCATTTGGGTTCCACAGAATTAGTCTGAACTATTGAGTATACATATAGCATTTCAAAAGCAATAAAATCTCAGCTTTCACCCATGGATTCTATTATTAAGAAACTGCAAGCGCAAGTGTAGGCAGCTGAACAATATTAAATCTATTCAGAAAAAAAGTTGCGATAAAATAAAGACGAAATATAGTGGAAATAGGAGTATCAGTCACTGTTACTTTCGATTGAGCAAATAAATAGATTGTTTTTCACTACCGAGAGGTTAAAATTCGAACTTTTTTGCATGAGAATTAGTCTGGCAGCGATGAACTCCCGCTCGATGGTAGTATTACTGCAAGGTGTTGCAACGACAAGACACATGAGGCGAAAAATCTTTGAAAATGAGACTCAGTGCTGCGATTCGGAAGAGGAACCGAACAGACACTTCGGATTGGATTCGGTTCGGTTAAATTCTGTATTCAATTTGATTCGATCCGACCTACTTTTTCAAAATTTCAATTCGGTTCGGTTTTCGTCTCTGATCAGCACAGTAAAGAGGAGAAAATTTATTTTACATTTCAAAATGATGTGAAAGGTAGAATATATGTATCAAATATCATGACAAAAAAGATGTCGAAACTATTCGAAGAATCTTATCGAAAGAGCGAAAGATTTCGAGAAGAGCTTGAGAATAATTCAATAGTTGCCAGCGAAATAAATTGAGCTTACTTTCAGGCAAATAAACACTTGTTACAACATCCAGGTCATCATGTATGTTAGCTGAATGAATCATACTTGCATATTTTGATAAAGTTAAATGATCGACCTTGAAACAAAAATGTTTTCGAACAATATTTAATACCAATGAAAAATACTTCTATGCTATAGAAAACATCTGTTTGTTCAAGTGGTGTCAAAAAGTCTCGACAAAATAATTCTTGTAGTAATTTGCTTGTTAAACCTATAACAACGATAATAATCGATTCATCTATTGAATATCATTAGCAAGCAGACAAAGAACAATAACAAAATATCTAAACTATATTTACCGAACCAGTCGTTTTCTTCAAGATCATAATCATTCCAAAATTTTTCCGTCTCACTTTGATTTAAGTACGATAGTATTCGACTGGGATACCATTTTTGAACTAGTTGTGTTCCTTCAATAAGTACAGCCTAAATGAAATACATAATGATATGATTTCTTTTTGAATTTCTATTCTATTGAAGAAAACATTAATATTTTACTGTTAGATCAGTTTCCGTTAATCGAATCAGATTATGCTGAGCACCTTTTTGTACTTCCAGTATACTGTTACGCCTGTTTTTAGATTCATTCAAACAATGATCAACATTAACAAAGACTATGATAAAATTACTTGTCAATTGTTGCTCTCATTTGCCGAATATGTTCATTAACAATTTCATTCATTTGACTGTAAACTGAACGACTGCTGATCGTTTGAACTTGAGCTGAAAATGGTTCAAACGCTGCGTTGAAAAATCGTCTAAAAATCAATCATATTTTACATTAGTTTTCTCTATTTATTGAATCCGTCTTCAGTCAAACCGATATTCTTCAAGTGGTTTCATTAGAATTTGTTCAACATATGTGCGGTAAACTTTTAACTCATTTCGTTCAATTAAAGATTCTAATGCAGCCAATACTTCCGGTGATGAAACTTGATAAAAATATTGAGCAGCTAATCCTGGACCAGCAACACGTCGTGCAAGAAAACTGTCATGTGCGGGAATTCGAGCAAACCGTTTAATAATTAATTGATAGATCACTTTATCGTAGAGACCACGAGTACGCCGATGTAATAAAGCATCTAAATTTGAGATTCATAAAAATAGACACTTTAGCATACAGTCGTTTCCTTCATAGATTAACTTACAAATCACAAGCAGAAGAGATATTATTGGACTAGCAATTAATGCAATCAGGACTGATATTGGCTGAATAATACCACAAATAAGAAAATCAGTTATAAAAATGTTAACAACACAGAAGAATTTTCGACCATATTCACCTAAGTGCGAAAAGAAAACGTTTTAATTTTGCCTTAGAATAGATTGATTCATTTATTATTACCAGCTGAACTTGCATCATAGATGAGAATTTGGCCTATGTGAAATAATAATGTAACCATTGGCAGCCTAAATTAATATATGCAATCAAAAATTATTATTTTCAATGATACAACGTACCACACAGGTGATAGAACACCTAATATAAAAGAAAGAGTTGGTACGACTAAGCACATAATTGGATAGACGGCACAGATGACAACAGTACCCATAAAACCCTTCATTACATAATTCCAAACTCGATTTATAATTCTTTGTATGTTCTTTCCCAAAAATCCTTGAAAAACAATAAAAATATGTTAATTCAATTTTAACGACTTTTGCTTTATGTAAGTAATGTCGAAAGAAAACATCGAGATTTCATCAACAGTTTATATCGACTGAAGCACTTCATACGTTGGTTAGGAATTCATCTATGTGAAATGTGGAGGTCATCAGATTCTAATTCTATTCATGTAATTTTATAGGAGGGCAAACTATTTTCAAAAAATCTAAAGACAACCCTATTGAATATAAAGTCTTTCTAGATAAAAACAACAGTCTATCAGTAGTCCTGAATGTTTCGATCTACTCTCACAGTAAACTACTCTTGTTTGTTGGAAAATTAAAATTTTGAAGAAAGAATATTCATTATCTTCGACGCATTTACAATCAACGTATGTATGGCGAGCATTTCAAATTCTTTACTGAGTTTTGGAAGAACATTTTTCTATGAGGAAAAATTGTTTTATTCCAATGAACATAATCTGTAGAGAATGAATGAACTCGAGTTTCTTGAAAATTCTGCTCGAAGTACAAATGTGACTTGTTCAAAATCATAAGATGAAAGTCAACTACATTCAAAAATTGTTTGTTTTTAAGTTTCGTATGCAATTCATTACGTGATTGATAGTAAAATTTGATTATTATCATTTGAGTATCTTCTTAAATGACGAAGTCATTCATTTATTTTAAAATGATTTTTTAAGAATGTAAGTATTCTTTTACCAACCTCGATCAGGTATTGCCTCAAAGTTTTGTCTTGACTGTCTAACATGATTCCACAGTGCAACAATGCGTGAAATAAATGTTTGTGTTTTGGAGTTTGGATCCGGATGAAGTTTCAACTAAATATGAAGAGACGATGATGAAGAAATCAGTTTTTGCTTTTATTTAACAAACATCATTTCTATTGAATTTATGACTAGGTGTAAATGGTTTTGGAGATATCAATGCTCGATAACTAACTGGACTAACAAATGGGATAACAAGCTATATGAAAATAAAAAGATTTATGTAAAACAATTATCGATTGAAACAAGAGTTCTTTCATACACATAATGCATAAATGGTATTGGAAAGCCAACAATATGTACGGAGTGCAAACAATTTCCAACGCCAAAATGGATATCTTGTTGTTGTGGTAAAATTGATTTTCTGTCGCAAATTATATTGTGCTTCGGGCTAGAAAAGAAAACCGTACAAAAACTATTGTAAAAATCCTCTTGAATGAAGAAGTTGAAAATGATCAAAGTTTCTAGTGCATTTATAATATATAGTTATGTGTTTTTCAACATTTCTATGTGATGCAAACGAAGTCGATTGTAATTTAAAGAAAAATATGAGCTACACTAGAATCAACTTTTTAATAAATAGTTTAGATCGGATCGATGAGACTCGATTCTTGTAAAAAAAACAGTGATTAGTTTAGATATCTATGTGGGTGAACGAAGAGTTTCGTGTTATTCTGCATCCTACGTATCTCTTACAAGTTAGTTGATCGTTATGGAGTCTTAAAATAGAAATTGTCTATAGATATTTCGCAGGTCAGAAATGTTCTGTAGTACAGCTACATTATGAACTTTCTCACACAAGCTTATTCATATATGCTCGAATATTTTTCATGCACGATTGTTATCAACAACAAACGACTTTTAGACAGTATCTGGCATGGCTGATATTCTTCAATCTAAATCAAGAATAACTTACATCATTTTGAAGTAATCTAATTCGGTTTTCTTCTTCTTCATTTGTGTATGTATAATTGGCAAACAGCGTTGGAATACGT
Organism: Rotaria macrura; assembly: GCA_900239685.1. Lineage (NCBI taxonomy): Eukaryota > Metazoa > Rotifera > Eurotatoria > Philodinida > Philodinidae > Rotaria > Rotaria macrura. Next base: position 248,257 of record OENT01000063.1, on the reverse strand, counting down.
TCAACAGGTAAGGGGTATGTTCGTTCGACAATCCAATTTTCTAAAAGACAAAGATTTCGAGAAAAGTAAAACAAAGAAAACTGAAGTTTTCTTGTGTTTAAAATTTATATTTACTTGGAAACCAGATAAGTCGACAGCAATCAATTTTTCGAATTGGTTCACTTGGTGATTTGAGATTAAGACGAAGAATCGATTCGTGCTGTAAAAAAACAATAAAGAAAAATGGGACATAGCTTCATATGAAAAACAATTCGTTTTTGATTACTTCTCTTCGAAATGTGAAATCTCGTTGAATAAAATATGCAGCTTGTTGATTGCCTTGTGCTTTACATCGATCAATTGATAATTGATGAGCATCCCATTCATGTTGATGAATATATTTCTTTTTTTCTTCAAATAATTTATTATCAATCCAACGATGAATTTTCGATTTTATTGGATGTTCACGAATGAGTTTTTCTCTTGTCTAAAGTACTTTTAGTGTTGTAATGTTAAACATCGTATGAAAAAGAAAATCTTACTGTTTCAAGATGTTTATTTAAATCATCAGTTAGTTTCTGAACGACTGATTGCATGGTTAAAATAGCACGCGCTTGTGCAACTAATAAACGTCCAAGTCCAGGTGATAATTCTTCGATTTTATGAGAATTTTCAATAATTTTAAATGCTCGTTCAGAATATTCAATATTTAATTGTGTTTGAACTTGTTGAGTTATTTCTCGTTTTGATAGACCCGATGTTGCTTGCTCATCTAGGAACAGGAATGAATGACAAGCGGAACAAGTTTTAAATTCATTTTTCAGATGAGGATTTTCTTTTACGTTTATATTGATTGATTAATCGTCGTTTTGTTGTATGAAACCAATTTTTTGGTGTATTTTCAGTAAGAAGAGTACTGANCGAAGATCGATTTCAATATTATTTGGTGTTACAAAATGATGAGGATATGGGAGCATTCGAGGGGGATGTTCCTAAAAAAACAAGATTTTCATTCAGATATTATCGAGTAAATCTTATGTGATATTTGAAAATTCCAGATAATAACTGATCGATTTGATTAATATCTAGTCATTGTACAAATATAATAAGCGATATTTCGAGTCGGTCAATTGTGGAGTCTATCAAATCGATGATTCTATTTCGTAAATAATTGGAACCTGATCAACTGTGTTCTCTCATGATTATGTATTGATTGAAAATGAGAGTAGAAATTCCAAAACAATATTTAATAAACAGCAATAGTCTATTGGAAACAGAGCATTCGTATATCGAGATGCCACACTGGAGCTGTCCTGGTACATATACGTTGAAATGACGAGCAGAACATTATCAATATTTACATGTACGTACATATTACAATAAACTGAATTTTTGTTACAATTGAAAAAAATCCTATTGGATTAAATCTCAATATATTTTTCAGCATGTACCATTTAATATTTCAATCAAAAATAGCAGAGTCTTACTTTCAGTTTGCGGAAACATCTATGGAAATTAGATATGTGTAAAGTAAGAATCTTTAAAAAATTCGTTTTGCTCGTTTCAAAAAGAAATATACAATAGCTGTTGAAGCTATGATTCGAAAATAGTGGTAGTGATAGGGATATGTTTTGGCAGCGAGACTCAACAAAGCTGTGACTCCAACACTACCCACGTAAATATTTGGGTGCTAATAAAATTCAAATCGATTATAATCAAATATAATCCAAAAAACACATTTGCTTCGATAATGCAGTTTATAATCGATTTTAACTTGATTTCTATCCTAATTTTTTACAGTAGTAGGGAGTAGCTTGACCTCCTCCCCTCCCTCCCTACCGCAGTCGGCCCTTGGCCCTTCTACTATTGGCCATGCTTGAAAGAAGCTATCCAACATTCATTAGATTGTATGGACGCACGGAAATAAATACCCACATATGTGAGATCGTCATGGATGATTGAAAATTTTCCAGATTTCTTCTTCATTATACGCTTTTCTCTCATAAAAATTTCGCATTCATTCAACTTAGCTTAGACCTAATAACTATGCAAGTATTGTACTGTACTTGAAACCAATAATAACTGCAGTGCTTAACTTAGACGAAGGATTTCATTCGTATTGATGATTCAATCTGTGATTTTTCTAGAATGCTGTTTTCTTTTTCTCTTAAGGTGCGCATGAGATGAATGACATTGACTTGTTTCAAATGCATGTAGTCGATAGAAAATGGTAAGTCTGGACATCCATCAAATATTTTTCATTTCTACTTTTACGACATGACTTTTTCTTTAAAGTTAAGTTTGATGGAAAAAATAGAATACTGTCAAGTAGTGTCTAGAAACACATTTGCTGATAAGTTCAACGATTTTTTTATTAAAACTCTATATCTTTTATAAATATATCTATATGATTCTAACTTTTTCAAGGCGACATGACTTTTTACATTAAGTTTCCTTTTCAATTCCAGTTGCCTTGAAAATCCTTTCGGTTCTGTTGCACCGCATGCGCCGACACAACGAAGGTTACGTCCTTCAAAATCATCAGCGAACTTTAACTACTTCTTTCTTTATTAATTACTAGTTCATACCTTATTTTTACGATCTGTATATTTGTTATACTCGATCATCATTTCTAATAGCATAGGTATTTGTGCACAAAACGCTTCATGCATTGCCTTTTCACTTTCCTAATTAAGAACACAAAAAATAAAATTATGCGGTTTGTTCTCTTTGAATAGATGTTTAATTTTACGTGTGGTGCAAGTTCAATTACTAAAAATTTGCTACGTTCATTTTCCACTAAGTGATCGATACTTGGCGAATAAACTGCAGGCAATCCAATCAAAGCATCTATGATTAAAACAATTCTTCACAACAATTAAGTTTATACACAAAAGAAAAAGATGAACCAACCAATTAAGCTAACAAAACCTTGTTTCCAAGATCGAAGTGTCGCTTTAAAACTGAAGCAATTCGAAAGTACACGATCTTGAGCAAACATAAGTAGTATAGAAACTGCCCACGATAATTCCTGAATAAAAATAAATTAATACATGTTTATAGATTTTGATATGTGTGTGTGGAAATCGAGTAATTGATTTGAAACAACGAACTTCATAGAGCACATCATTGGCTGTTTGAATGCCTGATTGAAGTAATTTACTTAATTTCCATCGATGATGTTGACCAGGAAAATGAATACTGTTTACTTCAAATTCTCTAATCACAGATAATTCATAAAAATAATTTATTTTTGTTACAAACGAAAGAGTATTCCTTTACCCTGTTCGTTGAACTGCCTTGAGCTGTTCGTCGTTTAATTTTTTCGTTGAGCCATCTGGATTAATTGATAAAGTTTCAAGTTCATTCAATGTTGGAGTTTGAAATAATGATTTAAATTGAATCTAGAAAACAAAGATTCGTTAAGCAACACTTGCACGGTATTAATAAGGAGTCACATACTCTATTCGATGCATCCGTTATGCCAGTAATTGATGTTGGTAATGATACTTCAAAAGATTTACATTGCTCTAAATTTGTTTCGGCTTTCTATTCGATACACAAAAATATATATATATATATTAATATGAAAAAAATAATATTATTATCATCTATTGAATACCTCACTGATAAAATTTTGTATAGTAGCGGTATCCAGTGAAACACCAGGCGTTGGAGTATTGAATTGAATTGGTTGGGTCTGTTCATCATAGCAATTATCATTGATGATAGTAATGAAAGAAAATTATTAATTCTTACTTCATATTTCGGCATGTGAATCGAGACATGCTCAGTTGAACTTGCCATTGGACAAATATCTTTTGTGTTAATAGCTATTATATATCATCGTCTAAAATAGCAGTAGAAAAATCTAGAAGAATTTCGATTCGTGTAAATGTAACTAAGCATTTATTGATTCATTTGACAGTTGGGTTGCATTGTCATCTTGTATTATTCATAGAAGTCAAAAATGGGCTAGGGCTGTATTGAACAAAACATCATGTTCAACATGAAAACTATTACTCTAGGAAAAGAAAGCTTTTTCTTCGAGGTCGTATGTAAAAATATAATGGCCACGCAGCATATAATTACGTTGGGGTTGAGTAATGATAAAAATAAGGAATGAGTGAATAATCAGGTTGTGTTTCTTTTTGACTCTTCGGTTTTAAGATAGCTGAAGCCATCGCAGGAATGCCTTGATTTCATTTTCTGTAAACGGAGAGTGATTAAAATAGAGCATTTTACCATATCAGTTGCAAGACAGTATGCCTAGGTCTCGTCATCTAATTGTCATCAATTGGCTCCTCCTTGTACTTTACTTTAACGTGTACATATATATATATATATATATATATGATTGTAAACAATAAAAAGAAAGAAAAGCGTCATTTATCTTGATGTTTGTGTGCAAAGCCGTCTTCGATCGGTGATGTGTGAAGTTGGTGATGAAAAATATGCATGCTCTGTATATGCCATTTTCATTCTTTTCTTTTTTCCCTGTCTATGGAGTGACCGTGTCTAATCGACCGGTCGCTCTAGTCTACCAACGATAGACATAAAAAAGTAGCACTCAGACGGACAATGAAGATGAGAGAAAACGAAGAAATGTATGAGAGAAAAAAAGATGGGGAAATATCATGGGATCTAATCAACGACTAGATTGCTCTCTCTTACTATATGGATGTATATATATTTATATATACACATATATTGTATGTATAGTACGAATAATTATATATTAGTATTGTCTGATTTGATTGTATGAACAGCTGCCTGATAAACATAAATGGTTGATATGGTCATTCTTTCGAAATACATCTCTTTGAATAGATTACTTTTCATAAAAACATGTATCTATCTATAAAAACAAAAAAATTTGACTTCTTAATTGAATTAAAACGAACGAAAACTTCCAAGTTACACTGTTGAGAAAAATGAGACAAAACTGATACAATTACATGAACAAATATGTCGATGACTAGAAAAAGAATAATAGATTTCCATAGAAACTAATCATTTTTTCAGCTGTTTCGTGGATTCTATTAATGATTGTCATCGATGAATGATTTTCTTTTGTTCTATTTTCGTCTTATTTCATGCTTAATACTTAAAAAATGATTCTTCCACGAATAAGGATACAATCAGTTTCAGAGATACGATACATCGTTTCGTTCAATTTTGATTGAACATCTTTAAATGAAAGCAAAATACAATAACAAAAAACGAACATTTTCTAAATAGAAACTTCTTTATGACTTGTATAAAAATACGATATTTGAATTTTGTCGTATGTACAATTTACTAACAAGAGAAGATTTTAGTCAAATTTATTCTCTTCATCCAATCCTATTTGTAAATCTTCCTAAAGTTTTCGCTGTTTCGTGTCAATGTACACTTGGCATCAGTTAAAAATCGAACGCATTACAATTTACACATCTAAATCAGATCATATTTCGAAATAGGTTTGTTTGTCGATGAGATCTTCGCTTTCACCTTGTAGATACTGAATAATCGTCTAGCAAAAACACGTGATTTTGTTTAGTAAGTGAGATTCTTCTGAGAAAAAAAGAGGACGTACTTTGTCGACCAACAACGATTCTAATCCTGGATAAAAGAAAAAAAGATCGGTATTCAATTTCTTTTGTATACCTAAACAAACATATTAAAAAGGATACTTGAACAGGAATAATAAATTTGTGAATACGAAAAAAAAGGAAAGAAATGAACTCGAGTGTTGATGAACGTCATTAAAAAACGAATCTTTTGATCGATGTAATTTAAACAAATATTATCAAATTATTTACCTACCACTCGAACTGATGTACTCAATTAAAACGTCTTCAACTTTCCAGTTCGAAATTTCTGACACCGCATATTCACTAGCAATACGTGGGAGAAGCCAGGAGAGTGTCAGTCATCTGTAGAAAAATTCATTGTGAACAAATTTGGTGCCATTAACAGTAATACAGCTGGCAGAGAAGCATGTTGCAGAAAGAACGAGAAAAAAATTGATTCCATCAAATCGAAATGCAGTGTGGGCAAGCAAATCAACTCAACATATTGAAGCTTAAATGCAGCAAATAATTTTTCTAGAAATGAAGCATTAGTATTTTTTAATTATCTCTGATTCAATTAGTATATACCCAGCGACACAAATATGTCGGTCATTAAATAGATGTCGTTATTGCTTAGTATTCACGTAGATCGTTATTGAGGTTAATATACTTTAAACGAAAAAAAACGGGAAAAACAAAGTGTGTTTCAATCGTTCCTAATCCAAATTAGAGAATAGTATGCCTTCTTCGTCAAGTTCGTTTTCGCTTTGTTCAGTGCGACTTGTACGCAACTGTATACCATCATTGTATCTATTTTCTACACCTCGACAGCCGACAACGATTCCACCTAATAAATGGCCAGTGGATCTCATAGAAGCAGTATGTTTTGAAGCATTCGATGTTTCAACACGCGCTCAACTGAATGGTCAACGAACGAATGCAGTGTGTAAGTTTTTATTTCATAATTAATTTCTTGCTGTAAACTTTATCTCCTTTATTTGGATAGCATCAAATCGAAATAGTTACATCGTAGAACACACTCGCTAACAATCTGATCATTGTATATATTATATGGTACATAGTTGAACATAGCAACATATATTTTTTTGTGTATTTGAAGAATTCTAATAAAAAAACATTTAATAAAATACCATAATCTGCTCGTTATTTCAATGACAAATAGACGCCGTATCAATGTTTCACAAGCATAGTTAGGTTTGAGTAAATAAAACAGAATTTTGTCACAAACTTGATGCTTTACACATAGAAAGCGACAAAATTCATAAATGAAAAATGTAATATTTATTGATGGCGTGCAGTTTCTCATTAGTAACTCTGTGCGACAGTGTGGTTAATTGTTCTTACAATAGTGAATATCATCATTTTATCGACTTCATTGAATAGCCTAGAGAGCAGGATACTAAAATTTCTTTTACAAATGAATATGAGAATCTACTGAACTCTCTTTCAGTGAAACTTTTCTTTAAGAATAGAATTCATGGAGTTGAAAAGAACTCTAAAGAATTGCATGACAACAACGAACTCAAACAGACACGCATACCTGAATCATAGGAATGTAAGAAAAATTGCCTTTTCTTGATTTCTACTCGATTTTGTTGTCTTTTATTGAGATTCACATAATTAAAAGGTCGCGATGTATGTAGACATCATGATCGTTCTAGTTAATACGTGCTATAAAGTGTTTTTCTCTGTATTCTTGATGATCTAGTGCGTTTTAACCACATAGTTTGTTTCATGCCAGTGCGTTTCAGCAATTTTTCGTATTGTGTTTCGAAAATAACGATTACTACTATCACTGCCTCATCGCTCCGTACTGAGAATTTATCATCGATTGTTTTCCGATTCGTTCGACATTTTTCATGTATCGAGTTTGAATAACTTGCTAACGGGTGAATAATAAATAATGAGTTATGCAGTATGTTTTAAATATCTCCGCCAATCCTTTACGTCTCTGATCTAGTTTTTCTTTTAAAAATGCACTATTCATTTGTCTACAAAAAAATTTCTTTTTTTTTTGTACTGTTGCAAATAGTTTTCTTAGTGTTACAACGATCTATGCAATATATTGATCGGCAACGGAAAACTTTCAAAGACAACATCCTATGGTCTGTCTTTGATATCAAATTTCAGTTGCACAAGTAATGTTTTTCAAGATGATACTGCATCTCACTTCATTGCTTGAACAAGTTCTTTCCAAATGCAGAAGTTCAATGATCATTGCTGTTGGTGTTAGAGAAATGTTGGTAGCACCATTCGTGTGACTTTTCATGGGCATTTGACTTTGCACTATTCACACTAAAGGTCAAGTCACTTCTAAAATCTTAACTAATATACTGAAGAATAAATGGCAGCACTTTTTCACCTGTCAATCTCGACAATCGTAAAAGGCGATACTCCTTTAGAACAAACTCTTACCCAAAACATAACCTTTCGTGAAGATTTGACAGTTTTTTCTTAATACTACCTTTGATAGTGCTTACGAACAATTTATCATCCATATTCGATCATTTTGAGAGTTATTAACTCCGATGGTATCATCTATTTTTTCATTCGAACACAGAATTTTTGTCGTGTCTCATTTTTTGAAAATTTATTCGTTTCTACTCAATGTGCAAACTTGATTCATTTTTCTCTATGCTCACCGATGAGCAATGATTCGATATGTATCTTATAGACTCGGTGTTTTAGATCATGCTTGAATACTCTCTAAACACTGATTCAAGGAATATCCAATTCATGGGATAGTTTTCGAGAGAACATTGTCTTTCGTCAATTGAATCGTCCCTTGATTTTTCAAATTACTGTTTTCGTTTGAAGTATTCTTGGATGATCAATTGATATCGATAGGATTGATAGAACTGCACTCGAGCATGCTTTTTCACCGTCATTCAATCAATCGGAAGATCCATAGTGTTGTTCGGATCTAAAATCGTTTTGTAGGTTCATCATCATTTTCATACTTTGAGAGTATCAGTGTTTGAAAATCTTTAATTTGCTCAATCTGGAATAGGAATAATCTTGTAAAATCTGAAAGACAGTTCATGTTTGCGTAGAGAATAGAATGAAGCATTTTTCAATATAGAATATGAAGCCAAAAGAACAAAAATTGACAGTAATGTTCGAAATATATTGAGACCCTTATTATTTATGGACCACCCACATTATATTAGTCATGTGCAGTGAAAGCCCTAACATTGCCTATTATTGTAAACTAAAGAAAGTATTTCGTTTCCGTATCATATTACATGTTAGACTTGTATGAATGTTAACTCGGTATTAATTGAATTTTTTTCAATACATATGTTTCTCTCTCGTATATTTAGAAACTATTTTATGCTAAGGACATGCACTTTGGATGGAAGAAAAAAGTCAAGCAGAAAAAGAAATATCCAAAACACTTCCCGTCATTTAACAACTAGTAGATGCTATCCAAGATTCTGCATGGTCTTAAGTTTTGTGAGATTAGGAGGCTCGGTAACAAGTATATTCTTTCTGTATAAGTATAGTTTTCATATAGAAATATATCAACAAAATACTACGAATTTTACATATAGTTCACTGCAATATAATTAGTTATTTTATTGCAAAATCTTTACTGAACCGTGCTATATGCATTCGACGAGTCAACTACACCTTGTTTATTGGAGATTTTCGTTTCTTTCATAGATGATACAAATTCCATTTTCGTTGCTACTAAAATAACTATTTTGAATAACACGGCTCGAATTACAACAAATAAATAAACTTGAAAATAGATTTTGAAATGAGATTCATGAAACATGTATTACTAATTATTGTAATAATGAATAATACTATATATAATTTCAATGATTGTCTTCTATTGAGAAAAATGACAGCTTTTTAATAGCAATTAGAACGGTTGCAATTAAATCACATTGAAACTTGGGCAATATGAACAATAATCTGAATACTGTATCATAGTTATTAGTTATCTTGACATCAAATCAAGTAGTGCATTATAGATTGATTACTATAATGAATGAGTATTGCAATCAAATCGAAATTGAAATATATTTTTTGTGCTCTTTTATGATGGAAAAAATAGTACTTCGGGCTTTTCCTACTTGATGGTATTTGAAAATATTCAATTGAGCAGATGTTTTTCTGCACAATAGTTGTCGGTATCATTGAATGGTGTTTCAATAATCGAGAGATCAACTTGCTGTACAAATGAAATGGAAAAAAATTAATCTGTATCTTTACTTGCACCTTGTGAGAATAGAACGTACCGTGATTGAAATTACTAATCATATAGAAACTTATTGAAGAAAAAAGTCTTAAATACCTAGTGTAACTTATTGAAAATATCATATTTTTAGATTTGTTCTTGATTCAACACGATTTACTTCTAGCCTACGAAAATCAGCAGAATCGATGTAAAAATCAAAGGAATAATACATATGTTTATATCAGAAAAGGGATGTGAATAATACGACGTAACAGCTATATTACTATCAATATGCTTATATAACTGGAACACTACTATTACGATGTGTTACGTGATATCATCAATATAAAAAATTCGAAACATTCATAGTAAACTTTGTGTAGAATTAAAACATGTGATTAACGACAATTATGCTTAATACTACGCGTAAAGCTTATTTACCTTGCCTACTACTGTCAAAGGATGGGAATAGTCTATTTCATTTTGAATTATAATAAATGAAAGCATATAACTATCGTGTAACGGTCGAAGAATATTCGACGGAAAAAAAGTAATTGTTACCAATATGTTTCCGCAGTAGATGACTGAGGAATCGTGCGGTTTCGTTTATGAGCACGTAAGCCTATTATCAATATAAAAGTAGTGAATTGAGCGATCTTACTAGTTGAATTGCTTTCGATTGCGATTGCCACCATTGAAGATATTAAGGATGACACCAATGGATAAGAAGGGCTTTTTTCTTTGCCGAGCTATTGAAATTTAATAGTTTTAGCTTGAGTCGTTCGACGTTAGAAAAGATTTTTTCTAGAATTCCAATTTTCAGTCGAACATTTTATGATTGATCAATCTAATGTTGATTCTTTTGCACATTCATAACTAAATCGTATCCATGCAAAACTAAAAACATATATACTCTGTCCCAATTAGTATGAGAAGTGGTTGTTCACTGTCTTGTTGACAAAATTCGTTGTTAAAAATCTTTATCAACGATACCCAAGATCAAGTTATTAATTGGAAGCAACCTTGAGGTCGATGATTCAGAGTGTACTCTTTTGAATGCATAAAGAATTAAACAGTTCATGATGAACATATCGAAAATTATTCATAAGAAAAACTCAATTTCGTTTATTTTTCGGTGTCGACAATAGAACGAAATTCAGTCTATTGTAGTGCTTCAATAAAATCGATAGAGATAGTCAAATATTTCAAACTAGTTGCAGAAACAATTTAAATCTCGTTTATACAATAAGACGGCAAATAGAAGTAACTCACACAATGAACTAATACTATGGTTTTTCTAATCGTTTTCTTGAATACATCTTCAAATTAAGTATGAGACATATGCGAGAGAAAAATATATAATTTAGTCACTTTGTCAACAAATAAGTATGACCTTGTTTCGAGAAACTTTGAAATCATTTCACATGTGTTGCTTTTTGTAATTGTAATCAGAAAAGAAAAGCCTGTCGCACTTAATAGTGCATAGCGCAGATACAGTCCTTCATAGTGTCACTTCTTATCATAGAATTATTACTCAACACAGGCGAAAAAACAAGTTTTTATTATTCAAATACATTTGGTAGGCTGCTAGTAATGAATCCGACCTGGCAAAGATATTCGAAGAAAGATTCCAGATGCCAATCTGATATTCTTAGATATTTTTCACTCTATTAGACAAATGAAAAATTCATACTACCAGTCTTATTTACTCAATAGTGAGTAGACTGGAATAAATTGTTGCATCGAATGACAAACATGTCGATCAACTTTATTCTATCTTATTTTTTGATTAAGTTCTACTTCGTTATGAACGATTTTTAAGTTAGAAAAAGATTGGAAATTGAACATTTGTTTTATGTTTTCTTTTGCGATTAATCTATACTGTTAAAAATGACTTATCGAAGGTACAACAACTTTGGTTAGGTCGTTATTTATTCTTCGAACTACGCTATTACATTTTTTTTCCCAGATACATAAGCAAGAAGAGAATTCTTCAATAAAAATTCTCAATGAGATACTTCAACGCTTGTTGGCTTCACACTCGACTAATGCGAGAAAATTTACTACAAAAATAAAAATAAATAGACACGATACGTTTCAAGTGTTCAGGATAGTTGTATGAATTCACTTATGACTGTTTCATTCATGACAAATATATGAAAGAGTAACTACTTTGTTTAAGAGTTTTCGTAGACAAAACGAGAAGTTCGTCAAAGAAATATAAATTTGTTTTTTTTTTTAAATACTTCATTCGATTTTGCCTTTTCGCCTGAATTTCGTACGAATGTTTTGTACTTTAGAAGAGAACATCTTGAAATGTGAACATGATAATATATAGAAGTATTCAGAAATATGTTCACAATCAAAATCAAATAGTTTGTGTTTTGTGAAAAGTCATTGCCTTTAACAAGCATTCTTCCATTCTCTCATTATGATGATGTTAATGATATAGACGAGACGGTTTATATCAGTTTTTTACGTTGGTATGAAGTTACCATCGGGTCGCGTTAACATATCACGGTGTATTAAATCTCATTTCCTTTGACCTTTGACTTTGTCTAACTGAAATGTTCTTTGTAGAAAAGCTTTTCTAATATTACATGAAATAGTCTCATTGTTCTATTGCTATTGATTAACGTGATCTTTCAATGGATGACGGCAGAAACTATTGATCTCGATAACATTTGAATCTTGACGTTTATGAATAATGACAATTCTTCAAATGAATTGATTAATTTATTACAGATTGTATGTTCTCTATTCTCGTTTGTTATGCGTGTATTCATTCATCAATGATTGTGATCGCTTCATAACTAGTAACACGTACCATATACATTCATATATATATGAAACAGTACTTTTACTGACGACATGGTATTGTCGAACTTAACATTTAAATATTTCTAAGTCAACAATGTTTGAATTTTTTAAAAATTTGTTCAACTAATCAGAATAGAAGTTTATTAAGCTAGTCAATGATGAAAAAAGTCGACGGTGTTTTGTTCGGTCTAGTTTTAAGCCGTAGATATTATTCACAATCACATGTAAAAGGCAAATATATCTTTTATACAACATCTCATTGTTATTCATGTGCTGTTCTCATATCAGAAAATAACTTGTGCTAGAATACAATGTATATAAACTATAATAGAAATATTTCTTGAGACAGCGTACTCGAACAACAACAATGGCAATACAAATAAAAAACAGAGAAACCAAATAGAGCAAAACACTATTACAGATAAATAGATATATATTTATACATATATAAAAAGAAAAGAAACGAACGAAGAAAAAAAAATGAAAACTAAAATTCATATGTTTTATTGTTTTCTTTTAAAACTTTTGTTCTTGTTTATAATTATGTTGATGAATTCGACAATGACGATGATGTCGAAATTGATAGTTGAGATCGTGATCGAGTTGAATTGTTCGTTAAAAGCGATAAAGGAAGATTTTTCATATTGAAAAATAATAAACGTTTAGCACGATTTTGTGTTTCACTTAGTGTAACTAATGTCCATGTACTTCGATCAATAATAGCAGACCATGGTCGTTCAACATGTAAAATTTTATTTGCTTTTAAATATTCATTACGTCTTATTTGCCATATACACGATGCATTATAGTCTGCAATAATCCAACCGCCAAAATGGTCTGTACTAACTTTAAATCCTGTGACTTCAATTTGTTTTAATAAGTTTAATTGATAATCAAATATAAGTAAAGCAACGTCACATAATATAGCTAAGTGTTCTGTTACATCGTCTGCTTCAATATCCCATATGGTTGATGATTCAAGAATATGTTTACCCATTGAATTCAATTTATAATCATAACGTTCAAGTAGAAATTGTGGACGATCTTTATATGATGTATTATTATACGATGAACTTGTTGGAGGTGTTATAGATGAAGATGGAATTTTATGCGTATGAAAAATAGATGATTGACATGATGTTATACGTTTAGGCCAATCACCACTGATATCAATCGAATGAAGAATTTGATTGAATGAATTATTGCATATAATCTATAGACAATCAAATTTTGAGATAGAAGATTTCTATTTCATAAACAAATAATCAACTAAACTTACTATTTGTGTTTGTGTAGCAACAACCCATGTATTTGTTGTCTTTGACCACGATATATCAATGATACCATCGTATGGCCATGGAAAACATAGAAGTGAAGCGTCTGGTTTATACACAATGAATTGTTTGTTAAGTTGATGATAAAGACATAAATGATGATTGCCATTGATTTCAAGAAAACGCCAAAATTCATTTCCTAGATTAATGGTACGTGCATAAGCAAATTCAAGTTGTTCAAATAATGATATGTATTCAGTTTTGGATAGTTGTTCATATAGATCAATAGGTTTTACATTTGAAGTATGTTGTCTCTTTCCACGAGAACTATAGTTTTCTAAAGCAAAAGAAAAACTCCTATTATGAGTAAGAAATAAAATAAGACAAAACCTATCCAACCTATATCCCCGATGACCACAGGTGTAACACCAGGCGTAGCTGCTGTTGGTCTCCAACCGTTTTCTAATAGATTAGTCCAATGATCTTGTCCAATATTCAACCATGTTTCATTGGAATTACTTTGTGTCACATCTGTATTCTGTTCATTATTTTGTTTCAATTGTATTTGTTTATCTTGGGCATCTTCACTTGAACGACGAAATGATAAACGATGATTACGATGTTTATGTGATTCTGATCTATGTTGTGTTTGAAGTTTTATTTTCGCTGTTGATGGGCATCCATAGATTTGATTGTCGACAGCTTGAATTTGATTTACTTCCAGTGTTCTAGAACGATGTCGTCGATCACGTATATTCGTGGTATCATTTAGTGTATGAACACTGTTCACTGCTTGATCATATAATTCGAGTACATCAGAATTTGTTGAATGAGAATTCGATATATTTGCTACTCGTTCAATTGGAATACTAACAGGTTCACGTGCAAGTAACGTATGACGTGTTTCACTATTCTTTTTCGGCGGTGTTGCATGGTTTACTACAGATGGTTTAATCGTTAATTGTGTTGGTGGAATCGAATTGTTCAGAGATTTTTGTTGATATCCACAACGACCATCAGATACTGGTTCAGTTTTTTCAATTACACTTGTTGATGTTGATGGTGTATGTTCAACAGATTGCTAGATGATATTATTAAAATGAAAAGATTAATTTTCAAAATTCGACATTATTTAGTCTATTGTTTCTCTCTACATACTTGCAAGGATCGTTCATCGTATTTCGTTCGTAGATTTTTTCTTATTTCACGTAAACGTTGAAAACGTCGAATCGAATCATCAAATGATTCAAATGCAAATAATTTATGATTATTATTGTTATTATTATTAGCATCGTTTGCATCGATTTGATCATTCAAACTGCTTGAAACATTCGGCTGTTGGATCTGAATATTTGTTATTGTACGTGTATTACGTCTTGATGTACCGACAGTTTGTGAACCTTGTTTTGGATGAAGTGTTTTACTTGTTTTAGTTGGTGTCGGTTTTGATTTGTTGTCATATGAACATTCTGTATGATCGATAGATGGTAAAGGTGATAACTACAAATAGACGAAAAGCGAAATAACGATAATTCCCGTCAACTTTGCTGATAAATAGTTATTCATTCATTCGTTCATTTGAGATACTACGCCTTTTTGAATTAACATTATTTTGATTTGAATCAATATGGACATTTATAATCTATGAAATTATATAATCATCTCTAGTACTACTGATACGATTGCAATCTATCGATCTACCGAAAATAGCCTTTTGAATGTACAAAGGTCGATACATAAACGAAACTGATATGATAACATTCTTCCCATCACCAAGTCATTCATTCGTATATTACAAACTGACCTTGGCTTTCGAGACTAAATTTGGTTGATGTGCATCAAATTTCTTCTTCTTCTTCTTCTTTGTTAACAATACTTTAGATTTTGGTAGTATGAAACCATATTTCATCTACATAAATTGCGATGAACATATTTAAATACTTGAGAAAAGAAATACATCAAAGAAGACAAAAAAAGCAAAGAAATGACCTTAATCAAATATTCATATAATGATAAAATATATTTCAAAAGCTTTGTTCTATTTGTGAAAAGATATTTCATCGGCAATAATATTATTTCAAAACTAATGTTCGTTCTAACAAAGCTGTACAATTTAAAAAGCAAGGTCTTTAACCAATGAAGAAGAAACCCCAATTATCCAAACAAATCATATCATTATGTAATAATAATAATACTAATATGTGCATATATGTATATATATATATATATGTGTGTGTATATATATACAAATATATATACAATACTTTAAGTGAAGGGCTTACCATCATACGCTATTCGTTATAAAAAAAACGAAGAAAAAATTTGCAAATATTTATGCTAAATAAATAGACATTATTCTCATCATCCTTAAAGACAAGTGCACTTATCTCATCACATCAAAAATTTTCATAACAAAAAAAATTTAAACTATACGCATAGATGATAAATTGACTTGGTTAATATTTTTATCCTCTCTCTCCCTCTCCCTCTCTCTCTCTCTCTCTTTATATCATTCAAGTGTTTGTAACGAAATTTATTCTTCTTATTTCAAATCTTACGCAACGAGAAAAACGAAATAAGAAAAAAAGAAGAATATCTTATACGTTTTTTTTTCGCTTTCTTTACCTCATCGGCTGATAATGATGATGATGAACGTTGAGGACTTGTGCATATTTCGAGTACTCGTTTTAATTCTGAACCAAGATCATTGTTTTCATAATTTTTATGTACCGGAGCTTTTGATGATGAACTTTCACCGTATTTTGATGTACTTGCTAATTTTGCAGGTAAAACATCATCAGGCAATAATTCATTCATATCATCATTAATTGTATTACCAGCTAAAATTAATTTTGATTGTTCTAATTCTTTTCGAATCGATCGTAAATTTGTTGATATACGATCGATTTCAGTTTTATTATGATAATCTAATGGTTCACTTTGCCAACGTCGTTGTTGATTTGCTTTTTTTCGTTCGATTTTTTCGACGAATAATTGAGTATCGAATTCAAGTCGTTCAAATTTATCTAATAAAGTTTTTTCAAGTTCACGTTGTCGATCAAGAAGACGTTTAATAGCTGCTTCTCTCCAATGTTTCAATTTTTTAAGTGCTCGCGTACGAAGTGTTGGTAAATCATTGAGCATTGATCGAAGCTTATGTACAAGCTCTTCATTAGCGTATTGTTGTCGAATAGTCATAATTAATTATAATGATCTTCTTCGATAAAATATGATTGATAGAAATACTTGTTCTTATG
This sequence comes from Rotaria macrura, assembly GCA_900239685.1. NCBI lineage: Eukaryota > Metazoa > Rotifera > Eurotatoria > Philodinida > Philodinidae > Rotaria > Rotaria macrura. The sequence continues at coordinate 231,162 of OENT01000063.1, read as the reverse complement.
CGTTGTTTTTTCTGTAATCTATCGTTTATTGCCCCATTTTAAAAGTAGAAGAAAATGAAAGAAATGAAGAAGAAGAAAGTACAGATGATGCGATTGCTCTCGGCCAGGTAATGACTAGAATAAAAACATATATAATCAACGTAAGATGTGTAAACAATGTTGAACGTAAATTGTATATTATATAAACGAGTCAAATTAAGATTACTAACGCACACTTAAAATTTTGTTATTACACGTACTTTCTTGGTACATAAAGAAAAGGAATTCATTATTTTGTCCAGATCAATACTCACCTATAATAACTACTCGGAACAATGCTATCACCGACAAAAAAACTACGTCAATTACGAAATACGATCTCGAGTGGTGAGGGTGCTTGCCACCAGCTAAACAAACTAGTCAGTCTGTCTGTTTGTCTGCCTGCCTGCTTTGTTTTATTTTTTTGAAAATGGGAGACAGGGCAAGCGAGAAGCAAAGAGAGAGAGAGAGAGAGAGAGAGACAGAGCGAGAGTAAGAAAACAAACTTTGTCTTCTCTATTCTTCCTCTTCTTTGCGTACCTCTTTCTTTTTCTATATGAAGTGTGTAATATGTGTTATGTACTGTGTATCTCGCCGTCGAAGAAGAACAACAACAAATACACCAACACCAACATCATCATCATCATCATCATCATCTCAACCAGTGGTCGTCACTTTGTTCTTCTCCATTTCTCTTCTCGTTTTGATGACTTAGAGCAAGCATACTTGCCAAAAGAGAAACATATATGTATGCATGTAGGTGTAAAAAATATAGGAGTTCTTTTCTTCGATCGACTCGACTAAAGAAACTCTCCAGGGGCCTACTTTTTCTTTCTCTCGCGAATCAGATAAGACATACATATACAAACATACATGAAAAGGTAAAATTCGTGTATGTATTTATAACCTTTTGTGATGTTCGAAAGTGCAAATTAGCATGACGAACGGTTTTTAATGTATAGCACTGTTATTGCTTTTTGTCTGTATTCATATTCAAAATTGAATACATATTTTGATATTTAAAGATATTAATAGCAGAGAAGGGTGAACTGATTGAAGACAACTGCCTCACAGTATTAGTACTTGTTTTTGCAAACAATAACAACAACACAAACAAGAACAACATCACTTATTCATTCATTTATATACTTAATTTTCCTCTTATGTTATTACGTTCAGAAATTGACGAGAATAGTTCAAGAATGATTTATCTTCAAGGCGATAGAACAGTGCATACATGAAAAGAAGAAACTGAGCCGACAAATATTCAAAGGTGTCATTGATGAAAAAAACGTCGCTCGATGTTGCAACGAATTGAGGAGAAGAGAGCGGTGAAGGGGGGGGGAGGGGGGAAGACGGCGGGCGGAGGTTCACTTACCACAGTGACAAACGAGAAGCGCAACGAAAATCAAACTTGCTTGTAACGAGACAAATGAAATTTTATGGTTTAAAAAAAATACTAACACATGCACAATTTGAAAACCTACAAATGAAAGAGAGACTGTATTGGTTTCATTCTCTCTTTCATTCAATAAGAAAAACTGAAAAAACAATATAGAGTCGAGGTCGCTCTGCCGAAGACTTAAGGATAATTTATTTCACTGCATCATCAATAAATTCATTTTTTTCTCTCTTTTACTTATTCTCTTTTTTTTCTACGATTCTCTTAGCGGTATAGACGGTGGTTTGTGGCTTCCGTACATTCAATGTTGGGATTGTAAAAAACACAATGTGTTTTATACTATTCTTACATTTCGTCGTCCGACAGCTTGAAGAGAAAAGAGCATAGTAAAAATTTGTATCTCAACACGGCACACAAATGCTCGCTCGGCAACACGCGTCTTTAAAAATAAAAAAAAAGAAAAAGAAAAAGAAGAAAAAAAGTAGCAGTTGGCACACACTCATATATATATATATATATATATAAAGAGGGTAGCTACATGCTAAGCGTAATTGTATTCCATATATCCTGAACTGTATATAATTAGTAATTGAACGGAGAGAAAGAAATGTTTCGAAGAAAGAGAGGAAGCCTCCTTAATTGTCAATTTTCGGTCAAAAGTTCGACAGAATTTGTTGTGAATCACTACTTCTGATTGCATCATATCATTGTACTTAATCACTGAACCTTTTCTTCATGTTTAAATAGGCCATAAAATGAGCATAAAGAAAAGAATAATGGTGGTACCATGCTCATGCACACAGATCGAGTGTCAGCGACAACGACAACGACGAGGACAATGTCAAGTTCTCGCATCTAATTGAAATTTGATGCTTACGTCCCATCATACCGATGCGAAGAGCGAGAATACGTATAAAAAGTGAAATATAGTCAATGTTTGCATATTCACAACCTCCAATTTCGCGGTCGGACAATGATATAGACATGCTCAAACATTTTAATTCTTTTTAAAAAAATGTCCCTGTAACTCATGGTCATATCTCTTACTTCAGTTCAAGCAACGAATCAAATAGAATCATCATCTTTCAACAATGTACTGATATAAATTTTGTAGACATGAATCAAAATAGATTGAATAAAGTATGTTTTTATTTTATTTTTTTTAGAACATGCAAGAAAAAAAAAGTAAGTTTAGACGTGTAAAATAGAAAAGGAATAAATGTGATTATATCGTTGCATCAAAAAAGAACAAGAAGAACTTTAACAAAAAAACGAAAAAAAAAAAGACACCATCCATAGAAAGCATGAATTTCAATAACAACAATAGCAGACAAAAAAAAGAACATGAAGAAAATTTAAGTAACACCTATTGAACGTAATGAGATATAAGAAAACACACAAATACATGAGAATGATCAATATCTGAAAGTAAAGATTTTAGAAAGAACAAAAAGAAAATTAAATCTTCACTTCATGTCTTTGTCTTATAAATGATTATCATCGTGATTGCTTCGTTGTATTTCTTCCTTGAGCGCCATGTCTTCATTATTGCCTCCTGTTAAAGATTGACCTTCATATGTTGCATCGTCTACGATCGTACTTTGTGGTTTTCCTTTTCGAATACTAATTAGACAAATATATAAATAAAAGAAAATGAGAAAAAATCCGTAAAGGTTAAATAAAAACTTCTTTGATTTATTTACCGAGACGTAGCCATTCTTTCAACATCGGCAACTGTTTGTGGCAATGGTTTGTCTAACGTTTCAGGTAACATTACAGTTAATATGGCAGCAACGAGTGACACAATACCATAAATAACAATAGGTAGATGCTCCGAAATACGTTTCTATAATAATAAAAAGAACAATGCCTTAATAAGTAAATTTTCATTGAATCTATTTTGAACTTACTAACGAATCGTTACAATACGTTCCTATCATGGCTCCAATGCGTGCTACCATTGACGAGATTCCCATACCTGTATTTCGTACATTGGTTGGGAAAAGTTCATTTGCAAAGATATAAATAATAGCATAAGATGCTGATGCCAAAAATTTTAATGAAATATGTATCATATTTGAAAGTACTGTTTGAACTAAAAAATGAAATCAATTGTATCTTCTTAAAAATTCTCGTTTAACATTTTAATACATGAAAATACTGACGGGTGCTATCTTGTCGTGTAAACATTTGTACTGGTATTATCAATAAAGCAAAAACACCAAAACTCAATGCAAATAAAAAATATGGTAGTTTGCGACCAACACGATCAAGTATTAAATGTACAATAATATATGCACACAGTTCTACTAATGCACTTATAGTAAATGATAAATATGGATTTAATTTCCACGAATCTGAAACATTGATAGGTTGCAATTTTTTTCTTCAATTTGACATTAAGATCTTACTCGTGTCCTGTGAAACACCATAGAATACTAAATTTTGTACGAGCCTAAATAAAGAAGTGTAAATCAAAACAAATCGCCTAGACTTTAAAATGCGCAAAAATTTCAAGGATACGCTGCTGGTCTAGAAAGAAAAGGCTAGGTAAAAATTTCTCAGTCATAAAGCGTGATGTTTTTATAAGAAATCATCGATAATTAAATATATTTTAGTGCAACGGAAATTCATTGTATGCATTCAATTCTAAATTCTCAAATTTTGCATGTTATTAAAAATTAAAATTAGAAAATTGAAGTTCAAGAGTGATTTTTGGCTGCGAGGGTCGCACAAGCATGAGGAGCAGACAGAAAGCAAAAACCAATTTGTGATGTGCTTTCAAACATGATCTTTGTTCTCACCGACACTGAAATACCGGCATGGTATTACCCAGTTGTCCTACTTAAATTTCTATTTCAAAGAAGAACGACCTTGAAAATAAGGGTTTCTTATTTTTTTTTTCACTTTTTACCATTGAAAAAATAAGTTAAAACTAATAATACACATGATTCTTGATCTAAATAAGCCCATGACACCTTCTTGATTATGTTTGTTCAGCATACTCTAAAAATAGTGGCATTCGTATTCTCGAGTACAAAATAAATATGATACAGACTAGTTTTTGTTCTTCTTTAACTTGTTCATAAGCGCCTTCATCGAAATTTCGTTTATTAGTAACGGCAATTCGACGTAATATTTTTTCAGCATCATCGAAACGTCCTTGACTAACAAGCCAACGAGGGCTTTCCGGTAAAATACTATAGAAAAAAAATACATTGATTGAATGCTGGCTTTTTTTAATACAAGATAAAAAAAAGTATTCTTAAATGAAATTTTCTTACTTACAAATAAAAAAATATGAATGGTATCGTAAATAATGATATAGCCCCTGTTAATGCCCTCCATGTACGAATAAAATATGCAAATAAAACAAGAAAAAGTTGTCCGAATGCAAAGAAATATTCAATTACGATGCCAGTTAATAATCGTTTATGTGGTCCAACTAGAATAGTCAATTTTGATATGTCATGAATATTGTAAACAAGGAAAGAAAAGAAAAACAATACCAATCTCTGAACCAAGTACAAAACCAGAGACAGATATGCCTCGTGTTGAGCAAGCGAGTAAAAATCGTGCTATTACAAATATAACATACGATGGCCAAAAACCGAATTTGGGTTGAGGACCAAAAGTACATAGTAATCCAGATACACTCATCAAAATAAAACTAACACTCATTACAGGACGACGACCGTATCTAATGAAATTAAATCTTGTTTTTTATGCATTGATTATAATCAACAATTTTTTTTACCTGTCAGCCATAAATCCGAAAACTATTGAACCAACCATATAGCCAATAAAAAATATTACTTGTACAGCTGATTTATAATGATAACGAGTGCAAACCATACTCCACTAATAAATATGAACATAAAAGTTTATATACGAATTGAACAAAGTTTAAAATGTCTTACTTCTTGAATAAGTGTATCTTGAAAATATTGTTTATCATAAACATAGTGTTCACATTTTTCTAAGGTTGCGTTCGTCGATGATTGATTCGTAGTTATAGATCGAATGTAACAACGTTGACATTCTTTTAATGATATGGATTTTAAGTTAGCTTCACATTGTTTTTCTGTTGGTTTCAACATCGAATCGAAATAGATATTTGATGCGGAATCAAACCTATCGGTACCTAGAGTACTGGGATTTTCACATCGAAACTCTGTCTTTGCAGCCGTAAATGTATATGTGTACACCATAATTGGTGGAAGCATGTACGTTAAACATATAAAGGCATATTTCACTTTTTGAAATTTGCCCCAATCACCGACTTTATCCAGAAATGTATCGAATTTCATTGTGAACGAATATCACGGTCGCCTACGATATGCCGTTGTTGCTTTTTTTCTTTAATCTGCAAACAGAAAAAAAGAAACCTAGAGAGCAAATGAATTATATGAAGAAAAGCGGTAAAAATATTGTATTTTTTTTCTTGTTTAATGTTATGTGGAATGACTCTATAGAATATTTTCGACTAGCGTGCACATAGAATCATGCATCTGTTGTACACGAGTGAACTAAGAAAGAAAAACAACAAGTAGCTATACAATAGATTCGTATTCGAAAGAAACCGATGCTCTCGTGTGAATTAAGCGTAAATGTGTATGCACACAATGAAGCTTAATAAAATTGATGTTTCAAAAATAACATAGTAGGTGTTCTAACACATATCACAGGAATGAAAGAAATCAAAAAAAAGAATATAGAATATGATGAGAAAATAAATAAATATAACTACACAGAGTTTCGCATATATGTATAAGCACGTAAAGAAGAAAAGCAATTCAACCAAATGGATCAAACTTTGGACTTGGAGGAGGTGAACCTGGATCTCCTAGATCATGTAAATCACTTATTTTCTGATTATTATTGTTAACTGGATTGAGATTGAAATTATTTAATGCCATCAATTGTTGAATATCATTATTCAGGATAGGAACAGGTAGAGAAGCAGGAACGATAGGTATCGGTGGCGGTGGTCGTGTAGGCACATATTGACGTTGTGATTGATTATAAAATTTAGTCGTATTATCTTTATTATAATTATTATCATTGTTAGTCGAATTTATTAGAGATATTGGAAACATGTTTGAAGGTGAAGCAGTTTGACGAGCAGGGGTTGGAGTAAATATATTTAATGGATCGATATAGAATGTTGATCCAGATTCTGGTAAATGATGATCGATTAAAAGAAGATTACTGTCATCTAGCGAATTTTAAAAACAAGACAATAATTAAATTTTCGTCTTTTATTATGAGAAGAAAAAAAACATCATTAAGTATACTTGTTTTCGAAGGATTTCCTATGGGTTTCGATGAGAAATGATATGGATCAAACGAATTTTCATTGAATAATGCCTAAAATAGATTGAATATATTTCAATAAATCTCATTTATGCTGTTTGTTACTTACATGCATCATTTGATTTTGTGGCTTATTGTTTGATAATGCATCGTTTGACGTTGGATGATCAGAATCAAATGATATTAATTCAGGAACATGATCTTCTTGATAGTTTTCATCTGTATCATTGCCACCGATCGATAATAGATCTTCGCCGGAGGCTAAAATTAAAAACAAGGGACACAGTTTTTATTTCGATACTCCAAGAAATATGCATTGATTATTCGCTAAAGCGGAAATAATATAACACGAAAAATTAAAATTTTTCAAAAAAATTAAAAAATGAATTTTTAATGTGGTTATAGCTCATTGTATAACAGTTTTGCAATTATTGGTTTATTTAGAATCGTGTGAGAATGTCGTATCGATTTTCTCTTTACCAGATGAGCTTTCATTAATTCGTGTCATTAATGAAGATGTTGCATGTGCTTGAACATGTTCTGAGGGAATTTGAGAATCTAATGATGGTGGGAATATTTGAGCAGATGTCTCTGTCAGGATATTTACAATATGAGCTGTTGAACTTCCGTCTTTATAGCCATGATGTTCTTCATGACTTACTGCTTCTTTTTTAGAAGAATTTTCAGGATCTATATTGCTATCATGCTGTTCCATAGGTTTATGCTCATATTCTTGATTATGGCTACTATCTTCTTTGCAATTTTCAATAATGTGTTTTAATCGAAACTCCGATGATTTCATTTCATGTTCGCCTATGTTAGATTGAGATTCGTTCTCGAATATTTGTGATAAATGGAATTTCACATCATTATTTTCATGAAGATCTTTTGGTGACATAATCTTTCCATGGCGGCGTCGATGTTGTTCATATTTATGATGAATTTCATCGATTAAATGAAGTTTCTGCATATCATCATCTTCGTGTTCATATTTAGGATCAAAATGTAATTCAGTTGATGTTTTTCTCCAATGGTTAGGATAAACTAGAACGGTAGAATACATATGATGATTGTCGTCTATTGAGATTGAATTATTGAGCGAGAAAACAATGTATATTTGTTTTTTTTCATGCAACCTAATTGTTAATTCTTGATAGCGCAATGTCCAATGTTATTCCCGTATTGGTAGCATATTTTTTAAAAATGAATTAATAGTTTTATATCAACAGTAAACAAATGTATATTATATCCATACTATGTTAAAAACACAAGGTAGAGTATAGGACGTGCTTGAGATTTCGAAGCAGATTTTAATAAACAGCGCAAATAGAATAAAACGAAAGCATAACTAATAAGTTTCTCACCAGTGACGTCGTCTTGTGCTGATAGCGATTCACGAGCGGGCTGTTCATAAGGACCAAGATCACTGCAATAGAATAATCGTTAAATATTGTTAAAAGCGCAAGATAAATATGTATCTATTTACTAAGCCATTGATTCTGGATCCATAGTTTGATTAGCATCAGTAAAAAGATAATTTATTTTAAGAGTCAAATCCAAATCTTCATCCAAAGTTACTAAACGTTTAGTAAAGTAGATACCACTGGGAAGCTAAAATATAAAAGATAATCTAAATCGTCGCCATGAGCATGATTCTTTTTAAAAAAATTAAAATCAATGATTCAAATAGGGCTGGGTAGAGAGAAATTTTTCTGAAAATAGATATTTGTTTCATCATTTTATTGGTTATCAAATGAAAACAAAAAATCTACTAGGTTTGCAACAACAAATATTTTGTATCCTCTTGCTAAATTCTTTACCTAATACTACTATGAAAATGATGGGTTAGAGAAAATGTAGAGACTGTGAGCATTCGATTAGCAAAAATAAAACCAAGTTAGAAGAAATATTAAAAATTCATTGTTCAGGTAAACAGAACAAATTTCTAATAGAATTTCATACGAAACTGATTGGGAGCTCTTCGTTCTGATCGAATGATATTGGCCTACACGAAATTTTCTCCTAGAAAATTCTTTTCTTCCAATTTTGTATTCGATATAGACGATCATTCCTACTTCTAAACAAGGAATGACGTTTTTAGTATTGTTGAGAAGCGTTCGATCTATACTGTTGGAATTCACTGCAGACAAAAAGAAAACAAAATTTCACATGCACCGTTTAAGATATACTTAGTTATAACAAAACAAAACCAAAACAGTTTTCAGTTCTCTGATACGGGATTTAAATGAATTCATTCACGGTAGGTACAGGAAATTTTAGTATAACTAAACTTCTTCTTGTTTCAGATAATGACTAAAAATAGTTTTTCACTTCTCACCTGGAAAAAGTCATTTATTTCACGTATGAGATGATTACTAAGTACGTTGTATTTCGTGGCGACGTATGGATTTTATAAACTGTTTGAAATAAATTCTCTGGAATTTTTTCTAATCAAAAACTGTCTTCCAAAAACGAAGCATTCATCCTGAATGATTTTCAATCTGGAAAAAAATCCAATCTATTTACCTTTCCAATAGTTACTATTTAATATTTTACAACATTGAAAATAAACTTTCTGCTCAGATTTCGTTCTTGTACGAAGTGTGGTGATAGTATGTTGTTGAATTTATCACAGATTTATGTTTGCAGACTGATAAAAGAACCTAACTACACTTTATCCACTGATTTTAGTGAATGTTTTTAGTTAAAAATCTTGTCTCATACTCTATTGAGAGTTCTACAATCGTTAAGATTCCCATGTGACAAGAAACATTACATATGTATGGATCACAAGCATACTAGCTAACGTAGAACATTTAGAAGTTTACTTACTATATGAAGACAACGAGATGAGAACCTTTCAAGTCGAAGAAGCTTGCTTTCAAACTTTCAACTTCTGTTGAATGAAAAAAAAACGAGTAGGTGTTACAAAAGAAACTCTCAGTTTTGGTTTTAGTCGAAAATTTCAAATTCTAGACTTAAATTAGAATACTATCAAGTTAAAAAGAATTTGGAACGTGACTAGATTCGTTTGGAAGACTAATTTTCACAAGAATGAAAGTTTAACTGAACGCTATTCGAAAAAGTGATGTAAGAAGATTTTTCAACAATCACAAAGCTTGTGCTAGTCGTGAGTAATTATAAGTTCGATTGTCTCATATGAGGATAATGGTCATTATCGAATCCGATTCATGAAACTGATTGATTTTTGAAAATAGCCAAAGTTCGTATATTCTGTTTCAGATTATCATTCTGAATTTAGTCATGTTCATAGGAGTGTGTTATGAACAAAACATTTTTACATATAATTTTTCAAAACAATGATATATCAAAACTATTTTACATTATCATCTTTCGGCTCCATAACTCTTCGAGCATGTTCACCATTTTCAAAAAACATGTATAATGAAAGATATCTTTGATTTGAAATGAAACTAAAACAAAAACAAAAGTGTGAACGAATCGAATAACACATGAGAACATCTTACTATCGATCAATAATCGATAAATCCCGTCCATATTTGCTTCCAATATACGACTCAAATTCCTCTATTAATTGTTGTTTTCTTAGATTTATATCAGCACGCATATCATAAACGACAAGTCCATTGGATGGTGAGAATCTTTTATGTATGTGAAAATATTCGTCATAAAGTCTTTTTTCATCACACATTTCTAGATCAACATCAAAAATTGAATTTACAGGACGATGATCCGATGTTTTAACTTCGGCACGTCCATAGTAGAGTTGTCTTGTTTGTGTATCAGGAAGTACACTACGCAATAGAATACGATCAGTATACGATGGTATTCGAGCCTTTTCACTTGTATCATATACATCTAATCCAATATCATATTTATATGTCGGAGGAAATTGTATTCGACCTTCATGAAATGCATGAAACACCTTAATTAAAAAGCAAATACAAGGAATTCCAGTTGACAATAATATATTTTTGATTTGAAAGTAGAACAAACTCTTCGCTCGTTGCATTCTTTTTTCAATTGATCATGTTGCAATAGTTCTTCATATAATTCGTTTCGAATATATTTATCAACCTCAGTACGTGGTATTGTTAATCGATAATTAAAATCGCCCAAGAAAAATATAAGATCATGCCATAGTGCTCTTGTTGGCTATACATAAATACATATACATATATATACAATTAGACATATAAATTCAAAAAGAATTGTCAGAGAGTTAAACAAAACAAAAGCAAATTATTCACCGGTTGAAACGAAATTTTGTCTATAATGGATCTATAGTCTTTATTACGTTCACTGGATTCATTTTGTCCAGATGTAAAATGGGCACATATAAAACAGATTGATGTATTGTATAACACCAAGCGAATAGCAACCTAGAGATGCAAAAAAATAGAAGGTCACAAACACGTTTGATGCTGTGGTGACAGATGGACTTAATATGGAAATATAGATATCGATCATTAAATCAGTAGTTAATATGATAATGAAATTTAACTCAGAATAGAATTATTCGAAACTACGTGAAATGTAAATTTACATGAATATTCAAGAACGTTTCCATAAATCATCTGCAATAAACAATATCTGGAGGAACTTCATTTTTCATACCATTTGATAAGTTCTCAAACATTCTATTTAATTTAAGTTTGACTATCACTGTCGGATACAGATAAGTTATTGTCGCATCAATCCTAGACTAGTCTGTAACAAAATTATGTATCATCTTCAAGTCTTCATTTATTGTTTTGTTAAGTTATTTAAATTTCAGTACGAAAATTTTTCGAGATGGTTGTCCAAGATAAGAATCAGCGAAGGGATTGAATCGGGTATCATTTGTACGAAAGTTACTATCTGCATGAAATACAATAGAAAAAGAAAGCATGAATTTTCTCTAAAACATTTATGGTTACTAATCATCAATCGATGAGAGCTATTCAATTCCTATTTTCAGTTGATCGTCATTAACATTAATCTAATACTTGTCAACTTCATACCGAAGAATTACCTGCAAAAAACCTCATCAGAAATATGCTTGGAAATAAGAAGGAGACTACTACTCATGCGAACTCACCTACAATCATTAATAATATCTTTTTTAGATGTCATATTTTCCTTGTATTCTCTCTGCGTGTGCAACTCTTTAGTTCTGAACACTTACTTGAATAAGTATTGATAATTATCATTTGAACATCCGTCTTTCATTATAGATCCTACGAGTTTTGAAGCATGCAATTAATAAAATATGTCGTAGTTTCTGTTCTGTTTTTTTCTTTCATAATAAAATCAAAGTTGTTCTCGTTTTATCTATGAAAGAAACTTACATGAATGAAGTACTGTTATCTTCCATGTTATTTAGATATACATTTACATCTTTGATTCATTATTAAATCAAATTTTCGAAAAAAGCGTCACAATCTGATCGGATGATTCTTCGTTATAAAGTCGGCATGAGACATGCAACGATACTATAAATGCTTATTTCAATTGTATATACAAGTGGTAGAGACATTATACTTACTTTACAAGTAAATATGTAAATACAGTATTTACTTAATTGTATTTAGGTTGACCAAAATTAAAGTAAATATGCCACCTCTAGTCTATCCTCGATTACGAATGAATGTGAAGATTGATAAAAGAAAACAACCGCATACCTTAGTGATCTAGAACTAGTTGTATATTAGCTAGAGTGAATATTACGGTAGTTAAAAACGTCTATATAAATAACAACGGCGAAATTGCTGTTCTTTTTTCTCATCTATCCGAAACTGATTGTTTAACATAGAACAACAAAAGTGTGTATTAATAAATCGAATGTACTGTACAAGATTCGTATCAATAGTTTAATAGAAAAAAGATGGTGAAATGTAAGAATAGATCGTGTAATAAGTCTTCGAAAAGAAATGCAGATATGGCATATTTATTCTTTTATGATACATACTATGCTATCAAAAGTAAAAGAACAGATTTAACACAGATAAAATACTTCTATTGATAACGTTGTACTGTTCAAAACGAAAGAGACCGTTAAACAGAATGCATTAGCTCTCAAGTAAACTTGCTGTTTCTGTTCTTATGTAAGTCAAGGCAAGAAGAAAAAAGTTAGTTCTCTTATTTGCTCAAAATTATCACTTTGTAAAAAAACACGCACACGTCGGTTTAAAACGTTCTAATAAAAATTTTCGAACGATGATTACGTAATGAAGAAAGACGCATAAATCTTGAATATTTATCCTGTTAATTGCGACTCGTGAATATTGAGTTTTCCGTATGTTAAGTCATCAGTAAGAAGATACATACTGATAAGTAGTCCTAGTTTTCAAATTATATGTAATTACAGATATTTACAGATTATCCCTGTTTTATTTTTAGTTAAAAAAAGGGATTATTCAAAAATTGAATAAAGTTGTAGATTTCAATATTTTTAAAAACAATCATGAATACTTACACATCCTTTATTTCCTAATGCACCTCCCATACCAGTTTTGACAGTATTAATACCAATGTTCCTAGAAAAATACATGCCATGAAGACAAAATAATAATATCCATCAACTGAAATATATACTTGACGAATGGTACAAGTTCTTGTCGAATGAATATAGCTAAACACACGCCAACAAGTTGATCCATACCCAATAGAATATATTCATTATTTGGATATGTTTTTTTAAAATGTTCTCGTACATTTTTAACCCAAAGTTGTGCATTCGACGAACTGAATTCAATAAAAGGTTCATGGAAAAAATTTACTCGTTTCGTTTTATTCAAAGAATCATTACCTATGTGAAACTATATTTGAAGCTGTTAAATCACATATTTCTTGAAAACCAATAGCTAATATATCCGGCATTGACTTTTTGTAATCATTCGTATGATATCCTAAGTGACGATTACAAAAAGACAATATATACAAGATCGTTTATAACCAAGAACAATTGGTTTCTATTGTATTCAAACAAACCCATCGTTGGAATTGCATTCGGTTTTCTTGTGCTGCTCGATAGATTCTCTGGTCCATCCAACATCCAAGCATCAAGAATCGACGGATATTCATGTCCTAATGCTGGATTTTTATCACCATTTATATTCCATGTACCAATTGATATGCGAATTCGTTGTGTTCGAACATAATTGCGTCGAATTTTAAATAATTCCTTTAAAATAATGCCATCAGCTAGAAAATGGATTTTAAGATTGATAATTAAGAAACGAGAAAATATATTTACATATCACGTATGGTGTAAAGTGAGCAGCAACAGAAAGTTCGTGTAAATAAGAATCTTTTGCATAAGCATAGATTAATGTTTGCATGGCTTGCTGTTTTTCATCGTCGCGTAAATTATTTTGTATGGCACGACCAACACTACGTTGAATATCTTTTGCCTAGAATTAATTAATGATGAATAAAATTGAATTCTTCAAAAAAGTATCACATCGAGAAAAATTTGCAAAGATTCTTATGATATAATAATATCATACTATTCAAATGAAAAAATTAAAACTTTACTAGACAAAATGTTTTTTTTTCGAAGAATCATTATTCGTTCGACAGGTGACTTTTAATTCATCTGTTGTTCTATCCTAATATTTCTGTCATCTGAAGTTAGTGCAATTCTTCAGTTTCATCAATTCTATTGTATATAACTTTCGCGTATCTCGATAAAGTTAGCTTATAAGCACATACACTACTATGCACTCATTAGGATGTCTCGAGGATAAGGTTTCTTCGATGCACAAAATGAACCATTCTCTTATGCGAAAAATTGAGAAACACGTTGTAACTTCAACCATAAAATCGAGATCTTATCTTTAGTACTAATGAGATCTGTGATTTCGAAACAATAAGCAGATCATCGATTTCCGATTCATCTATTGTCACATCGGTAACAAAAAATGATCTGTGCGATAGAAAACTATCACAGTTCTTTTGCTTTTGATATTTCTTGCGAAGTTTGGTTCAGAAATCATGGAACTAAAGAGAAGTTCTTGATAGAAAGATTTTTTTCATTACATGTAGCTCTTACTCGTCATGTCTGCGAGGAAAAAATCGTTAACCAATCGATTAATGTCTTTCACTTTTTTTGTTATTGATATTTGTCGTTAACTCAAGGATTTTTTCGTCACAGATAATCTATCAGAATACATTTTGCTTTAAGTGGTAAGAGCAAGTTTTATTCGATACTTCATATAATAAGAATATGTTCGACAAGTCTTGTGTATTTTTTTGCTTAAAACGCAAATCTTCAGTAAAATATGATGTTATACTCAGCATGATGTTTGGTTAATTTACTACTTAATGGAGCATAATCAAGAGTCGTAAGATTTATAGATTATACATAGCTTCAATACAAAGAGATCGATACGGACATAACTTGATCTTTTTAGAAATGCAAAATCGACTATCATATGAAAATTCATGGAAATTAGCATTTATGAAGTACCATCAAACCTATTCTTTGTAGTCGGGCTTCTTGGAAAATGATGTTCCGGACAACATTCTTTTATCAAAAATCAAAAGTAATCGAATCATGTCATTTATTTATTTGTGATTGTTTTATTACAATCATCGATAGTTCCATTGTTAACTTTAGTCCAAACATGAGCCTAAGTGTGGGTTTCATCGAGTATTTTGTTATTCTTGTGTTTACGTCACATCCACCAAGCTGGTACATGAGAATAAAAACGATTCATTATACTGACTTTGGAACACATGTTACTCTGACTACTTAATATGTAACTAAGTTTAGAGGTAGAAACTGAATATATTATGCTGATTTTAAGGAAAAAAAATCTTTTATCACTGTACAGTTCGTAATACCTGTTTTAGGAGAATAAATATTTCTGTTTATAGTCATTCCTCCATCAGATCTACGATCAAAAGTATTCATTATATAAAGCACAATCGTTTCTATAAAATTATGAATAAAAGAAAAAAAACCTTGAGCTAAAACCAGAAACATGTGCGCAATGACTTATAGAAAGTTAATGGATGGTATTGAATGCTACTCTCCATATTAATCAGACAGAACTGATCCGTCAATCAGATACCAACAATCTACGCATAATATTTAAACGGTGTGTTTCACATTTCAATATCATGTCTCTACTGCACTGGAATTACTTTCACCAATGGATGAAACTCATTCAGTTACATAATAAGAAAGTTGAAAACCATTCTTACTTTACTTCTTTGTCCCAATGCACCAGTACCAGTATAGATTCTACTAATATGATCTCCATTATTAACCCACATCTCTCTTAGTTGATCTGCGATATGATATTCATTACATGTTTTTTTCAAAGATTTCAATTGCAAAGATAAAATCTTGACACCGATTGTTAATTGTACATTATTTGTTCTATCAAGACAATCAATACAATTAATACGAAAAACTCCTTTTTGTGAACTCTGGTTCGTGCCATCCACCCACGTAAAGAAACTTTGCTGTTCTAATTCATCTCTTATTCGATATTGAGAATTTTCGATTAACATTTGTCGTACGAATCTTTCCGAGCTTATATTTCTAACTGTACGTGATTGTTCATGATAATCAAACCAAACGAAATCTCGTTCATTCAAATAATTGAGACATGATCGTTGATTTTTTTGTATTTGTTTCGATGTTTTAACAAGTAAATGAAATAAATTTCTGTATTCATCTCCAATATATTTTTCATAATCACGTTGTTCAACTAAATTAATTACTAACACACGACCATAATGTCGATAGAGATGTGAAAAATGTCTATGAAATAAAATTTTTAATGTTTATATTTAGAAGAAGAAAAAAAGAAATAATTCAATTTACAGATAAAAAGCTCTAAAACCAAATGCTTCATTTCGTGATATTGTTATACGATGAGTTGTAACCTGAAAATAAAATTAGAAGAGGATAAAGAAAAATAAAACCAAATGCATGAAACACACTCATAGTTGTTTATCAAGTCGATCTAATTATCGATCGTGAAGTGCATTGAGTCGCCTCTCATAGAAATTTCACTTCTGTGGAAGATTAAAAGCATCAGAATAAAAAAAACAACTCGTTGAGTAGTGTAATATTCTCTATAGACCTGTCTCCTATTGATTTGATTAACTGTGTATTGTTTAAAGGAACGTGCCAGAATGTGCTATTGCTTTTCTTTTGAATCTTTACAATTGAAAGAAAAATAACTAACAAATTGAATGTCGAGAGAAACTTCAGAAAGTTAATCGCTTACATATATTGAAGTGCGCATTCTTTTTATGTTAAAGCATGTGTCAAATAGAGAGCGTCTACGTCTTCTTCCAACTAAAGAAGAAAAAAAAACCAACTAACTGCCATGAAGTCTCTTGAAAAATTCTAAAAGCTTAAACTAATAATACACACACATAGAACTAGCCAAACAAAATCAACGAAGAGACCATAGAAAAAATTTCATTATTACAAATCAATATCGATTTTTATCAAAAGGTGTAGAATATATCGCTTCGATACAATCATCCGAATAAGAAGTATATCTCGATGAGTTCTTCAACGCGTTGATGATAGGTTTTCAACTTTTCGTAAGACGAAAACATGAAAAAAATACAATTTTATAAAGCTTGTCAATAAAACAAACGATCCATATTATACCAGAAGAAAATTTTGAAGCACATAGCATACTTCGGTTTTACTATACCTAATTACATTACTGTACGACGAAAAAGTATCGGAAGTGACTTCATGCATGAAAATCAATGTTCTTACTTGGAGTCGTGGCTGTTGCCAGAAAAGTGGTATTGAACCGCGAACAATAACAAACGAGGAATAACTACCTTGTTTAGGAAGAAGAACAATCTACAAAAACAAATTTACATTATCAACGAAACAATATTTGAATGAACTTTATCATTCGTACTTGTTCTGTTTCAACAAAATTTGCTACAGCACCATCATCGTTAACACCGCGAGCATTAAATCTCGTACCAGCTCGTTCACAACTCAATCTACGAGAAACACAACGCAGAATATTTCAAGAGTAAATCTACTAAACTTTTTCTTTCTACCTTGATATCAACCACATATCAATATCATCATTTTGACTAGGACATTTTTCAATGCCACCACACATTATTTTTGGTATCCAAAAACGAATATCAATATTATATTTGAGTAATGGTAAACATAAAGCACGATTCCTGGAAAACAACAAAAAATAATTAAGACAACGACTCCGATAAAAGTTATGCATGAAATCTCTTATTCGAGTAGAATTCTATTATTATCGCATACTATATACTAGAAGGTTTTGTTTTCATCATTTAACTTGATGAAAACATTTTGAATTTATTCAATACGAACTATAGACTACGTAGCATTGAAAATTTGCAATTGAGAAATCTTAATGAGAACTTCTAATAGATTGTAGATTATGAAATCGTTTCGATTCGAACGAAGATAGTAACGGATTCTGTTAGATTGCCTCTATGCGAGTCTCATAAACGATCACGAATGGTTCAATAATCGTTAAAAAATGTTATATTTTAATCTGAGTAGCTAGAAAAGGAATACTGTTTTCCAGTGAGTCGATAGATTGAACACACGTTCGTTAGTCTTATTTTCATACTTAGTACTAAATCACGTTCAAAATTTTGTTCTAATTCATTTATGATAGTAGACTATGTGACTGAAAAAAACTGATTACTTTTCATGTTTTCAAAACAAAAATTCAATAGAAATATATACAAACCAAAAAAATCGTATATCACTATCATGTCCTTGTATCATTCGTTGAGCACATAATGTAATGTCATAGGGTCTATCAAAATATTGTTTATTATAATTCGATTCAGGTTTACAATATTTCGCATAATAAAAACATCGTCCTTGAAATAATTTTCTTCAATGAGAATAAACAATCAATCGATACGATTGAAACAAATTTCTAAGATAAAATTTCCTTACTTTATTCCAGAAATGCATTGCTCATCTTCGGATTTGTAGCGTAGCGAAATAGCTGAAATTTCATTGATACCTGTAGACAGAGATATGTATAACAGAACTCAATGACAGTAGTAACATTTTTATGTTCATACGATATATGTGTGCATCGAATAGTCGTCCAATACATGTTTCATCGATTACAAAGATCATGAATGGACGAACAAGACCAGCAGCTAGAAATATGAATCATCATTCATTAGACTGATATTCTTTATTATTAAATACGTACTACTAGCGCTTGTACTACTAACAGCATTGTTTAATATTAATATACCAAGAAATGCTTTGGCACGATGATGGAAGATTGGTACGTTATCAGTTTGTTCATAAATTCCTTTATAAAACACAAAGAACGCTATATCTATTGAATAAATATTTAAAAATATATGAAAAAACAAAACCAATAATACTCCATATGAAATATTTGCTTGCGAATGAACGTACTTTCTCTCCATTAAATCCATTCATGCACGAAAAGAATCATTTTTGACTGAGGTACACTCTCTTTGTTGGCGTTATTCATGCGTCTTTGTTTTCAATCGCTTATTTATCGATACGATTAAGTATTGTTCATCAAAAACAGTAGTATGCGCGAAAATAATATCGATCTTTTCCTAACTTATCCCGATAGTCAGATTCTCGATGGTATGTCAATACAGATAAAATAAATCCTCTTATCAATCAAACAGGACGCAAAAAAAAATTTATATGATTATATGAACGTCAGAAACCTACTTGGAATCGTTTAAAACTACAATTTATTGAAATATTCAAAGTCCATTAGTTGGGAGTTTTCTTGTATGTTAGTTTGTTTAAATCAATGAATAATGAAGTTTGAGACATGAAATTTAATTGTCACGTGCAATATAAAAAAGGTCATTATGAAACTTGAGAATTTAAAATGATTATACACGAGTATAAAAATGGATATATTTCGATTAGACTGTTTCTAAAGAGTAAAAATTTCCTACAATTATTAATTCCAATAGGATTCGATTGGATTTTGATTTTTGATTGAATGCTATCATAAATGGTACACATATAGTTTTGTGTTTACTCATCATTCCGAGAAATAATTACTCATGACTGGTCATGAAAGAATGTTCATTTTTTCACTTACGAATAGTTTGTTGTTCGGCATTATAAAATCTTGAGGATGATGATCCGATTGTGGGTGTAAATGAAGCTGTCTCAGTTGGTAGTTTTACATCATCTAATATAGTTATCGTAAATGGCATCGTACAGGAATCAACAGTGTTTCTATGTTGTTGTGGTAGATATCGTAGGTAAAGTATGTTAGAATGAGTTGTTGCTGATGGATTAGATTGTTGCTGAAGTTGAATATAGAATGAAACATTGCTGTGTTGCGAATTTGGTGCTTGCGATTGATCATATGAATAGAATGAAGAGACAGTCTCAATTTTTCGATAGAGCAATACACTCCAATTTGAAACTGGAGGTTCAGCTGGTAATATTCGTCGTATCGAACCTGCTGGTGCTGCATTTGGAAACATTTTAATTCAATATTTAGAGAATAGGAAGAAACAAAAATGAAATTCAATGCTCTCTGTCTTTGTTTCGTCTATGTTTAATACAATATAATGCAATGGAACTATACTCTCATCATGTGGATTGGTTGGTATTTTTAAACCAATCAAAAAACTCTAAGCGGACTTTTCTCTCTTGCGAACGTAATAAATCAATTCAAATTTTTATCTTGACTAAGTATGTAAGTAAATACACACCCTAAGTTAAATGATGATTCATTAGAATATTTTCAAAACAAACAAGAAAACACGAATCAACTTCAACAAAATCAATAATTGATGTCACTATATTCGTTATTGAGTTTGATTTCTACAACCATATATGTTCAATGTTACATGCTAATATGTTAATTGATCAAGTAGAAGTACATCAATATAGGTGTAAAATATTGTTTTAATAAGAAATACGGACTAGGGAACATCGTTCTTCACGAGAATCTGAAACAGAATACACGTATACAGTGTGCTCTTCAGCACACAATGTGGTTGCGATCATTCTTAACAAAAGGTAGATACTCTAAGAATATCTTGAATTTTCAATGAGATTTCAAATAGTTTACAGTTATTTTGTTCAGATCAGTCCTGTTCGGAAAGAAAACGAACCAATCACATCACTGGCGCTAACCGTAAGAAAGACGAAAATATGATGTTTATCAATATAGTGCAGTAAAAGACCAGGATATTTTTTAATACAAACAAGAATCATGCTAAATTGTCGGCATCGCTTGAATTCGAAGCTTGATCTTAGAGAACCTGACTCTTAAACATTCAACTACCATGACGCATGAAGTTTTCACGAAATGAAAAAGCTTGTTTTTTCTCACTCTTCATGCTACTATGGTATTTAATTTCTGAAGGAAACCATCTTGACTTATGTTCACTTTGAATTGCGCAAGCAGAACCAATTACAGAAAAAAATATTTTGATGCAATAGCTTTTAAAAATTTACACTATGAAAAGAACTATAACCTTTATTTTCAAACATCGGATTGCCGGTCTAGGTATAGATAAGCGATTGCCGCATGAGTATCAACTGTTTCAATAGAACAGTTAAATATACGAGCTAGCTCGTTAAAAAATCCACGTGTGTTTTGTTCCAAATCGTTTGGTAATAGGAGAATGTAAAAACGAGGCAACTGCACTCTCTCGGACAAATGCCCATATAATAGACCATTATTGATTTTTTCAGAAAATTCACAACGAATATCTAAATTCGGTCGAACATAGATCGCAGCAGATGATTGATTAAGCAATACATTTTCGACAAATGACATCGTAGGTTGAACAACTTTTCGACCTGCTCTGTTCATACATAGAAGAAAATGTGTTCTCATTCTCATAGACGTCGTAATTTTATAAAGATCAATTGTGTAGAGTTCATCGGTAACTAGTAAAAAAAATAACCTCAATAAATATCTTTGAGAAACTAAAAAAAATAAATGATTTTTGTTTTCCTCAGTTCGAACAGGAAATTAGAGATAAAGATCTAACCCTCTGACAAGCACCATTTTATATATTCCACCTCTTGCTTATGTTGGACCTGTACTTTATTTCTTGCAAGTTCGATATCTCATTGAATACTTTTTAATGACAGAATGAGCTTCGATATACCAATGGATGCATGATTAGAATGTATAAACTCGTTTATCTTAGCGGCTGCTCTAGAAACTGGAGTATCATTGACCTTGTGATGAATCTATAGAACACACGCCCATGCTATGTCTATGACGAGATTGATTTTTCTCTTTGGACTCACTGGTTTCACCCAAGATATGTGGGCTACGTATAGGAGGAAGGTTACGGTCTATTGTAAATCACCGTAGCTTCACCGTAAGCGGTAATTTCTTTACGGTAATTACACTGTAAACGATCGTAAACCAGCTCAATGGTTTACGACCGTATTCTCACCGTACGTTTTCGCATTTGTATCGTATATCGATCAATTACGGGCGCATTTCCGTTAAAACACTGTCGTAAATCATGTACCAGGTCTATGCCCGTATACGCTCCGTACTTGACCGTAACCGTACCGCATGTTTTCACCTGGGCAGTGTTTATTGTTGCTCATACAAACAATTCTTACTTCCAAGAATGAAACGTTTTTAGAGCTCTAAATAGCTGTCATCGTAAAAGTCTAGAAATGTCAAACCCCTATAATATGAAACGAAGAGTTTTCAAGACAATGGTGAAGAAGACCGTGAATGTTACTTAGAAAACTGTACAATAAGAGACGCGACATCTTGTCGAACAACAGATCACAATCAGAAACTATGTCCAATCTGAAAAAGAGCTGTTCATATTCGAAGGTTCAACTGAAACGACAGGAGAATGCATTCATGTATAGTACAACAAAGATAGATAGACAATATAATTATAGATGATAGTTCACTCATGATGCTCGTACAAAAGAAGAAAGACTATATGTATATTGTTTAGGTACCGCTTAAAGAAAAATATGGACATCATTATCGAGACACCGATAGTAAAACGGATTGGTTACAAATTTTCAAACAGAAATCTCAATGGTGAATGTTGACTCACGTAGAAACAGTCAATAAGATGCCAGTGCTTCAAAGGTTCAGTACCTTGAGCAAAATAAACTTGCGAAAGCTGTTTACATGTTTTGAGCAGTGCTCTATTTTTACTTTGTGGAAAAGAAACAAAGTACTGGAAGATACTCGTACGAAAAAAATGCACTTTGTTAATGTTTCACTATTATTCAAAGTTGATCGTTTTTTCCTCTCTCGTCTGTTTTACTTTTAAATGGAGGTAAGAAAATTTTTCAATAGTTAAATACAATCGAAGCCATTGTTGATATTAATTTTTCTTATACATAAGAAAAATCGTAACACGTCACCTCTGTTACCGGGAGTTCGAAATCATCACCCAGAAAATTGGTCACCGCTATCTTGTAGCGCGTAGTCGAAAATACACAAAAGAAAACATCTTTTTTGCACCCCCAAGTGTTTCATGTAGCATATCGTAGCTTATGAGAAAAATGTCACTACTCGATTACAAAAATAACTTGATTTGAGCTATTTAATGAACTAAGTATTTCATTTACACTCCTCGATACATACGAGATCGATAATCATTAAATAAATATATACATACTAGACGTGCCTTTTGACAAACGAATTGATTTTCTATGTTTTATAGATTTGCGCAGAGAGTTAAAGAAAACTGCAATATTAATCGTAATGTAGAGGGAATTTAGTGATGGAATGTAACACAGCTTCATTTCGAAACTCACATTCATTATCTCTTCGAAAATATGTGCGATTTTCATCAAAGAGTACAGAATAAAAATCAACCTGAAAAGTAGGCGTCATCGTCTCACGAGACCACTATCACGTTACGTTTATGACTGCGGTCTTGAGTTCAAACAAAGAATTCACTTCAAGATTTTCTTTTTTCATTCAATAGTTCAATTTGTTTACTATCAAACATCTATAGAACACTTTTCTTCATAAAGCATATATTTCCAGGAAAATTTAATGCATCCAATGCATACTCAAATTGTTGTCCCATAATAGTCATCGCGTATGACCAACTGTTTGTCCTACAGTTTTGAGATAATTTAATCTCGGAAGCTCATATTTTCTGTCCTATTGCAGGTTGAAAGGATACATCTTTCAACGAAAGAATGAGCTTTTTAAATTAAGTAATTTCTGATAAAAGTAAAAAAATTCAGTGGAAAAAACGTCATCGCGTCACACTTGTGAAAGCCGATATAGATTTCGATATTTGTTACATCGAGCTTGTTCACTTGTTTTTGTGGTTTGCTGAATGAAGAGAGTTACACATAGCTATTTCTGCTACTACGCATACGCAGCCTACTCAAGGAATCGTAGATCCGTGGCAGATCATCCATCATTGTAGCACAGTGATTATTGCATAGAGATACATTGATTGTTCCTATGTGAGACATCAGTCACCATTTGAATTTCTATTTGAACAAGTGGTTCCTTCAAGATAATTTTCTCCTTGTGATAAAATTCGAATATCGGTGAATCTGGGGGTTAGACAACAATGCGATCGGTGTCAAAAATGCTTCTTTTAAGCGGAAAAATGCCGCTAAAGTCAAAAATGCTTCCTCGAACATATAACATAATCATAGCATAGGCAATAAATCGAATCGATAAACAAAAACGCACTCCATGGATCAGTTACAATTCCAAACCGTCACACACTGCCAATAGAACAGGATCATTCAAACGAGGGATGTAATCTATATCGACGTATATGTGACGGAAAAATGATTTTCAATGGGAAATATTCAAAGAGTGAGAGGATAAATGTTATGGATAAATGGTAAAATGTCATGGGTACGAGAAAAATGATCGACCATACAAAGGAATTATGTCGTTATCCATAGGAAAAATGCAGTGGTCAAATGCTCCATTCATTTTTCCCATGAGAAAGCTGCTGCTATATAAGTCTACGTACACATATACATTTCCAACGGAAAAATGAGAACGCATAGGAATTCTGATAAATTCAATTAGAAAAATGAGCAAAACAAGTGGTGCAAGCATTTTCCGAATTCGAAATATTCTTCAAACAAAGTCTAGTTTATAGATACACGATTATATATATATATCGATGTAGTTAAGTATATATATGTATAGTATTAGAACAGAAAAGAAAGAGAATGCAGTTTTGACCTGGACGGCATTTATCCGCTTGAAATAAGCACTTTTCTCACCGCTCATTTTCTTGTCCACTGCTGATATGCTGGCATATTGATCTAAGTAGAGACGGCACCTTAAGTGTAAGCCAACAAGAGTTCAAACATTTTGTAGATAATAGGAAACTGTCAATGAAAATAGTGTCAACTCAAAAGAAGAGAAAACAATGCTAAGATTTCACTTGCTGAAAGTATTCAATATGAGATATCATCGACTATGAATGAGACATTACGTTCATGTTTAATTTCATATCAGTATCTGAATAATAATAGTAATAAAATCTAGAAAAAGAAAACTGACGGCTAGATCTAAAAGCTTTAGTTCCAAAGATATTCGAAGGAAATGAATACATTTATTTTTGTATAATACATATTTTACTCAATAATTTGTCCGTTGTTATAACCTGTTATGGTGCTGAAATTCTAATTCGAAGAATTAGTCGTGTTACAAATAAATCTCATACTGCTTCGAAATGACCTACCCTATAGGAATATTTTAGTCTTTTCATGAGCCATATTCTATAATACTTCCTTCTGATAGATCATAATGTGAATATAATTATACGTAAGCTTATGGAAAGTATTGTTGAATATCTAATTCTAACTGAAATCGGCTCAATAGGAAATTGATAAAACTGACGTTTCTGTCTTGTGCTCTTTCTTGTTTTATGATTCTTTTGAATCATTGCATAGTTTTATTTAAAGCTGCGATCAAGAAAAACTGTAGAATGAAAATGATGCCGCGGTTTCATTTATTTATTTTAATTTTATAATGATTATTTTTGTTATATGATCGGTTGCTTTTTTTTAGACTTAGTATACCATCACCTTTAAAATTGAAAATGAAAGAAGCAACAAATAGAAAAAAAGAAGAAGAAAGAGATAAAAACTAAAGTGAGAAATATGCTAGTTGAATAAAAATTGATCAGGCTCAGAATAAATGATACTAAAGAGAAAATACATGTGTCGATATTTTCTCTTTTCAATGTCAATGAGAGTAGAACTTGAACATCACTTAATCAGTTAGAAATCCAAGACGTCGAAGCGTGATTGGCACTGCTTCATAAGCTAAAATGAATGAAAACATAAAATAAATTTTCTAGAGATTAAAAACAAAAGATTTCATTTCGTCTTACGATCAGTCCAATAGATTTGAACTATTCCAGTGTTATTTTCTGCTTGGTTTTCTGATTCGACTGTTTGACTTTCAAATTGAGATTCAGCAATTGTTTCAGTATTACTCAGAAAGTATTCCGAAACATCAATTTGTGATTGTTCAGCAGAATCACCTGAAGGTGGACTCTATACAAATCAAGTATGAATGATCATCACTATCAAAGACATCAGATTATGCTTATGGCTACATACGAGATCTTCTGTAATGCCACAATTTTGTGCTTTTGTTAATAACTCTGATGAATTTAACAATGTATATCCATGTCGGAGTTTATATTCTTCGGGATTTTGTAATTGTACACCTAATTTTCGTACTGAACGTACGATATTAGCTTGTACTGGTTCATAACTAATAATTGTATTGCGTGGTGGAGGATATGGACGTGGTGGTGGAGCTCGTTGCGTTATTACCTTACGTCGTGGAGGTTCTTTCGAGTAAGGTAACCAACGTTCGATGACAATATCACGAGGTCGTGGTGGTTTTGGTGGAAATCGTTCGACGATAATAGATCGAGGTGGAACAGGAATTGGACGTAGATTTCTAATGACTGTTTTGGGAGGAACTACAGGTGGACGTTGTGGTGGTCGTTCTCGAAGAATCAATGGTGGAGGTGTTGGAAGTGGAGGAGCACGTTGTCGAACGCGGAGTGGTACTGGCGCAGGTGGCTAATTAGAATCACATGTAAATATAAAGAGAAACATTTCAAATCATAATTTTTCATACTTGTGGTGCACGAACTTCTTTGATAATCAATGGCTATACAAAATGACGACAAAGAATACGATGAAGAAAAAACAAATCTATAGAAAAATTGATATTCGACAAAACCCAACTTACACCTGGTGGTGGAACTGGTGGTGGTTGAAGAAAACGGACAGAAATATTTTGACGATAAGTAAGAGGTCCTTGTGCAGGATTTGGTCGTACGACATGAGCTGGATTAGGATCACGATACAATTCTCCATGATAGGCTGTCACTGGTGGTAATGTAATAGTTGACTCTTCTATTGCATTACTGAAGCTACTGCTTGTATCAACAATTTGATTCTGTTGATGAACACTAGCTGCTGCTAATGCTTTGTTGATTATGTTTGCGGTTTCTTCATCAAGTTCTTCGATTTTCAATTCATTCGAGCTCGATGATTCATTCATATTCATATCACTAAAATTGAATGAATTCGATTTCGAAGATTGTTCATTACTAATCTCTGCGACACTTGAATTCGGTCCGAATCTTGTATGCGTTAATTCATCAGCTCTTTCCAAAAGGTATTGAATAACAGGATTGCTTGTTAAGAACGTTGAATACATTACGATGTTGTTTTTATTGGATACTAAATCAGTTAGATGCTATCGATGGAAATGACAGATGCTACCTACGCGTTGTATCGCTCCGATCCTATTTACGAAATACTAACTGAATAACAACTGAATAGTACCTTCTTATATATATATATTTATCTGATCTAATTTAACAATTAATATTAAATTATAATCATTCAAAAAGAAAACTACGAATGCAATCAACGAAGATAAAAATAGCATCAATTACCGCAGAAAAAAACCTCAACTATAAGCAAAAAAATAGAATCATGAAAAAGGTGATACTAATTAGCTAAACATATTACTTTCTTTCTTTTTCTCTTGGTAAGTATTAATTGGAAACGTTTTTATTATTCATTAAATCTACATAAAAATCATATTTTTCGATGTTAAATATCAGGTAAATCAAACAGTCAAATGAAAATACCCTAATTGTTCTTTTATATTATAGGAGGACGCATGATGAGATACATTTTACTACTTGATATTTATCATCTGTATGTATACATTTTTATTAGGCAAAATCATCTTTGAATGGTCGATATAACATATTTTGTTGTAAGCATAAATTTGCTATTAAGCAATGGCCAGACGAGATACGTCTGATCAATAAATAAATGCATTGTCAGGACATCAGTAATAGTGATATCATGTGTATGAATCATCGGCGCCACTTTTGTGGCTGTGTACCTATACAAAAATATATTCATTTATCAATCGAACAAAGTCTAATAATACTAATAAGTACTTCAATCTGATAAATATGATTTCATATTTTCTGAGCAACGATAAGGAAAAGTATAGATATAATGACATGTACTCGATTACAGATATGTCTTCTCTTTTGATCTTCATATGTCGTCACCATTTCCAATAAGTAGTGTAGTTCATTTGATATCAGTGTTTTTGTTTCAGCTATCATGTATAAGAATACATTTCCGAAATAATTGTAAACAATCTTTTGTTTTACTTAATGAGTTATTTCAACATCAAAATTATACATATTCAATTTTAATGCTTCCAAACACCCAAAAAAAGCATAGAGTAACACAAGATTGAATAACACATGACTAGGGGTGCTACATTACAATTAACTTTTATTACTTTTACTCGGTAATTGATAATAATTTTTATTACTTTATTACTTATTACTTTTATTACTTTAACTACTCGTATTACCTTTCGAAATGATTACTAATTACCAGTAATAGTAATGTAGCACCTCTATATATGACGAAAAAATAAAATGACTAAACTTTTAAAATAATTTGACACTAGATTATCATATATGATGTCTCTCTTTTTAAAAACCAATTAGATATTCGTTGACTAATTGGTAACTAATAACAATCAAAAATGCTAATAGACAATACATAACATGTCATTATTATCAAATAAAAGTATAGTATTACTTTGATCACTATGTGTAAAAGGCTTCAATTACCTTGAACTCTTAAAAACAAGAAAATAATATTATTTCATAATTAGAAAACAAATTCCAAACAATGTTCATTTTTGATTTTGTTTTTTATATTGCGAAATATATATATATATATTTATTTATTTATATGATTTTGATTTATTGATAAAAAGCTATATTAGAAACGAAGCATTCTAAACTAAAATTACACACCCACACACAAACACAAGGTTTGTCAATCGGTTTGACTGTTCCTGATATATTAGCCGAGAATTATTTTATCAATCTAATTTGAACAGAACGTCTTCAAGAAGGTCATATCATCTGAATAAATAATAATTATTAAAAAAAAAAACAAAGGTCAATCTAAGAATACTTACTTTTATCTAAACCTAAGCATGTACCCCATTCGTCTGATGAAATCTTATTATCATTATCAGTATCGCAATCATTTAAGAATGGTTGAATGCAATGTTCAAGTACTTTGAGTGATCGAACAAAACGAGATAATTCTTCATTATTAACTGAACTAGAAAACAAAATCATATTGCATAACAGATTCGATTCAAATTCAAAAAAAAACACTATTGTTTATTTACTTATCATGTGTACGATCAAGTTCACAGAATTCCCAAAGTACAGCATTACGCCACCATTTTTCTGTATTTGATAATTTCATTTTACGCGCTTCATTAACTAGTATGTTATATTTAGCATCAAGATCTTTACGAACAAACTTTCAAATTAAAGAAAAAAAAATATTAAATTATCGAAAACTCTACTCGTTGAAACAAACCAATGTATCAAGAATTTCTCCTAGCCATGTTGTCATACGTTTTGGAAATACTTCTAATTCGAATTCTGTACAAATACCAATAGCTATAACAAAAAACAAACAATGAAACATATAGTATTTGTTAATCTTATTTCAGTTTTCTACTTTGACATCGTCCAAAATAATCGATTGAATCGCCTAATGCTTCTCGGCGTGTGCATCGTTCATCATTACGACGACACCAACATTGCATTTGATAGAATTCACAATCTGATGTATATGTATGATTAGCTGTTGTGCATACCTAACATAATATTATTTGTAAATATTTAACATTACACAGATTTTTCTCATTTACCAATAAGCGTTCATCTTTTGGATCCTCACATTGTGCAATACAAGCACACTCAGCATCTCCGTCTTTATTTAATATACATGTTTCACCGTCACGACATTTTGTGCTTGCACATCGATCTATAAATTCGGGTTTTGTTTTTGTTCATGAAGAAGAAAATCGAACAAAATTGATTGCATTTCTATGTAAGAACAACGATGATTACAAACCTTCGAAATCGTTTATAAATTGTTCAGTGATTCTTAATGCTTCACTTTGTACATCTTGCACTGCAGATTCTGCCTAAATTAAATTATACGATGACATTGGTCACGTCAAGGCAACGTCCTTTCGTTATCAAACTACCTTGACGTGTCAACTCTAGCATTATTTCACGTAAGAGATATCTAGCAACACCTTCATTATTATCAATGTATAAGACTAGATCAGATAAACATATACAGAGGAACACACGCACATATATATGTATAAATATAAATATAAATATATGTATGTATGTACGTACATACATACAATTCATACCAAGAAGTATCATGTTCTTATACTGAACAGAAATATCTCTTGACATGGTCTACTAAAAATATTAGGCGATCTAACTGTAGTTATTCCATGTTTTGCTATTTTAAATGATGTAATGCATGTAATGAAACATTGGATGGAAAATAACTTCTCCCGAAGCTTATTAAAACTTCTTATATAAGCATAAGTTATCTCAAGAGAATTTTATTTCTAAATATCATTGAAATATATAGTTTTGATCTTTGTCTTCTCATTCAACTATCAACGCATATGCTTAGACGTGAGAGATATTTTCTTCAACTAATATATTTAGTTAACATTTAAGCTAGGAAAAAACTGCTATTTACGGGTTTTGGTATATACATAATGATCAAGCATTTTCTGTCGTAATAATGGTGCCTAGTAGGTAGAAATACGGTTCGCATTTGATTAATTGATGTTATCTGTCGAGGACTGAGATATTTATTGTATAGTTACTGTAAATAGTAAAAGTAGATATCTTGAAATAACATGTGTGTTTGTTTTAATTGATTTCATGACTATGTATAAACACCAGCACATAATTGAATGAAATGTTTGGACTCAAACTCTCAATGAGTAGGAATTTCCTACAGATATATTAAATTTCTGTTCAATATTTTCCCAAGTAAAGTAAATAAACATAGAGAATATCACGGAGACTTTCTTTTTTTAATAATTTCTATGTAAAATTTTAATAAGCATTATTTCGTAAAAATTTACTTACTTTAATACAGATTATTTGGTAAAATGAGAAAATAGAAATTAAAATCAAAACATTCAATTTTGATGCCATCTAAAGATGTGTAATAACTTAATGAAGAGCAATATGCACGACTTGTACTGTTCGTGTGTATGTATATATATATATATATACGTATGTTTGTATATGTATGTTATTGTTGGAGAAGCAAGAATGATTGAGAAATAGAGAGAAATGTTTCCGAAAGAATTCTGCCTTTCTTCTCTCTCCCTCTCTCTCTCTCTCTCTTTTTCCTCATCGTCAATAGGGAAAAGCAGTATACTAGAAAAAAATGGGAGGGATAAGGTTGATTGGTACTCTCCCATCAATAATCTCCATCTCCCTCTCTCTCTCTCTGTCTCCCTTTTCATCTATACGATTACGAGTATGTTATATACTCGTAAACTACTCATATATATATATATATATGAAGTTAGAACAGAATAAAAGCAAATGGACATAGATAGACTAGTCAACAAATACATAATACAAAACTCTTGTGTTCATACATAATAATTTATCATATGTATGAAGTAAGAATAAGAGAACGAACATATGACAAGTAATTCTCTTAATAATGAGAACGGATGAACCTCAACAACAGATGACGAATACAAGACTTATGAGAGAACATTGTACTAGCCTTGCATCTGAGGTCAAAACTATCCCTAATATAAGTATTTTTACATAACATACATATCGACTTGCATGAATACATCTGATTGTCATGTGTATTAATATGAATATAGACGTACACATACATATGTATATATATATATATGCATTAAATGCTATACTCGTTTATTAAGGTACAATTGAAAACGTATACTGCCTCTCTGTGCAAATTTATCATAAAAAACATTAGCAGCAAATATTCGACATTCAACAGATAACAATACGAATGGTGTTATATTTTTAAATTGTACCCATACGTATGGAACTTGATAAAGATTATGTTGATTATCTTCACCACTAGATGAATAAAAGATTTTAAGAGATTTCTATTGCATTGAAAGACAATAAATACTTGTATGGAAAATGTTTGATATCAATAGAACCACAGATGTTACTAGAACCTGATTCACTATAATACATAATATCGCCCAGCATTTCTTGATCGACCAGATGCTATTCGGAATAACTAGTTTGTTGAGTATGATTACATTAAATTTCTAACAAACCTCTCCCATACAATGAACTGGAATATTAGGTATACCAATACATTCTAGTTCGTTTTTATTATCAATGTTTGTTCTACCAGCTTCTGGTACGAAACCGATAAGCTAAGAAATTCAAAAGATCGTTGATGAACGATTAGTACACAAATGATCAAATCGTACTTTGTTGATTTTTACTAAAATACATGGTTTTCCAATTCTATAACCATAATAATCATTCGAATGGCAATCACCTACATCATGGATAGTAAAATTCTTCGAACTTTCTGTATTGTTATCTAATAGAAATTCAACGTTGACAAGAAGAAAAAAAAAATTTCTTTTCGTCATTTTGCACATACAAGCTTTTAGAAATTCATCAAGATTCTTTTTATAAATCTCTATGTTCTGATTAGTAAATTGAGTTGGATGTTCTTCATCAATATATGACAAACTGATTAGTGTATGCAAATCATTTAGTTTAACATTAGATTGTGGTCGAAAGCTAAGACCTGAATGAGTGTAAGATCATATAAAAAAAATGTTTTTTTTTTGTTTTGTTCATTCTCAAGAAGTAATAGAGAACCTGGAGAAAATGGATTATTACGAGATGTCAATTGACTATTTTGGCCTATGTATCTTGGTTGATGCCATGGTAAAAATGCCATAAATATGGATAAATACAAACAAAAACAGCCACCAAGGCCGATGTAAAAGACAAAATAGAAAACTGCTAATTTACCTAGAATATGGAATGATCATAGATAAAGTAAAATAAATTAAATTTATCTATCATACTCCATCGTTTTCCATCACGACCAAATATTTCATGATGTTCTCGATTATAAATAAATCTACCCACGGAATGAATATATTCAATGCATGTTGATTTGAATTCTTGATACCGTTCACTGATCGAGCGGTGCTGCTTAGATTTTCTTGTCGAATGCATTACATTGAATTTGTTAGTTAATTAGATTTCATTTGAATGCTACTAAAATAGAATTCTATTGATCATGTTTTATGACGCTTGTTTGTTTTTTGATATATTTTTCAGAAAAAAAAAGAATCAACTCTCGATCGACGCCTATAAACCGTTTAAGATTTTGACCATTGTCAAAGAGTCATTATAATAATGCAGACTCTCTGAGCAACAATCAAAACGTAGAGACGGTTTGATGAACTAACTAAATAAAAAAAACTAAAAAATCCGAGTGAACATCAATGTATTTATATATTGCTCGGAAGAAAGAGAAAGAAAAAGAATCAATAGAAAAAAAAACTAATTTTTTTTCATTTGTTTGTTAATGGCAACAACTGACGCACAAATTTAAAGACTCAATTGATGATCAAGAGAAAGGAATATGTGATTTCTTTCTTTTTTTTTCTTCGTTGTGAAAAGAAGGAGGAGCACGGTTATTGTTAAGTGTTATAGAGATGGTCACAGATGGACTCATTCTATGGATATAAGAAGACACAAAGTATATGCACCGCTGATGCAGAGAATGGTGATAATGATTATTGGAAGTCATTTGATTATGCATACTTTTCAATTGTCATTGACCTAGAATGCATTAGTGATATATGAAGAAAAAAAAGCATTTATTGAGAACGAATAAACGAAGTGTCCTTTAATTTTAATGGATTTATTCATAGTCATCGTAGATTATAGTTGTAATTTGTAATGGTGAAATTATTCTTCTCGACTTTGTCTCTAGTACGTCGCTTAATTTATTGTTTTACTAATGCATGAAGGATAGTAACTATATCTCACAATGATATCTCAAACATAAGGATATTAAATACTGGAGATCAACTAAAAAGAATTATTCATAGGCATTGAAATGCAGACTTTATTGATGAAGCAGAAAACAAAATAAATTTGTTGCTGGAAAATTTTTTGTTATTAGATCGATTCAAAAGCATTAAGCATGATTGTGTAATTAATTTGACCTTCGTTGTATTCAACGAATTTGCCATATGATAGACATTTCCATCTTGACCATTCATTAGTTGGTTGTTTACGCAGTTGTTTTCATAACCAATCGACAAGGTTAACACAATTGATTTCTACGTATGTATGTAGAGAATGAATAAGCCTATTATTTATCTCGTGATGCTTTCTGATAGAGTATTAAGATAAATGAAAATGTTTATGTCATCTTTTATCATATTTTGATACACTACTCAGTTAGTGAACACTTTCATATGATGAAGTGTCAATTTTGATACATCTTTCGAATGTTTTCATGGAATCTCAAGCATACTGTGAAAAATTATTCTGTAATTTTTTATCATATGTTCACAGTTCGTCAAATTTTTGATTCGATGGAATCAAATAAGAAAAAAAAACACCATTTTCAACCGAGATATACAAAACATGCTTCGATCAATTGATGTTAAATAGCAAAGAAATAGAAAACGTTTTGTTTTTGTCATTTGTTTTTCTTATCAGGAGCTTTTGATTATTTTTTCAATATTGTACCAAGGACAATGATGAAATCTAAGATCATACTCGTGCTACTGGTGAGAAGATACATCTGATCGTACTCAATATGACATCAGTCAGATGAAAAATCAATCTGAAGCATGATGGGAATGATCGTCAAATAAACTATCATAAAATTGTATCATGTCCCTGCGATACTGCTAAAAGACCGAGTAGATCAATAGAATATCATTTTGGTAATAATATAACTAGTAATATTAAAGTAGTATTTTTTTTTTGCTTGCTTTGTTTTACACCACTGAATAATCGAATCCATCTTATGACATGATTTGTTCATCGATAAACTTATGATCATACGTATAATGCATGCCTGTTGAAGAAAAAACTTGATCAATGGATTTTTCTCAACGAAAAACAAAATTATGCCTGACTGTAATGACGATCTGGTATATTTGATCATTCAGTTTTTAGACTGTATTTTGACCGTTAATTACAGTTGACAAGATCCATACTCGATATTTTGACATTATCGTATGAAGTAATAGATGGATTGATTTCGAGGACGTTCTATTAGATACACAACAACACAGTCTAGACTACAAATGTGTACTATTTCAATAAACAATACGGAAAACAAAGTGAATAATATAATTCAGTAATGAATAACAAATTCGTAAAATGTTTCGTTCTTACCAAATGCTAATGCGAATATCTTCTTCAACTAAGAAAATCATGCTGTGTATACACTTAATGAATAAATTTATATTTCCATGTAAAATCATTCAACACACATCACTTGAGAATCGAACAAATAGTTTACGATTGATTCTGATCATCACAATCATCGAATATCTTTTAATAATCAAGAAACTAACTTCAGACTGTTGTTTGATACATGAAATAAGATCGCCAAAAAGAAAATTTCAACAAAATACTTTACTCCGATTCAACCAGATCAACGTTATGAAGTTCACACTATGAATGTAAGATCCATGGGATGTTAACATTAGATCGACAATAATTTATAGAGCAACATAATACGTCTTTTACTTGCATTCCATTCATAACAATCGAAGAACTCGTATTGTACTAAAAACATGATGCGTTGATCAAAATAAAGAATTGAATTACATCCGAGTTTTATATTTTTGGAATATTAAGGAAATCTCTGTTCTATGAGGAATTTATCGTTGGGTATTTTTTAACATTTCAAATATCTTCGTCATGATCGGATATTAAACGATAAAGATAGTAATTTCTATTATTAGATTCTCTACAGTTTTAGATAATCGGATGTCTATTTATATCTTCTCCTTATCCATACAAATAGTAGACAGTCAGACACAAAACGATATCACCAGCTGTTTATATTAAATATCTTAATGTCGCAGTGTACATTGTGATAAGATTGACGTTTGTCTAAAAATATCTATTTGATTATTTGTAATATTGACGAAAAATTAGAGGTAGCTTTTCGTTGCTCAGAAATATTCGCAAATATTCATTCATTTTTCAATCGAATTTGCTTGTATCATTTTCTGTACTTATTGTTTAACTAAACTAGATTACTAGTTGATATTGTTTATCTAATGAGACAGCCTCGAACTCCATGCATCCAGACATTCGTAAGATAATGTCGAAACATTGACACAACTCATAATTGTCTATTATTACTGTTCAAGGACAAAGTCTTTAAACATAATACTGTAATAGGTTGGAGTTTTTTCTGTGATTCTGATTTGATTGCGCACTTTCCCTTCTATAGTTTTATTCAAGAATAATTTAAAATCATTTCGTTGTCATATTGTTCGGATAAATTGAATAGGCATCGATCGTTGCATTTTAATCGAAGATGTTACGTTTCTAGATAATAGATGAAATTGGACTAGTGAGAAAAAGAAAGTAGACATCAAGTGTAGTCTAATTTTGAAATAGTTTTTTTGTGACTGATTAATGTTCGAATTTTAATGAATGACAAGATGTAGAACTTTTAAAAACTAGAAAATAATAATGTAATATGAACTAAATACAAATAAACCTATATTTGTATTGACGGAGAGAAAAGGACATATGTATTTGTTTTTATATTAGTAGCAACCTTTTCCGTTGTTTGAAAAAAATAATTCTATTTGAATCACAACATCATAGAAAAGATATCAGTCAAGCATTTCAAGGTCTCAAAACACTGTAACTGAATAGATTAAACTAACTTGCTTCCCGACATACATATGGCTATGTCAATGAATTAATGAATATATAATTGGCTATGAGTGATGTCTCGAGATAGAAAGTAATGAAATACGACAACTATTACCGAATTATATTCTCTAGGGCACAAGCAAAGATACACAATATCAATATAACGCAATAAACTAGTGGAAAGCATATGACAATTTGACACGATAATTTTTCGAGTTTTTTTGTTTTTACAATTCATAAATATTAAAACTCGAATCGGACATCATGAACTTTGTTGTATCTTTTAAATTATTTCTTTTTGAATCTAACTATCTGATCAATTTAAACATGATTTCAATATGTGATCAGAGTATGAAATTAATTAAAAACATTACTCTAGATTTCGTAGTATGAAGAAACAAATGAAAGATTGATTTTCAAAATTTTGTTGATTCTCTTACGACCCCTATTGAAGAGAAAAAGTAAAATCAAATATTGAATTGTCAATTCAATGAAATAAATAGTTTTTCATAATCTATAATATCGATCACATAAATATGTATCGTTGTGCAGTTATCAAATTGCATAAACTTTTCAGTAGAACTGTCAAACAAAATCTACATCAACAACTATTACAGTAATGATTTTTCACATTTTCTAGACAACAATGAAAAATTTCTTTTTCTAAAAAACTATCATATCAGGTCCAATCTTGCGCTCGTGCTTGACTTTCTCCAATGTGCAATACACGCTGGTATTCAAATTAATGCTCGTCACTCGTTCGATAAATATAGTTACTTTCCTCTTTGTCATTATTACGGACAAGGTTAAATCTATTTATCAGATGGATAACACGAACCATTAGAACCGTACCATAAGAGAACGCTATTTATTGATACATATTACATGTCAAATGATAACTGGCCGTTCGTTACCTTGTACAATGATTTACTTGTTTGAATGATAGATTGTCGAAATCAAACGTATCATTAGAATGCGAAAGGTGGAATAGATGAAATTTTCGTATTTTTAATGTGCATAGAAATTAACGTAATTCTCAATAGAATATGATCGTTATCGTAAATTACTTCGATGAACTAATAATAAAAATAATCTAGAGCAATTGAAATCATTTAACGAACGAGATTATTCCAGATAGTATAAAATCTTCAAACAGTGGAAAATCGGGTGCTATACTTTGACCATTGAATGATTAAAGTAAAACAACTTATCAATATTGAATAATCGACGACATATCGTTCCGTATTTAGTCATGTTCGAATACTTTATTGTAATCATCTTTTCAAAGTTTTAGTCTTCTACTGCTATCTGTAGACTTTTCGATCAACAATCTACAGAATGTATGCAGTGAATGAATTCCAACAGTGATAAAACTAGATTACATGTCAATTCATGTGTGAAAAAACGTTCTGGTCGAAATCATCAATAGATTTTGTGACTAGAACAAATGTATTGTTGTAATATGAAACTGTCAAACTTTTCTTTTCCGAGCGTGTTTCGTTCTCAATGAACAGCAGTCGATATTATATTATTATTATTGGCATTATTTCACTACGTTGTTAAAGCTTGTAAACATGTTATCTTTTCACTTTAAGCATTTTGAGATTATACATATGTAAAATCTATTCTTCAATAATAGTTCTTTACATTTACTACATTTTTTTAAAATTCGTCAACATGCTCCATATACCACATAATAAAACACATTGTACTTTTCAGTGCTTAATTTTTATGTGAATGTTTCTCAGATGATTTCTTCGTATAACAAACATAAACTATCAACCATGTAGCCAAACACATTCACATGAATATATCTGATCACTAATTAGCTCGATTACACTTAAACTTTGATTTCCTATGTAACTTCAATCAGATTTAGCATAGTTGCTATAGATCTACGCTTTCATTGGTGATTTTTTTTCTTACACCACAAGATTGCGAATACGATACAAGAAAGAAAATGGCGTATAAAGATTTTCTGAAGCATTTCCAGTACAGATGCCTCGAAGAGGTTCTGATGGACATTCATTGAAATTGGAAGCTCTTACGAACGTTGAACCTTGCTGAAGATCTATCTTGCACAACATGTTTAAAACTACGTGAAAATATTGATTCTTTTTTCGATCGTATACTATAAAATTGTAAATGCGATTGTAGCAATCAATTTTTAACAATTCAAAACAATGACATTTAACAACAATAACAACAAAAAAGTTATCTTCTTAAGAGTTTTCATCATCACTATTATTAAAGACAATCTTTTTTGCTTCTGATTTTTTAATTGCATATTGTGATTTAGCTTGTCGACTTGCTTCCCACGATGGATGCATAGATGTACCATTAAAATCTTCTTCGTTTGATTTATGAGTTTTTGTTGAACCTATTTCAAGAAAAAAGATGAATATGCCTAGATTTGAAAACTTCTGTGTAACTATACCATTGAATTTTCCACTTGATGCCGATACTTTGTTTGATAGACGAGGTCGATTTGGAAGGGATAGATGTGCCCATTTTTTCTTCGCAACTTCTCCACGACCATCACGTCGATTTGATGATGATGAAAGTGCATCGACAAAATAAGAATGTTCAATAAAACTTTTATCATCAATATCATTATCATCTTTATTTCGACTAGTTCTTTTTTGATATGGTATTTGATGTTGACTATTTAAAAAGAATGGATCATTGATAGTTCCTGTTGTTGATGAATTCGATTTCGACTCGATTTCCATTTTTTCAGTTTCATCAGTTGATTTTTCTTGCTTTTCATTACTATCTTCAATCTTTTTATCATCATCATTATCGTCGTCGTCGTCGTCATTATCATCCATTGTATTATTACCAAATGGTTCAGCAGTTTTATTTTCAAGATCAAGTACGCAAACAACCGCTTCTTTGGAACGTTTAATTGGAGTCTTTTTTTTCTCTTTTTTCTTTTTAATTTTCAACGGTTTAGGCAACTTTTGTTCTATCTCTTCTAATTCTTTCTGTTGTTCAACAAGAGCTGCTTCAATCTTTTTGAAATCTTCAGATTTCTCCTTCCATACAAGACGCTTTTCGTATCGCGAACGATACATGATCAGTAATTGTTGCCATGATTTTGCGTAATCATCACTTTTTTTCAACGACATAAGATCTGATTGTAGAGATTTTTCAGTTGCTAAACGTATTAATGCATGTTGTTTGATATCGTCACTTTTTGGCTAAGGAATAAAAAAAATTCGTTAATGAGAAATACTTTTATTATGAATAGAACGTAATGAATGAATCAAATTTGATGTAACAATTAAACTAAACATTATTGCTTCGGAATAGAAGTTTGTCATTTCTATGTAGATGAAATTGTTCACCTTACAAGAATAATGCCATATACTTGGTAAAAGAGGTAAACTAAAACCCAAAAGTGAAGGAAAGATGTATTTGTTTGTTTCCTATATTGTCTTCCTTTGACCTTGATATAGATAATAGTAAAAAGAGTATAAATCGAGATCAGTTACGTTTCTACTGCATCATCTTCTATCGCATGGATAAATAAATTATATTGTCCTTAGTCGTATCAAACATAGATTCTCTTTCGTTCATAATTTGATGTGCAATTGAGAACTCTCTTTGGGTGTTAGTTTCACTATATTGTACTAAGTATATGTGAATAGTTCATTTAGATCAACCTAGAGCAGTTTGTCGTATTCCGTGAAAAGTAATCATTCCTGTGACGTTGTCTTTTCGACATCGTTCAAACCCAAGAAACCTCGTCTGGTCTTGCTGGCTAGCTCCTTTGTTTTGATTTTTGATACGAACTCGAACTAACAAATTCGTTCAGACAGATGACGCGATTTTTCTTTACAGCATCCGTTTTCTCAAATCTAGCAGTAGAATAATAAGTAAGGTATACAAAGTTAAAGATGTTTTTAGCATTGTTGTTTCTCAACTAACAAGATGATATTCAAGCTTCACTCGACTATGAAAATGTAGTGTGAAATACTTGCTTCTGCCTTAGGAAAAATGACCGTCGTATAAGAAACAAGAAATCCGTCTACGTAGTCATTGCTAGTAGCTAGAAGGAATCAGAAGTATGTTATGTTGGCCTATCAATCAAAGATGCAACAAATTTTTCGACCAATTGATCTAACATAGGTGCAGCATTGAAAACTGGTATTCGAAAATTGATCACTAGGTCAATCCTTCCAAATCGTATCGGCAGATATTTCTAGAAATCATCGATACTTTATCAATGGCTTTTCTTGACGATACACCGCTTCCTATCAGTTATATTCACAGTTGTTTTAGATATGAGCAGATTGAATGACTTCTAAAGTTTCGTTCGTTTTCATTTAAAATTATCTTCAAGTGAATTGAAAGCAAGTTTCTTTCAAAATCGTCATTTTCGGACACTATTTGCTGCGGAACGGGGTAAGGTGTAAAAATATCTGGAAAAACATGCAACCAGTTCGATCTCGATATTTGTATCCTCCATTTGAACGACTATTTTCAGAATTCTGGTCTTGATATCATCGCATCACAAAATGTAAAGTAAGCTCGAAAGAAAGTAAGTAAACTTGCGTATGACTACATAAACACTGTACTTCACACCGCATTAATTATATGAAATCGAAGTCCATGATTTCTAATTTCACTAGTAAGCATTATCGAGATCGACTCTTTTTGAACTATGACAAAGCTAACTAGAGAATTTTATCAATCGACTAACGTCTTCTAGTTAAAGCCATCGTACATGATACAAAATGACTATGTACTATGGATTTCGTGAAACGAACTTTCTCTAATCAGTTCATGGAGACTAGTCGTTCATAGTGTTTTTGAATTACAAAAAGCTCGAATTTGACAACCATAGATACAATTATATTCAAATCGAGATGAACATAAAGTGTGAAGTTTTCAAAATACGCTAGTTTCATATTCAAAAAACTTTTCGTTCACGATTATTAGAAGGAATGGCATCAAAATGAGCGAAAGAAAAAATAGCGAACATAAAAAGAGCGAAAGAAAAAATGTCGACGTGAATAATGGCGAAAAACACAGTGCGAAAAAAAATACAGCGAAAAAAAAAATGCCGACCGTGTAAAATAGCGAAGAACGTATTCCTCTAAAAATTTTCGAAAATATTTCAGATGTCATTCAGTGATAACTGATGCCTATGTCCTCCTCTGTTATCTATTTTCACTGGCTAGTGATGCTCGTCAATAGTGACAGTATCGATTCTGGACAAAGAAATGAACGAAAAGGAAAGTAAAGACATAACTAAACTAAGATATATAGTATCTTGGTTTGTGCTCTTCAGTGAATATTAGCGATGTACAAGTGGCCGTGGCCACCGGTCCCACTGGACACCGGTGTACCGACTACAGATGCCATTGGTCCATCGACCACCGGTGGATCAGTGCCACCGATTGACTGTATGCTATAATTAACAATGCACCTGTAGTCGATCGACCGGGGGTCGGTGCACCGGTGCCGGTGCATCCCTAGTGAATATCATTTTGTTGTTAATTTATTATAATTCTTGATGGCATCTAATACAAACAGCGTATCTTTTATTATCTCAGAAAATAAAATCATCTCTTCTTTTTTTGAATTTACTTTTTATTATTTTATCTCAGAACGAAGGTGAGTAATCGGATCCTATCGTGTCGCCGTAATACCTACAGGATTCGATCGGAAGTAACTGGGAATTCAGTGACCCGGAATCCGATATAAAATCCGACTGGATACAAATAATTTTTCACAGATCTCTATCAGTTCTCGTCGGATTCCGACAAAACCCGATGAAATCCGGACCGGATTCCTGGTCACTGGATTTTTCGACCTGGGATTATTCAATAAAAATTCTTTATCTTCGTAGCCGACATATTTCAAAAAAATTTTCGCCATTTTTTATTTCGCTATTTTCTTCATTCGCTATTTTATCTTCGCCATTTTTTTCTGCGCTATTTTTTAATCGACATTTTTTCGTTCGCTGTTTTTTATTCGCTATTTTCACGTTCGCTATTTTTTCTTTCGCTCATTTTGATACATACCATTAGAAGTACAGCACACTTTTGAACCGGAAGTAAGTGATGTAGCAATTTCCTTCGTTGAATATTTGTAATTCTATTGCGTATGAACAAAATGATACTCGGAAAATGGGAATTGGCAAAATTAAAATATGAGAATTTCGGAGCGAAGTTATTTCCTTAAATTGATTTTCACATGTCACTCATACAATCAGCTAATCAATTTATCTACAAAAATCAGCAATCTTTGAGATATTTGTTCAGAACAGTTATTATCAGTAACACAAGAGCATAAGTGACGTGACTAATTGCAAATATACAAATTATTTGTAGAAACGAAGGTGTGACTTTGAAACTAAGTTGAAATGTGCCAAGTATTTTTACCGAATCGTTTGATAAGATACGACAGAAGGTCTGTTTTTTTTTCATGGACTTCATTTTACTTTTAGACAAGAACTTCTAATGAGCAGTAACGGTGAAATCATAGGCATCGTGGTAGAGCTATATTTAAGTACGCTCATTTCTACCTTGTATTTTTGTAGAATTTCAGCAATTGTTCCTTCATTTTCCATGGCAAATAAGACGACATCTTTAACTGGTATTTTCTAAACTATATAGCATAGTTTCAATTTTATATTTAATGAAAGTTGAATACTCGAATTTGATGGATTTCTTCAATGATTCTATTCACTTTTCGTACTGTGCGTTCATCATCGGGATTTCTAATAAAACAGAGTAATGATTCCATGATTTTATATCATATTAAAATCTTTACTTTTTTCGTTCATGTTCAATTTGTCGAGTCAATTTTCTAATAGAACGAACTTTACTTCGTTTCACTGATTTTCCCAACTCAGTAACCTTGAATATAGAAACAAAACAGAAAAGAACAATAACCCATACTTCTATTGATCTTCGTTTGATTATTTATTTTCATACCTCGTTATTAAACGAAATTAAACTCATCTGAAACGAAAAAACAAACAAAGAAACAGAGTAATGTTACAGGTTTTCCTATTTTATTTTAACGAGAAACAAAAAGAAAACAAATTATTTCTTTCGTGGTATAATTTTCGACTTCTTCTTTTCATTTTTCTTTTCATTTTCATTATCCGACCAAATTTCATCATCATCATCTTGTTTTGGA
The DNA here is from genome assembly GCA_900239685.1 of Rotaria macrura. Taxonomy (NCBI): domain Eukaryota; kingdom Metazoa; phylum Rotifera; class Eurotatoria; order Philodinida; family Philodinidae; genus Rotaria; species Rotaria macrura. Next base: position 186,941 of record OENT01000063.1, on the reverse strand, counting down.
TTCTGATAATAGAAAAAAATTTCTTTTTCAGTTTCAATTAAACGAAGGTCAAATCTTGTTATTACTTTAAGGAGAAGTTTATCTTCCATAGCCATTTCAACTTGTTGTAACTTCTTCTCACGTTCAATTCGTTTTTGTAATTCTAAATATTTTTTCTTTCGCATTTTTTGAAATTTCTAAAGTATAAATTTCAATTTCAATAGATGACAAAATGTAATATCATTACATTTATTTGTTGTTCATCGATGTTTAATTTTGTTGATTTCAATTGTTCAATAGTCAATCGATTCGATCGACGATTGATTAATGATGGATGTGTTCGCATTTTCTTAACCGGATCGAATTTTTCAACTAAATTAATACTAATAATGAAACAAAAATACATTCTAATTAAAGAAACACGAACCTTGCTTCTGGGAATCAACAAAAAATATATGTGATTTCGATGGACGATATTCTGAATCTATGAGATGTGATGATGTTTGTAATTTATCAATTTTTTTTCGTTCCATTTGATGTTTATATTTTATATATTTTAAATCTTGTGTTTGCATTAATTTTAATTGATCTTCCGAATATTCTTTGTACTTTTTCTTTGAGCTATGAACACCATTCTATATCATAAAGAGCATACTTGACAATGCACGAAAGCAAATATTTCATCAAAAATTAATACTAGAGTAGGGATGGCACTTTATCTTTACTTTACCAAATAAAATAAAGTTGCGTTACTTTACTTTTCCGGATAAAGTAAAGTAAAGTTTTTTTTACTTTACTCGAAAAAGTAAAGTTGAAAAAGTTTGGTTTTTAAATTTATCTATACAAAATATTTTTGTCTAACTTTACTTTTTCAAAGTGAAATAAAGATAAAGTGCCAGCCCTATACTAGAGTGAACTCATGAAAATATCGTATCCATTTTGAATCAGAATTTTCTATGAGATTTAGTATAAACAGCTAGCAGTGGCAAATTCTTCTGCAGAACAGTATTTGGAGTTGACTCGAAATCGAATTCATTCAGTCTTCTGTATCAGAGATAGAATCTCAACCCTAAGTCACGTGCTATCTTGTCAGACAAGGAGTGTTAGTGATCACGATAAAAAGATGTACTTACAGAATGCTAAACCGAAAACAATATATGTATTAGATTCAAAATTAAGGCCGTTATTTTGAATTCGATAATACTTCTAAGAATCATACTAAAGTATTCGGATTGATTTGACACGACTTCACAAAATAATCCTCACCATTCTAGTATCGATTCTTAAGTAAAATCTTACGTTGTATAAATATTCTTGAGTTGCACGCAAGGGGGAACAAACTGATTTCAATTCCTGAAATCAAGTTCAAACCATTTGAAATGACATAAAATCGTCTTAAATCACTTGAAATCAACGAAATCATTTTCTTCCCCCTTGGGTGTACGCTAAAATCTTCCCAGGTGGAAAAATCTGACACAAGATCTTATGAAATACATTTAAGATCTTGGAATATGGGCGAAATCTTACAAGAATCTGACAAAAAATCTTCGTCTCTGACATCTTGCATCAGATCGCACAGTAAGATTCTTGAAAGATCTTACGAATTAATAAGATCTTTCAAGAATCTGATTGTGCGATCTGATACAAGATCTCAGAGACTACGATTTTCGTACGATTTTTCGTCGGATCTTACACGATCATATAAGATCAGATGCAGAATCTTATCAGATCTTAACATCTGATTGTTTGCCCTGGGAAAGACCTTATTAACTTGATGTAAGATCTCAGAGACTACGATTTTTTGTCAGATTCTTGAAAGATTTCGCACATGTTCCAAGATCTTATATGTATTTCATAAGATCTTGTGTCAGATTTTTCGACCTTGGAATAAACAAATTACTATCAATCATCGAGATTCAAATATATGTGATAGTTATTGAGCATTGTACTTCACTTGGTGATCCCATGAATATGGGCGATATAGGACTCATTCTGCTAAAAATCACTTTCTGGCATCATGTGCTAGAGTTTCACATAAAATAAAACAAGATTCTCGAGTGAGTCGATTTCATCAATTATCGACACTACTCTAGCAGTCAAAATTCGGTAAAAAACGCGTTACAACAGTGCCTTTTATTTTTCTCGTTCAACGCGTTCTGCACAGTCAAAAATGTCCGAATTTTCGCGTTTTAACACGTTATAAATTGACGCATCCTTCTAGCATTCAGAAATATGAAATTAAACCGTATAAATGCGTTTCTGATTTCTGAGCATTGAAACGCGTTGACCGAAAGAAAAAAAATTTGTCGAGACGTATTAAGTTTGTATTCTCTTCATTATTGAAAATGCATTATAACGAGTTGTTCTGTGTACTATTATAGATCCGACCAAAGGATCTTATAATAAGAAGAGAGACAACTTACGATTAGACTTGACTTACGCGTTAGTAGATTTCTTAAAATTTACTACTCATATTAAACGCAAATTCCGAGAAAATTTCTACAAGTACAACTCTTAATAAATATTTAGTCGATATTTCATTGTTTCATTGAATAAACAGTGTTTTTCGTTCAGTTTCAGTTAATATCTATCAATAATTTTTAAAATTTTTATTTATATATTTATAATTATTTAGTTTAGAGATTTTAGAAGCATCAGCTTCCGCCTTTTAGAATTTTTAATTAAAATGAAATATAAAGCAACAAATTGGCAACTTCACAGGTTTCAACAAATCATTACTCTTCCTCGTTTATGATTTTCGTGAAGTGGAGTGACAAAGGAAGGAATAGGACAGTAATACTGGACGAGCTGAGTTACAGTTCATCTGCATCTATACCATAGGTTAACTTTACTGTTAAAATGCATCGATTTATGAAAATTCATCTATTAGATGCGTGAAAATGCGTTATGGCGAGATTAACTCGTTTATACGCGTTGTCTTCTTTTTCCTGTGAACTGAACGACTTAAACACGTTCTTTCTCTGACTTTTTTTCCTTCGACGCATTAAGATACCGTTTTGGCGTTTATGTGACTGCGTTGATAGTGTTTTAGAATACTATCGAATGTCTCCTCAAGCAATTTCGTCATTCTCAGATATCACTTTAATTTAGGACAGCATACAAAAATATCAAATTTTGCATATAAAAAGACATTTTTGCATAGAAATCATCACACACAATGTATTCGAAACATAATGCTACGTCATTATTAAGCATTAATATTAAAATGGATGATTAACTCAAGGTCGCTTCCGAAAAAAATAGTGTAAGTTTATATCATATTATAACTAAACTTTTCTGCAATAAAATAAAAATCACAATCGATTGAAATCTTCTCAATCAAGAAAATTTTGATTAAAACTATATATATTTGATTTCTTATGATAATACTCAAAATTCTAAGTGGTTTAGGACATTATGCTTGATTCCAAATCAAATTATTGTTAATTTAGAAGGTGTTAGTCGATTATGATTATAATTTTGTTCTACGAAATCACCCGATTATGACATGATATATTCTCAGTTGGTCAGCATTTTATTTCTCAGAAAATTCGACGTCATGATGAATTTTAAGAATTTCTTTTCCTATGCAAGACTCATAGTGAAGTTCCTTCTTCATACTAAAATTATTTTAAAACGTTGTAAATAAAAGTCTTTAATTGAGTGGCAATATCAACCAGTAAAAGTATATTGTATCATTGATAACAATGAGCCTATCCGTGTGCTAATCTAATTGTTAACAATTTTCTATTACTCGAACCACATTTTTCATGGCACGAACTCTCATACGATTCTTCACAAAATTTTGCAAGCGTGTTGTTGTGGATTCTGTTCTAAAATCAAAGAACACGATGAACGTATTTTTAAATATGGTTTTATCGAATTTCCTCTTCTTACATGTGAACAGTGCGATATAAAGAGAACCTTAACAATTCGATTACACGTTTTCCTATTCTCTCTGAACGTATGGCCTTGTCTAAACTAGAAAATTTAATGCGGATTAAATTTGAATTAAATATACATGCGTCTACGCTTATAAATTTAATGCATCAATCAGAACTGAGAAATGGCCACTATGATGTAGTCGAACTGAATATTTCTTGCACGTGTTCACGAAAAATCGTCGCCTCTGTCTTTCTATAGTTCATTTATCGTGTTTAAAACATCTATCTATCGATGATATAAAACGACTCGATCGAGGCATATTCATTGTTCTAATTAGTGGATCAAGTTCTTTCTGGATTGGTTCATTAAAACTTAATGCGACTCTGAAACCGCTTAAAACTTAATGCGACTCTGAAACCGCATTAAAAGTGAATTAAATTTTCGACCAATCATCTTTCTTAGTTTCGCATTAAATTTTCTAGTGTAGACAAGGCCTATATCTGAGATATTTATTCAAACTTGCCGCTGAATTTTAACGTAGTAAATTTGATAAAAGAATCATGAGAGTGATCAAGCAGATAAGAGTCAAATCAGCTAGAATACATACTTTGTACTTCACTAAAATCCGTTTACAATATTCCTCATTCTAGATTGCTGCAGTCTTTAGCTCAAATTTTGATCTGACAGCCTATTGTGTAAACATTCTCCCAATAACATGTGATGCAAACGCCTTGACAAAAGTGTCGAATACTATTTGACCATTTTGATGACGTATAAACGAGTCAAAATAAGTTTCATTGAAAAGAGCAATGTTTGAACTACAAGTTTAATACCACTCATATTTCCAAAAGACGAATCTGAGAAGGAGAAAAAGTCAAACAGCTCAAAAAACGTCCTTGCACCTTGACTTGAGAACAATATCATTTTCAATTTCTAATTCATTTTTTTTTCGAAAGACAAATCAGAAAACATGTCGAATGATATTTTTTGTAGCATAAAAAGTACTCTTTCCAATGGTATGATGAAACTTAAATTTACTCTTCGTCTTTATACCAAACATATCTTTCTCTGCAAATGACTTCATAAGTTGGTCATTCTTCTTACCTGAGCTTTTCACAAGAATAAAAGATCCTTTTTCAATTATTTTTTTTCTGCAAAATCTTTACGATCAGATACATGTCGAATAAATAACGCGAAAAGAATTGAGTTCATACGTCATTTCGAACAATGATGACTAATTATCATGCTAAGTGATAACTTTTGAAAAACGTTCGATTTTACAAAACATGTCATGCTTAACACGTTGTTGATTAAAAAACCAAGAATTGATCTAACACTGATTAACAATGTAGATATTGATGAAGTTATTGAGACACTATATTTTGTTACATTTTTAATTCATGTTTGATACATGAAGTTCGAAATAATTGAGAAATACAGCTTTGTCGAGCGGCACAAATGTTGCAAGAACCTGTTTGACTTTTTCTCCTTCTCACATTCGTTTCTTGAAAATGTGAGTGGTACAAAATTTGTAGTTCAAACATTGCTCTTTTCAATGGAACTTATTTTGACTCGTTTATAAATTATCGAGATGGTTAAATCGATTTCGACGTTTTTGCATCGCATGTTAGTTTAGTAGAGGATTCAATGAGAAACAATTTCGTACAAAAATCACAGTGAGCCTCTGAAAGGGAATAGAAGCATCATTAGTATACTGAGAGACTTATGTTTTCTAGAATATTCGTTAGCCCACATCGACTATAACATCGTCAAAACGGAAATCCTTTATACATAAAATATTTAACTGCTGAACTTCTATTATGAATCTTTAAAAAGAATAACTCATGACAAGGAAACGTTGGGTTGTTGATAACGGGCAATTTCCGGTCTCTAATCTACGACGAACATAACTTAGCTGCTATTCTCATCTATGTCAGTTAAATATTTGATTAATTACCAGATATTTAAAAACATCATCGACAAATATATACATCTTAATATTAGTGTGAATGCAATTATATATACTTTTAGTTTAGTATTGACCATATTGAAATAGAATTCTTCTGAATTTTTATCCAAAGCTTTTTTTTTAAGTTCGCGTATCACATTTCCTTTTGTTTGATAGTCACTATAAACAAAATAGATAGAAATTCGAATGATAAACATGGAAAGCTTTTTGTTTTCAATTACATAGCTCTTTCTTTATAATCTTTTTTCTTTTCAAGAAAGCCCAAATGTTGACGTGACGAAGGCTAAAATAGAACATCAAATCTTTAAAACTTTTATTTGTAAAATATAAATGTGATGAAACACGTTTTACTTGAGATCGTTCTCGATGTTGAACTTGCCCGACTTTGCTTGACTTTTTCCATGATGACATGATGAGAATTCAGTATAAGTGGTTTCTAGAAAAAAAGTGAATTTCTTGTAAAAAAAAACATGTATTCTCTTATTTTATTTTTTTTCAACGATTGATTAGCTGTTATAAACCAATCATATTCGACGTTTTACTAGATGCCGTTATTAATCAGGCAGACGATTGATAAATGTCAAACTTTATTCTTGCTTTTCGAGTGATTTTTTTTCCTGTTTCAACGCTTTCTTTTACAGGATCGATTTGAAGTAGCATTGAGAACTACTACGATTTTTCTTCTGTTTTTTTGATTGACTTCTTATTAAGTCAGCTACCGATATTTCCGTGGCGTAGAAATTTTTCCTGTATATTATTAAAGAAACAACGAAAAGACTATTTACTGAGTGCATATTATTTAGTCAACTTTTTACTACCTTTTCAAGTTTATCAGGTATACAAACCAGTAGAGATTTATGCAAAAGAATGCGGATCATTCAAAAATTATCGAGATCTATGTTACAAATTGTTTTGGCAGTAAAAAATTCTCAATGTTATCTATGGATTTATTACAATTTCATTTTCACATTTGAAGCGTTTCTCAAGAAGATAATAAAATATCTTCTGGATATTCTTTTCAATGAGTTTTGGTTCAGATTCTAGAAATAATGAAGCTATGCTCTGCGAAAATATATTACACAACGCCGAATTCTTTCGAAAAAATTTTCCAAGCTTGGCAAAGTATACTCTAGCAAAGGTCGCAGTAAACTGTTAAAATAGAACAAAAATATGTCCCATTTGATTAAACAGAGTAGTAGTGTACATTCTACGAAACGAATAGGACGTGATGCTAGATTTCCTCATTTTGCTCTGAAAATCATTAACATTACATTATCATTTTTCTTTCCGATTCGATTACTTAACATCCTTTCTTAGTCGACGTGCATTACTAACGTATAGGTCTTTGACATAAGAATATCAACATGCATCAAAATAATTGACTCTGTGCAAATGTCATCGTCAATCGATATTTTATAGGTTATGTTAGGTTGAATGTTGATATTTGGCTTTGGATTTAAAATTAAATCACAGTTTCCCAACAAGGTTTCCATAATTTATAATTTAGTGTCAGCGATAACCTTCTCAGTTGAATCACTTGAAAATCTTTCAGTAAAATTATCAGCTTGGATGAAAATCAAAATTTGATATCAACTCAACATGGTTACTTGCCGTATTCTGTAGAGACATAGATTTTCGAATGATCAATGGATAGTTCAACAAAAAACTGAAGGTTTATTAGTAAAAATCATCTATCTGATAAAAAGAAAAATTAGAGATTCGTTAGCTTTTCATGGAAAAAAATAATATTTATGTGATTTATTGTCACAACGTGACTACGAACCTCGTTGATTGCTAACTATGTGACAGTGAACGTTGATCTCAATATTTCAAAATTAACTAAACAAGTGATCTGATACTATTTGTACTACCAAAATCTATCCATGAAATAGAAAATCTAGTTAGATTGTTCAGTTCGAAATAGTTCACGTTAGTTTGTTGAACTATGGAACTACTAGTAAAAGATATCAATTTTCGATACTCATACAAGTTTCAATTGTGATTCGTTCGCAATATCTTTGTCATTTACTAGCTATGCTGATAGAGGCTTTCGTTTCATCGTAGTTCATACATGTGTACATAAGTATCTGCTTTGCTCATGCACACCAATAATTATTTTCGTGTGCACTTATATTTCTCTCTCATATTCTCTCTCTCTCTCTTTCTGGTTCATTGACTCTCGGTGAAGCGGAACACAACTATAAAAGGAAATGAAAAGATTGAAATAAACCCATTTAGAACAACACGATATCACCTTGTTTTCGTTACACAGTCGTTTCGTTTTACTTTCATGTAGTTGCATATAAGCTGTCTATTTTTCTTAAGAAACAAGACTCTTCTTTTATAATGACAAGCAGCTCTTTGAATAATGTTCATTTATTGAATACTTATCAGCAACAGGATGGCAAGCAGTAGCGAGTATGTAAAAACCAGAAATTCACAAGTTGAAATTTAAAAATAATTAACTTCATTTTGTTCACTATTTTTGAAGAAAAACCCGTCTTACATGTTCTGCTATCTAATACCACGTTCGTGAAACAATTTACCTTATATAAATGAGCGAAGAGCACGATCATTGTTCAATTCAAGGAAAAAGATCGATAAATAAATCTGTAATAGAATAAAAGAACGATTTGGTTTCAAATAGATACCCTTAGAACGATTGTTATTTGATACTGTTGCTACGATTTCTCGTAAAATAAAACAGCCGAAAACTTAATTTTTTCAGAAGTCAATAGGTACCTTTAGGCCAGTGAAAAAAAAAACAAAAATTATCGATATCGATTGAGTAGAATTCAAGTTATAGGTATTTTTCTTTCCAGGATACAACTGTACAAAGATTATGTACTTCGTTGGTCTATATACATATAGAAAATCTTTTGAAATTATCTGCAACCTAAAAACTTCTTCTGTTTAGGATAAATATTTATTGAATAGTTCTATTTGACACGATTAACTAATCGACCTTACAGCTGGAATCAGTTCTGTCCATTTCTACAAGATTCTAGTTAACTGCATTGATTTTCAAGAGGATCCTTTCGATTCGTCTTTTGCATAAATAAATCATTCTTAAATGTTTCACAATTTCTTTCCGAATCAGTTATCAATGAAGCAGTATTGCTTTTGTATTATAGAGCTTTTTTTTGGAAAAACAAATCACAATATATTATCGACAATAATTAAATATAAATTTCTTTTGTCACTTTTGGAATATCCGTGTCTCGACAACGCGACCACTTTGTATGATAATAAATCTTGGTCATTCGAACTTAGATCTAATCAAAAGTTTTATAACTCAGATATCTCGAGTGAAATTGACCAGAGTCATTCGTAACTCACTGCAGTTTTTCCAGTTAAGTTTTGTTATTATGAAATTCGTTGCTCTATGTTCACTACTAGATATTGTTGCATCAGAAGTGCAAAGAAACAATCTACATGGGCATTTTCGGCCATCGCATCGTAATTCCTCGGATGAGTTATTTATCCTCTTTTTCCAAGGGGGAAACATCATGGTTTTTGGACTTTATAGTTTTCTAGATAAATGCAAGCTTGGAAAATCTAATGGAGAATATCAACAAATAGAAGGCCTGAAGGAGTCCCTAGGAGTACAAGAAAAACGCAGAGAAACTCATTGGTTAGATATGAAATTTTATTAACTGAAATCCCAGCCAAAATGAGCTTTTGGAACTGAAAAAGCTTCGCAAAATTCCAAAGTGACTGTGAGGATATTGAGTTGTTCTCGAATTCATGAAGAGCATCAAGGAGTAGCTAGGAGTACGAAAAAAATTTAGAAAACTCCATTGCAACCAAGCGAAATTCTCAAAATTGTACAAAAAACAGTGAAAATGAGGCTCCCGGGAAATAATTCCACAAAGTTCAGTAACAGATGTGAAAATGTTTTATCTGCCACGAATCGACGAACAACACAAAGGAGTAGTTAGGAGTACAACAAAATTTAGACAAAATCAGAATCTACGCCAAAATTTCATTACTACAAAAACGACGAAAAAGATGTTTCCCCCTTGTCTTTTTCAGTATATTGATGTCCATCATAATTACAAATGTTTTCATCCTTTTCATATAATGTGAATTGAAGTATAACAAGTCAAATACAATCTAATCGATAGATTACGAATTTATGTTGTTGTAAACATGGGCTTACATAGAAGGAGAAAAAAAACCAGGGTACTACTGATTTATTGTTCGTGAATAAAGTAATCCTTCCATCACAGTATGATCATTATGGAGCTAATACAATAATTGCCTGAGGCATGACTTGATATGCATAAAAGAAAACAAACAGAAAAACTTACAAATCGAACGATATATGGCGATACGATCATTATTCAATAATGATCATGGGAGGGACCTATGGAGGGTAAACCATTTTCAAGCAATTAGCTCCAACACTTGCCAGAATTGCATCAGTTCAAAAGTGATTTGAGACAGTTCGGACCACACCGTTCGACAAATTTCTTATCTGTTCCAACCTTGATTTCGCAATCCTATCATACATGTTCGAATGACTTCCGCTATCTTTTTTCCTTGCGAAAGAAAACATTTATACAAATTGATACGACTTTTTTCTAATTGATTAAGAAGACTCTCCTGGTTCACAACATATAATATTTGAATAATCAATCGTGACGATTTTTTTCGTTGTCGTTCTGTTTTAGTTACGTTTTATAACAATATTGTTAATGTATCCAACGCAGCAGAATACATACAAGTTCATTCAAGAATGAAATGAACTCAATTTCATAGATGCATTTCATATCGATTCAATCAATTTATCGTCGACGTTTTAGTATTAGTATTTGCATCATTGTTCCAATATTCGTTTTACTTATTTTTACTCATTCATTTGAACTACATAATGAAATAAAAAATCAACGCATACGAAATTTATTAGAATTAGCTGAAAATAGATCATTTTGCTCAGAAAGGTCAGCACGACGTGGATTCAACCAACGTGTATTAAGTGTATCTGCTTATGAATCGAATGATCGTTCGGAACTAAAAACAAATACTACTTGGTCCTTTATTAATATATTTGTTAATGAAGCTAAAATCTCGTACCCATCATGGATTGTACGTGTTTATTATTATAATTTAATAAGTAAAACGCAAACCGATTTAGAAAATTTAGAACGATTAAATGATAATCTTGACTTTTGTCCCGTTGAAGATTTACCAGTATTGGGAAATTTAAAAAATAAATTACCTGGCAAAGTCCTACGGTTTCTACCTTCAAGTAAGTATGAACTAAATTAAGACACAGAAATTTTCATTCTAAACTCCAGCTAGAATATAATTAAAATTCATTTTCGATTTCTGCAATAAAAGAAACGAAAGAATTCCATGATTAATAAAGTTATTTGTTTTCACTACTCTGACGGATGAATTCACTGGATAATGAAAGCGATTTCAATTTTTTGATATTATAACATTTTTCTATTTCTTTACTTTGTTTTATAGTGCAATTCATTAATTAACATAATTCTTCCACTATGTTTTACTATGATGTTACTGTTCCGCTTTCTCTTAGAATTCGTTTAACAGGCTCTTTAGCAATCTACGCTGATTTATCCCAAGAGATCATCTCATCAAATATATTTTTTTCATGGAAATTATGATTGAATAATAATGAAAGAGTGTTTTTACAAATTTCACTTAAAAATTAATCAGAGATGACATTTTTCGATATTATCATCATTGAAATAAAGACCGAACTTGCAGCATTTGCAGATAAGTAGGTAGGTAAATAGACGTATCTATATACGAATCTAGCTATCTATAGAGTGATAGATAGATATCAGTGAAAAGTATACATTAATATGTCGAAAAAAGAACACCGATTATGTTAAATGAAGTAACATGTTGTGCTATGTGTGATAGATTTCATTTTAATACTAGTTACAGTTAACGATGGAATCTAATTTAAAAATATGAAACCAATAGATATATTTACTAATCATTTGCCGTTAATAGAGAGTGAAGAAGCCAATGTAAAAAAGAATCGTTGTTGTTTTTTTCTCGTGATTATTATTTTCATTTTATCAATATGAAGTTCTTGAATGGAAAGATAACATTTCTGAATTCGCGTGCCATAGGTGCAAAGTTAGGATCTCTATCTTTATCGAACCATACAGATTTTAGAAAATAAAAGCAGAGATCTTCAATTGTGCTCGATTTACTTTCATAATTTTTACTTGAACACTTACTAATGCTTTCCATGTAAAATTAAGAGAAAAAAAATGACTCAGTCGTTGATCATGATCGGCTGCGAACGGTAGAAATTCGATGAGATTATATTTCATTTAAAAATAAAAAATTCGATCAGAGTCAAATTTCTCTGAAGATTGCACAAGTTAGTTTTAGAAAATTATTTACAATTGATCTAGCTTTTTAATTCAAAATTCTGCAAAAGCAACATTTCATCAGATAAATATTCTAATGAAATTCAACAATATTTCAAGAAGTAAATTACAAAATGAAGCAGTTCAATGTTTGAGACAGGCAAGAAAAGAATGTCACGACATTCTATTGTGATAGAATTTTTTTGGCAAATATGTTCTTTCTCTTGTTAAATTGAAATAGACTCGTTTTTCTTCGTGCTGTATGAACACACAATTAAAAAGTGTCAATCATTTTAAATGAAACTCTTTTTTAGTCGATCCACTTGTTAGTATATCAATGGTTCGCGATCTTGATTCGGAAATTTTCGAACGCGAAGTTCATGCTGTTAATGAATGGTTATTCAAAACAACCTATGCATTTCATATAATGCGTGATAATTACATGCACGGTATTCCCATTCTCGGTGGCTTATGGGGTGTAGCATCGAATCGTCTTTCATTTAGTGATCGTTTAAAAATGGCTAACGCTCTTTTACCAGCAGATAATGTTATGCCCAAATTTTTTAAAACTTATGGTGGTACGCGTGATCAATTATTCTTGGAGCACCATTTATGGCCTCTTGCACGTCATAATGGTCTTGCACATGATTCATTTTCATGTCTATGGTCACGCTACGTTTACCGAATCGATACACGACCTTTTCCGAGTCAACGAAAGCATCCATCGTGTTTCGTTGGCTGTCCAAAACCGTGCTGTACGATCAAAGGAACACAAAATTTAGATTTGAGTGGATATAGAAAATGTCCATTTTTTTGCCGTCCTAAAGAGCACAGGGATTGGTTATTTTGCTGATTGATTTTGTTAAGCATAGAATAATAGGCAATCAATTCTTTTTATTTTCAATCTGTATTCTGATACTTCATTTTTTTCAAATAATAGAAAAAGGAATATTTACTTCTTGAAACATAGATACATCAGATCAAATATTTGAATTCATATCAAGTATACAAATGTCAATATTCGCTTTAAAAAATACAAAAAGGAAATCAATTTTCGAGTATCATTTCTTTACTCAAATCATTCTTCAATATCTTTTCTTTGCTTCAATCATTAGAAGACGATTACTACTACGTGTTTCTCTATTTCTCTATTTGTGTACATTCTTGTGTCATTTGATGGATTAAAAGAAAAGGCAAAGATTCTAATTGTTTTTAATAAAAATTTAAAAATATTCTAACTAAATCAACGATAAGTTAACAATAAGTCCAATCCAAATGAGTTTTGGGTCTACACTGTTTGGGACATGGCCGAACTAAAATAATTTTTGATGAATTTTGACAACAAGGTCTAACACATCCCAAATGACAATCTCTCGATGGTCGCCTTGTTGGAAAAGGATATTGATGTTCTGAATAAAACTGTTGACATGTATAAGAATCAAATGCTAATGTTTGATGTTTAACTTTTGGCCATACAACTTCAGTTAATAGTGTTTGATCATGAACAAAAGAATACGGTCGAATTTTGTCTTTATCAAGTAAAATACTAAATAAACGTAGGAATAATAAACGATTTCTATGCAATGCACTTGTCCATAGACCACCAAGTATCGGGATGGCATGTAATGGATGATCACGAATTGTTAAAAACAAGTACGATGAATTTATAAATTGTTCAATTATAACTTGTTCACGTTGTGTTAATGGCGAATCAAGATCACGCGATGAAATGAAATCAACCATCGGATCCAATGTTGGTAAAAATCGCCATAATTTACCAGATAAATAGTCTCCTACATTACCTATTATTGGTATTTGATTAACATTACAAATGTCAACATTTGTTGCTAACCTTGATATATTTTTTAGATTTAATCGAGTTATTGTTAAGTCATCTGTATATAAACGTATAGTCCACGTGGGAAATAACGATCTAGCTTCATCAATCAATGGAGAAATAAACTGAGAAAATTTTTCATCGATAAACAATGGATTTTCTTTAGGACCAAATATTGACAAGGCTATAATACGCTGTTTAGTACCACGAAGTGTAGCTTCCTTGCTACATAAAGTTTCATTACTATTATAAATAATATCAAGTAATTTTGAACAAGTATCTATATCTTCGATAACTTTTAGAGCAACTGCTGCATGAGTTATTGTATATATTATGGAGATAGAACATATTAAAACTACTAATATCAAGATATGTCGTTTATTGTCACAAAAACCAAAACATATCTGTGTTAAACCATGTGGTATTAAATGATAATCTTGAAATTTGTTCGAACGGATACGAAACATTTCGAAATAAGCAAAGAAGAAACTATTTATTAGGATGAAAAATGTAATACATTCATAGTACGTTGTTATCGAGTACGAGTTTATCAATGCATATCGAATAAAGAGAAAGATATATATATATATATATATACACACATGTAAGTGTATGCATGTTTGCGGAACACACGAACAAAAAATGTCATCGTTCTAGCATTCTTTTTATTTGTCAGTCTACCTAGCATTGTTCTATGATCAAAAGAAAATAATATACTAAGCAAAAGAAAGCTGGTTGTTCAACAGAAGAAATATGAATTAGAAAACAATAGAACGGAAGGAAAAAAAGTAGTAAAGAAGAAACAAACGAAAAAGAAAAGCAGAATGGAAACAGCAACATAAAGCGGCTCTGCTTTCCTTTGCTAATCGTGCATCAAATTAGTTCTACATTCTATTATCCATATATATATTCTATTGAATCATTGCATGTACTGTAAGTGCAAAGTGTCTTCTTTGGTTTTCTTGCTGACGTCACATTTTGATTAGAATGGATAATTATGACAATTCATTGATCAAATCAACGTTTAGTCATCTCTTAATATTAGCTGTCAAGCATCGGCAATAGTTTTTTATCTAACTATTAGTCAGAGTCAAACATTTTATTATGTTTTGTTGATCCATAGTAATAACTTCAATCAAACTATGGCTAATTTCAATAATAGCCTTTCTTCTAACTAGTAATGTGATTTTTTAGATTAATTCAATCATTACAATACAAAAGTTACATAAAACTACGATTCATGCTGGTAATTTTCAAAAAATATGAATAACAGAAGTTACAATTGTTGATTAAAATCTGTACGTCAAAGAGTTATTATTCGATAAAAATACTTTTTATTCCATATAAAAAGAACACCAAGCAAAGATCTTTCGACTTTATTTGGATAGAGAATTTTCGAAGTTATACAAGAAGAAAATCTCGAACACATATTGACTATGAAACAGACAATATGAAGAATACGGACGATTCTTTCATTATCTAAAACGTAAAAAAAAGCAATGAAACGGTAACAGTTGGACTCATGTTTAAGGGATAATAAAACGCTTCAAAATTAATACGTCAATAATACAATTAAAGATGTTCTTTATTAACAACAATAGTAAGTGAAGAAGAAAACAAAAACTATTCTACATAGATTATCGAAATCTAAATATTTATCTAACAATATCCCTCGTGAATAAGTAGAGGAACGTTTTTCGAGAATGATGAACGAATGACTGACATGATTATTTTTTAAGTGTACTGTTGTACAACTGACACTAATTTTAGACGATTATCATGGTTGAATATGACTAATCATTATAATGATATTGATCCTCAATCACGTATATTATATGCAGTTTAATTAATTCTATCAATTAAAATTAAACGAGTATCCAATTTACGAGCAAGAGTCCGAGCGCAACTGTCCGTTTCCCATCTGAGCGATTCGTGGATGTGACATTTGTTATTTTTCATAATCTCCATGTCTTAATTTGAGAACATTTTTCGATATCCCATACTCCAGACATGGTTTTCTCATAGGATCTCTCATTCATTACGTGTTTCGTATGAATTAATAACAATACAGGAACAAAATATCACGAGAAAAAATAATCTACCGATAGTAAACACCATGGTATATTACCATCATTATAATATGCACTGTCGTACGATGAATTGACTACGAAATTATATTAGCAAAATCGTAACGGATACTTGAAAAACACAAAAAAAAGAGGTACGTTTTGAAAAAATAGCATTTATAATTCAACCAAATATATATTTTTTTCTTGATGGAGACACAAATAATGAAATGCACGCCTTGTTGAACAAAATTCACAGATGATTATTCTGGCGTATGACATCGATCTCAGCACATTTCAACTTTGAAGTACACTTTAAATTACGCTCAAGTCAGATCAGTTGCATTACAAGTTCTCTTTTACTCTCACACATACAAAATAACTTTTTTTCTCGACTAACAAGACACGATGTTCCGAATCGAAATGTATTCTAAGCTCAATAAAATGACGTTCAACGGCAGAGTTAAAACAACAATGTAAATATTATGCAATGCGTTTCGTCTAAATTCATTGTTTATCTGAATACCCAAAATTTATTTTCACTTTTTTTTCTTTCATTAAATCATTCAAATTTTGAAGGCTACTATATTATTTTTATTAATAGAACTTTTTGCCGATAGAACGCTTCATATTAATGATGTTCATATAAAACGAATAAAATATCCTTCATAAAACATAGTCATTTACATATTAATTCTAGATACGTACGGTGCATGTATGTCTATGTTCTTCATATGTCATATTATAAAAACATTCAAGTTAATCTTGTATCGAAGAATATTTAAACTGACGCATGAATAGATCTTTGATTATCAATCGAAGACAACGAGAAATATAATTTATAGCTCAGTGTGTTTTCAATAGATGACACACATAGTACGATTATGTAATTATGAATGTTAGAATACTTTATTAAAAACAAATTTAGTATATTGTTTCTTTGTTAATAGTTTCTCGTCGTAGATTTTCAATATAAATCGTGGATAAACTTCTTGATTATTGAAAGGAACAAGTTCTATCTTATAAAGAAGACGCATCTATCATAGAATGTATTGTTTTACAAAGACATTTGATATGTGATCACAACTATTTTTACTTTGTATTTGAATTAAAACTTTATTTTGAAAAACCATCTCTGTAGTAAAAGTCAAACAGATATGTATTGTCTAGACATAGTGAGAGATCTTTAACAACAATATTGAATGTAACGATGATATAAAGATATCGTATAGTTCTTAGTATTCAATGTACATTTATCAATATCCGAATAAAGGATCATTCATAAAACAAAATCAAAAAAAAAACAGGCAAACAATTTTAAAAAAATGAGAGCACAATAAAAGAAAACGTATTGTTAGTAGAGAATAAATACTGATAAAAATGATGATAATAGTAGTAATAATAATAATAACGAAACAAAAGAACAACCATGAGAGATTAATTCGATGATTAAAGTCGAGTGATTTTATTTGGAATCGGTGGTGGAATATTCGTTGCACCAGATGATGATGTTACAGTACTATTAACAGTGGAATGTGTTGTTGATGAAACAGATTGATAATGTTTTCGTACAAATAAATTTAATTCATTTTGTTGTTGTTGATAATCTGTCGCTGTATTTGTCGATGTTAAACTTAATTGATCTACGATATATGAAAAATCATCATCGTCATCGTTGTCGTCGTCGTCCTCATTATCATTACCATGACGCTCATGATCATTGTCGTCATTATCACTTGATGATGTCGATAAAACAGCATCAGCTACAGGTCGTGATCCAGCCGGAAATGTTGGAGAGCGATCATAATCATGTCCATCAGTTGATACATCACTATTACTTGAAAAATCTGTACGAGGTGGTTTAGAATAACCTAATGGAGGACGTACTGGAGGAGTTAACTTTTTTCGAAAACGACCCGATCGTTTGGGTGATGGACTAAAAATACAAAACAATAGAATGAAACGTTGTTTTCTTCAATTGTATTAGATGAAATTAAAAAGTTACCAATCGCCAGTTAACGAGGGGTTTTTAATGCGTTTTGTTCGTGATAATGTTGATGATGATGTTGGTGGGGGTGACGGTGAAAGAATTTCACTAACAATTGTTAATTCACTTGGTACTATTCTTATGGGTTGAGCGTTTGATGCAGGAAAATTAAATAATCCTGTATCCGATTGAAAGACTTTACCATTGGTTTTATCATCTATAGTCGATGTATCGTTAAGAGATGCTGCCAAAATTCGCGCTCGTCCATTACGTGAAAGATGGCGATTTCTCGTTGAATCATGTAATGTTGCTAGAGTTTCACTTGAAGATGAAATTTGATCAGACTGATGATAGAAATATTCATTAGATAAATTTCTTGGTATATGTGACGGATAGTGTTCTTCATTCGAATCATCTTCATCGCCGGCACTAAGCTCACCAATACTTAAATAACCCGTTGAATCTAATAATGGTAATAATGGACTTGCTACTGGGGAATGTTCACCTAGAGAATTCATGAAAAAATTGGATTCATTATAAAAACGAAAGATAACTACGAAATTTTAATTTAAAAAAAAAATAATAAAGAATTTATTAGAAAATTTTCAAATAATTGATTAACATACGATCAAAATCTTTCAGTCTTTATTCAAGAATATATCTGTTCTGTACTAATTTACATACATCTTCATTCTTAAACAGTTCTAAATTATATGTTCGAAAGTGAACAAAAATTTCGTACAAAAGAAATTTATCAACTGTTCATATCTCTTCATTTCGAAACGAAATGTCTACTCTTCGATGTTAATTTTAGATTGAAATTCATCATTCTACGGATCATAATAATATACCTGAACTTGTATTCGTTGAATAGGTTTGTTGACGTGATAATCGATGTCTCTGATAAGAGTTATTTGATATATGATGGATTTTTTTTTGAAAATTAAATCTAACAATTAACACAGCTAAGTTTTCTTTTGCACCATAGCTTTGTGCGAGATCGACAAGTTTTTTTGATGCAAGTACAGGATTATGTATTGAACGAATAGCACGTACAGCTTCTTGATGTGAAAGATGCTTTAGATATTGAAAGAAAAATATTACAAAAAAGAAACAATGTATACAAGACTAGGTTTTCTGTTTTAGTTCATTACCTGCCATAATAAGTTATTTGCAATGATAAAAAATTCATCATTTTTACTTAAAATAAATGATGATATATGTGGTGTTGGTAAAATAGCTGGATAAAGAAATGAACAGCCTAACATTCGTGTTTGAGATGTTATCGCATTCAATGCATTGTCTTCATTGACAATTATATTTGATGTTTTTCGTACACGTTTACATTCACTTTCATCATGTGGAATAGTAAAACGACGCGTTAATGGATGTATGATCGATGAACGACAAAGTATAGCTTCACAATGACCAACATTTGCTGCGTTCAATTCAAAACGAAAATGATTCTCTGTTTGAGATGATGATGATGATGTTGTTGTTGTATTTGATGAGTAAATATTTGAATTAATCATATTCGTTTGTGATAAACTACGTATATGAACAACAGTCGATGCAGCACCTAATCGTTGTCCAGTTGTTTTTAATCGTCTAAATAAAGATAAATATCATTTAAATAATCGAATACAATTTAGAAAAAATACGAATAATAAAATCTATTTCGACAAACTTTTGTAATGTAAGAAATGTATGTTTAAGATAAACATTTGCTTGATTACATTGTTCGTATTCATTCTGTAGAATATCAGGTAATTTATTTTTAAGAATAACTGGTACTTCATTATTTAATCCACCATCGAACATTGCAAATAAAGCATCATTGTTTGAATAATTGAATGATGCTTCATTGACAGTTGTTATTGCTAATCTAAATATATCAAAATACAATTATCTATAGACTAGATAATTATAAATAAATGTGAACACAAACCTATTACGACTACCAGAACTTTGTGCAAAACCAACTGTCCATAATGATGAATCTGATAATGTATCTGATAAACCAGATATATTTATTAAAGAAACCGTTTTTTGACTAGGATACGAAAATAAATAAATAGATAAACAAAAAAGATTTATTAAATCATTATCTATGAACTACAAATGTAAAACACAATGAAATTAATTTCGTCTATCTATGTATGTCATTCTAGCAATATTTACAGTTGTTTTTCTTTTACACATATCATAGATTGAATTGAGAATGTAACAGAAGTTCCTTGCAATTCATATGTATCTTTTTGATGAAATATGATATTATATACACGTGAAGAAACATTTCGATGGATCCATTCTAGATCTCATTCGAAAAAGCTCGAGTCGAACAAACTGTAATCAACGAATAGAGATGAATGGTAAAGAAAAACGAACAATGTATATATTTGGAACGCAATTTACTGTAGAGATAACACTACATGGGCTGTACTATTGCAAACGAAACCTATTTAATAGGGATGTCATTTTTGCCTTTAACATTCTTTCATCTTCCCTAGCTCTTTCTTGTTATTTAGAAAATTTGTGATATTTTGGTATACTTGTGGTTATTGCTAGTTTCTAGTTTTTAATCTCTCATCGTATTTTTCATTCAAAATCTATCGATTTCAATTGTGTTCGTCATCGTAACCATAAAACTTATTGAGTGTTACTGTCAATTGAACTCTTTCTTTATTTTCAACTGGAATTATTATTAGTTCATTTCATGTCCTCTAAGCTGTCACATATATATTATTGTATGACACCAAAATAGAAATTGCCATTGGATATTAATGAATGCATTTGACAGTTGATTTTTATGTGTGAAGTGTTCATTTAGCTGATGTCCAAGAAAAGAACTAGCAAAATCTTTGATAGTTTTAACTATTCTTAGGATAATCATCATTTCAATTCACTGAACTCTATTCTTGGCCAACGCTTTAGGTACAAAGTCTTTAAAAAGTTCGATTGGATTTATTAGATAAAATGCTATCTGTCAACTGTACCTTAGTGATTTCAAACTATCTCTTTGAATATTAATTGCTTGATTGCCGGATAGATCAAGTATGGTTAATGTTGGTGGAAATAAATTGTCAATCGAAGCTGAATCAATGGCATTGAAACTTAAATCCAACACCTAAAACAATAATGATACATTTTAATGAAAATAATGTACAATCGAAGACGATCATTTATATTAATAAAACTTATTATTCAAATACAATGTATCATTTACTTTAAGTGAATTCAATCGTCGTAAATCTGGTATTGCACAAAGTTTATTCGAATGAAGGCATAATATTTGTAAATTTTCCATTGTTGTTAATGCGGTTTGTGGTAATATTTCAATATTATTCCCTGATAAATTTAAATCAGTTAAAGATATTAATTTACTTAATGAACTTAAAAAAAAAATAAGAAAGAAAATTTAATGAAAACAAATAAAAAAATAAGAATAAAAATCTTTCTTACGTATCATCGACTTGTTCAATTCTATTATATGCTAAATGAAGAATTTTCAATCTCTCATACCGAGATATGATTGCAAATACATCATCGTCTAATTCATTACATGATAGATAGAGTTCTTGCAAACGGTTTAAATCAGTACGATCATTGGGTAATGGTAATGAAACAAGTTGATTATGACTTAAGTTTAAAACTTTTAGTCTATGCATATTTTTTAATAAACACATAGGTAAATGTTCAATTTGATTACAATGAAGTAAAAGAGTTTCTATATTACAATTGGAAATTTTGTCAGGTAGATACAATAAACAATTATGATCTAATCGAATGTATTGAAGACGTTTACTTGATGTAAATAATCTATAAATATGAAAAAGACATGGATATTGCAATAAGTACATTTCTTTTTCAAAAAAAAAAAATTTCTTTACTTGTTAGGTAGAACATTAATTCTATTATGATCGGCAACGAGTCGTTCTAATGATGCATTTTCTTCATTCAACCAATCAGGCAGAGTTTGAAATTCATTTCTAATCAAAATTATTTAAGAAAAACATCGATATAGTGAATATTCGAGGATTAACATATGAAATATGATACGACTATTGTGATTAATCATCACAAGTTTTGTTCTAGACATAATCGAACACATCTCTTTACCATGTATAGACTAAATAGTCGATAAGGAACTATATAGTTCGTGTATAATAATAAAACATGATTACATGAGTATTCTGCATGTGGTGAATAGATGAATCACGTTCTTTTTCAATATTGAGAAATGTTTGTTTTTACTTCTCATATATTTCACTTAGTTTCTTAAGATGTTCACTCACTCTTTCAGCCAGTTTCCTTTCTATATCTTGATGATCTCGCAAGATATTTACAATCATCAGACAACATTAATCATGATCTTTAATGTTCATCAACTATTGAACATGTCCATGTACACTGGTCAGTGATGAATGTCTAGCTTATTTATTGATAGTATCTAACTAAGTAGTGTTTGTAACACTTGCTGATATCTATTGCCCGATGATATTTCAAGGTTTGCAGGTATCCTTGATTAATTTGTACTACAATTTTTACGCGTCCTTGAATCATATCTATCGTTGTCTATGATACTCCGTGACTAGAATCTGTTACAGTTGTGTGATAGACCTTCATGGGAATTTGTCACGGTGTGTAGGGAGAGGTCGAGTGCAACGTTTTAACTTCTATAATTAATCGGTTGTTTTCAATATTACCGTACAAATAAGAACATGAACGAAAAAAAAAAGAGAGAAAAACTTCATAAAATCTTACGAGCTTATATCAAGTTGTACTAAATTCATCGGTTGTGTCATAATATCAATAGTTTTTAATTCTAAAAATCGATGATAAAGAATAAAATAGAATGAAAACATCATTGAAATTAGATTTTACTATTGTGAGAAGCATTCAATTGTTTTAGTGAATGACCATTTAATATTAAGCGCACTGTATTATTATAGGAGCAATGAACTTGTTCAAGTTTATTTAATGATCGTAAATTAATTTCGTTTATACGATTATTATGTGAAATGTCAATATGTGTTAAATTGATCAATTGATTCAATAAAACTGAATCATTGTCATCGAATTTTATTTGATTCATGCGTAGATCTAGTTGACGGCAATGTTCAAGACTAAATAGAACGTAACTTGACAGTGAAAAAAAACACATGTTTCATTTTATGTATAATTATTTACTATTGAACTACGTCGATCGATAATTTTCGAATATGATTTCCAGCTAAACATAAATTGCTAACATCTGAATTGCGAATATTTGTTAAATGTGCCAAGGGTAATGGAATTTCTTTGAATAGATTGAAACTTAAATAAAATTCTCGTAATCGTTTAAGATATTCGATTTCATTCGGTAGAGTTGATAGACGATTGCTTTGTAAATTGAGAACTTCTAGCCTAGGAATATAAGCAAAGTATTTAGGAAGTAAAAACCTTTTTAGTTTTTATAAAAACTAGATTTACGATTGTAGTTTTGCAATATCCGATGGAATTGAATCAATATTATTACTGGCAAGATTTAATTCAACGAGACGAGACAGATGACATACAATATTAGGAAATGCTTTTAAATCATTATCAGCTAAATTTAAACTTATCAAGTATTGAAAACGGGTTAAATCATCCAGCCAACCTAAAAATGGAATATATTAAGTATTTTGTTTTTTTTTCTATTGAACATTAGATTATCATTGCATTTTTACATTTGACTGATAGGTATTTGTTTATTCTATAAACAATTTTCAATCGAATACGTCATGAAAAACAATAACGTTCATGAACGATTATATAAGTCGGCGTTTCGTGAGTTGGATTAAAATGAATTCTTTTAAAAACATGAATCATTGTTGAACGAAAAGGAAACAAAATCTTATTGTAATTTTTGTTATTACTCATCATCTATTGATCCTTGTGCTAATATCATGATAGTCACGTAAAACGTTTCGGTGACATATTTACAAATTATTCATTTCACATTCCCATCATATCTTGTCAAGGTGCATCGCGTAAAGTGACTTGAAAAGAGACAATGTACTTGGAAGATATTCAAAAATTTATTTAAATCAAAACTAAAACTGTGTAGTACTGTTACATCGATCTATATGTTCTCTGCGTTCTGTAAATTTCTTTCGTTAATGCATATTGAACTTATAGTTTTACAGTTCAATATGATTACAATTGTCAACGAAGTACATGTATACGTAAAAAAGGTTCGACCATTAATTGCTACTTATCACGCATTGTCTACGAAAGATGAATTGGTACTACATCGTAAGCATGTTCGAAAATCGATGAGATCTGTTATTATCATTGCAAATAAATACTTGATGTTGAAGAATTGTTAATATTTTTACTTAAGTCATGTTTGTCAAAGATACAAACGCGAATCTTTTCACTTATGAAAAAACGAATCGAACTGGTAACTATTATTTAAGCTCATATTGAGTGTACAAGGACGTTTTGGTGAGATTAACAAAAGTTTGAAATCCTTCGTTCTCAAGGACTTTCGTAGCTAAGTTCTGATTATCGCCACTAAATTTTCGATTCTATAATAGATTCATAGTAGATAAAGGAAAAACGAAATTTAACCAATAGCATAATATACACATGAATCAATATCGTGATCTATAAAGATGAACTATTCATAGCAAGATGACTATTTAGATTCAATATGACTTTCTTTTAAGTGAATTAATATTCACTTCTAATACAAATAAAGTCTATTGACTTTGTACGTTGTGCCTCCTTTTTTTTTGCTCTCATCGATCACATATGACATGGCCAAGTTAACTTAGATTACTAATCAAGATTCAATCTGTGTGTAACTTTAGGTTTTAATGAAATAGTCTACATTAAATATTTTGTTTACGCTGAAATGCCGACTGTTGTCGAGTGAAATTCTCAACATAATCATTGCCTATTTATATTTAATTAATATTGTGTCAGAAGAAGAAAAAAATCTTGAATTCAACCTGATAAGAAAAAAAGAATCATCTGTTCGAAACAATAATAAAAACCTTGACAAACTATTCTACTTCTATCTATAAACAAAATCAGTTATGAGTATTCTCTGATTAGATAATCGCTTTCCTTTTTTTTTCTCACCCGAATAATATACGTTCGGTATGAAAATCTAATTGCTTGTCCAATATGAAAGGTTTCCGATAGGACTGCAAAGCACCTTGACAGGTAAAAATTGTGTACGAAACCTTACTCGATGTTCTCTTTCTCAAAAGAACAACAAAAACTTTATTTTTCTAAAGACATACCAACAGTAAAAACTGCCTCATTAACTGGTCGCATAAGTAAATTGTTATGTCTCAAATTAAGTACAGTTAATTTTGGATTAACAAATAAAACTTTTGGAATTAATTCTAAATGACTTGAAGAGTAATCAGCAATATCTGGTAATTTATTCGTTGTCTTAAAACAGAGTAAAAAAAATGAGAAAATCAATTATTACTTAAATAATATGATAAAGAAAAAAAATACTTTTCGTAAACGTTTAAGCCATCGACTATATTCTTCATCATTATTCAAAGCAATAAATAAAGCTCCGCCACGTCCATCATCAACTGTTAATTTAATACAGAATGGCTTATCTTTAAGATGAAGTTCTTCAACATTAGCTCGTTGTAATTCTAGGACACATGGATTCGTATTGGCATCTTATAAGAAAACACACAATAGATTAGTTAGATAAAAATAAATATGAGATTTTCACTGACCAGGATAAACAGTTAATCGACTAGTGGATATGACACATTTTCTTTTAATCCATTTGCGTATTAATTTTCCTTTACGTATCCAAGCTATTGTTGATAAACTTCTAGGTTGAATTTTAGGATCAACTATTAATTGATCTTGAATTTTAAAAGATAATTTTCAATTGATTTGTGTAACAATAAGAATGAACTATGTGTTCTTTACCTGATAGAAATCGAATGAGATAACCGAGATCATGTTTATCACCTTCTTGTTGTAAACGTTGAACACTGGAAAATCCGATTGAAAGAAGATAATTATGTTGAATAAATAAGGGTGCTTCATCAGGTCTTAAATGACGAATACGATCACCATGATATTGAACATACCATGTTCGGGGATCTAAATCATTGTTTAATCTTGAACATATCTGTTCAATTGTTGTCCACATTGTACAAGGTACGAGCTTCGAACGTGTGTATGATGTTGTTGCATCGTTGGGATCATATAAACGAATAAAGCCATTATTCGAATCAAGTAAAAGCCATTCATCGATAACATTTGTATTTGTTTGATTAATTGGATTTATAGAAGATAGTGTTGAATTTAAACAAGAATGTCCATTATCGCCTACAGGTGGAGTCATGTTTAATGTATTATCATTTCCATTTATTGCTAAACTGATGTATTGTTTTAAAAATTGTCGATTCGGATAGTAGAGTTCATCGGATATGTGATGTGAAATATCGGAAGACGCCAGTTTGAATAATAATATGGTAAACGAATGTTGACACGAGCGTGTTTTATAACAATTATGAAGATCATGGCATTCATCACGCGCAAACGCGTGCAGGAACCCGTAAAGAGTAATTTAAGCTTTCTCTTTCGTTTTCTTTTCAATCTCTTTTTAGCTGCCCTTTTTCTTTCCTATTCCTTCAACCAATCTTCATTTCGATTTTAACGAATCAAGTTGAAAATATTTCATTTTGACAACTTGCGATATCTATAGAAACATATATAAGTATACACATATATGTTTGTATGTATGTATATATAGATGTTTTATTTGACTGTTGATGAGTAATTTTTTTCTAATCTAAGTAAATTTACTCATATGAAGTATGTCCATCAATCATACAATTAAATCACGAAGAGCAAAATGTTGTTCATGACATTTTCTTCATGCTCTCATAGGCATTAGTAACCCGTGAAAATAGTAATTTTTTTTTCTGACGATGAAAAAGTCAGGTATTGATCGGTAAATAATGACAGATATTACGAATTGCATACTTTAGTGACATTATACTGCTATTGAATAATTGAAATAGTTTTATTTTTGATTTCTTTTCTCTCTCATATATTTATATAACAGTAGTATCAGTAGGAGATTTGAAAATGAAAAAAAAACATACAGTTTCTATTAATGAAACAATACAAAAATATTAAAATGAGAAAGAAGGAATTGCAGAGGGGTGTTAAAATTAGTAATTCGTATCTCTCCAGTTTGACTGTGCCTTTCGAGAAAGACAGAATTGATAGAATATCATGAAGCTTGATAAACACGAACATGAAATTAAGATCTGTCACAGGATTATTGTAAAACGTGATTAAGTATGACATCATCATTTTTTTCTATGTGGCTCTTCTTTCACAAGTATGATTTCATACTAAGATTAGCAGTTGTTCGTATCGATACACATTCAAAATGTGTGCCAAATGACACCGCAAAATTTATATTTGTGAATATCTTCATACACTATTGACGACATTTCATAGTTTTACACATCATATTTCTTCTTGCGATGGAAGTAACAATTTTATTTAGTAGTTGAAACGAATGATAATATCGATAGGTTCATCAAAAATATGTCATCTAAAACCATTCATTAACGATGAAAGTAAAGTTCAAAGTATTCCATCTATTAGAGAAAAACTCTTTCTTTTCTAACAAGCATTATGCCGTTTGATATAATCACACATACATATGATTTTTAAAGAATCTTGCATCAAAATGATATAAGTATGATATTTAAAAGTAAAAAATTATCTTCACAAATCATCTTGATTCAACTAGATCTCTATGAAAAAGAAAGAAATTTTATAACCATAGATAAATCATTGGCATAATTGTAATGAATAGTCAAAATATCTATGGAATACTTGATAGAATACTTCTTGATAGTCATTGTAATGATTTTGTAGATTAATATACAATGAATCATTCATAGGAATTTCTTGACATTGATCTTTGAATGAATTATCGAATCCCACACAAATTTCTTTTCGACTAGATTTTTGTCTAGTTAGAATCAACGATTTATTCTAATCAATACAAAGATATAAGTTGATTCTGTACAAGAAACAATATTTTGTGTTTAATCTTCATTATTAGAGCAATCTAGATGGAGATTTTGACGTTGAGACTGTCAAAAGTAAAATAAAACTAGACATAGATTCATTCAAAGCAGTAAGAAACTGTGTGTTTTAAGTTAAAATTTAATGAGACAAACATTTCTACGCTTGAAAGTTGTACTTTCAACGAGAGTTTTTGAACTTGTGTAAAGATTTTTAATAATATACGTTGAAATGTCAAATATTCATTTCATGGAAGATACAAATATTGTGTTTGTGTGTGTGTCTATCGATAGGAGGAAGTTAAATGGAATTCGAAAGAATTAGATGCTACGGTTGAGTTCGATTCATTTTTCGAATGAAATTCAACATTAATAAAAGTGACAACGTATGCTTGTAAGTGGTATGCATGCATTTAATGTGAACTGATATATTCTAGTATAAATTGATGTGCATCATAAAAATAGGCAATCGATTGGCAATGAGCGGTCTCTATCGAGAGAAAAACAAGTAGGTGTTGTTGTCTAGCGTAGGTTATGAATTGAAAATGGTTGTTGTTCTCAACAAGATTTCCGTCGCTTTGAAACAAAACGGACAGAACTCTATCGCATACATCAAGTATCAAGACGAACAATGGTTAAAAAAGACGATGAAGTCAGTGTTTCTTCGGAGGCAAAAGGCCCATTGAAAAGTTTTCAAGCATTGATGGGCGAAGGTGAAAAGTTTGCTCGCGATAAGCTATATTCAAAAGCAATTCAATGTTATACAGAGGTAAATTTAGTTTTATCGATAAAAAAAAAGAAAGTCAATATAGATGATAACTATTGTAGGGACTTGATCTGCTACCACAAGATGAAGAAAAAGCCACAGAAAAGGATACAACTGATCGTTTGAATGCATTAGTTTCACGATCGGCATGCTATTTAAAACTAGGGAAAAATGATCTTTCGTTACAAGATGCAGAGCATTCGTTGAAGACCAATAAAGAATTTACTAAAGTAAATTTTCTTGTTTCTTGTTAGCTTTGATTCTAGATACTGTTCGACTGTTTCGCAGGGTTTATATCAAAAAGCCGAAGCTCTCTATGCCATGGGTGAATTCGAATTAGCATTGATGTTTTATCATCGCGGTAAAAAACTACGTGGTGATCTTCGAGAATTCCAATTGGGTATTAACAAAGCTCAAGAAGCCATCGATAACTCAGTTGGTGGTAAGACAGACATCATCGAAATAATATGATGTAAAACTTTTCCTTACTATCTTTTTTACTTATTATATTAAGATCCGAATCGTGTTAAACTTGAAGCTAGCGGTGACCTATCAATTTTCTACAAGAATGACGAGGTAAAACGAACCTATCAATATTTTGTAAGACTTTTGCACACTTGCATGTCATTTCACAGGACGAAGCCAAAAAGGTGATTTCTTTTTTCTTTCCTCATTCGAAACTAATTATATATGTGTGATTAAATTGCAACGATAGATAATGCTTGATAATTTCATTGCTCACTGTTTAGATGACTAAATAGAAGATTAATTTCTAGTTTTATTAATTTTTGTTTTATCATTTGTTTTTTGCTAACTAATTATGTAGAAAAAAAAGCAACCGATGGGTTATGTGCGTGCTTCACAAAAGAAAGAAGCTGCTGTACAACGAAAACAACATACGCCTGTTGCTAATCCAAAAACAACTAAACAACTTTTAGGTGATCTTTTTGAAGATCGTGCATTTCTCGAAAAGATTATCAGTAATTCTGGTGAGATTCGTGTGCTACGAATTGTTATTCTCTTTTAATTTGAAATAAATTTTCATAACATATAGTTGTTACAAAAGCAAATACAAAAACAGGTGATGCTATTTACCAGTTGGCATCAGATGGAATTGATTATTTGGATAGTCGTACAGAATTTTGGCGACAAGAAAAACCACTCTATGCTCGTACAAAATTCACTAAAAAGCCAGAAGGAGACGAAGAATCATATAAGCACATTCGTCAAGAACTCGAAGCTATTGATGATCGTAAATAGATTCTCATGATTTTTCATATGGAATGGAGAAAAAAAACCGTTCTATTGTATATTGTTTTCTTTTAGAACAAAACAAAGATCTATTTATTGATGCTCGTCGTCGTGCTCAACGTTTACTTGATTTCTGTGAACGATTGGATGAACGCAAATTTGCTGAAAAACAATCCGTACTTGCCGATGTTTATTCACGTTTAGGCAATGCTTATCTAGAATTAGGTGATTATAATAAATCATTAGAATATCATTATCGTGATTTGAAAATTGCTGAAATCAAACAATATACTGAACGTTCTTCACGTGCATTGGATAATTTGGGTCGTGTATATGCACGTAGTGGACAATTTCCACAAGCTATTCAAGTATGGGAGAAGAAGATTCCTCTAGCAACATCATCATTAGAAAAGGCCTGGCTATTTCATGAAATTGGTCAATGTCATTTTGGACTTGGTTCGTTCTATACAAAAAAAAAGAAAAGAATATTGCGTTTTTTCCTCTACTTTTTTAATAATAATTCTATGTAGGTGATTATGAAAGATCGAAACGATATGGTGAACGATCATTTACAGAAGCTGTTGCTGTTAGCGATACAGTATGGCAATTGAATGCTAAAGTTCTTGTTTCACATAGTCAAACTAAATTACGACAATATCGTGAAGCGGAACAAACATTTGATGAAGCACTTTCTTTGGCCAAGGATCAGAGTAAGTTGATTGTTGAATAATAAAATTTGAATTTTGTTTTTCTTTTAAATTTTCATCTATGATTTCATTTTTGAAACATGCTTTTTTTCAGAAATAAAAAATTCACCAAGTGAGATTATTTTTTTTTTCGTAAAAAAAACGACACAAACAGGAACGTTGCATGAACTTTTCAAATACTTCTGATGTTTTACTACGCATGAAATTTTCCTCTTTCTCTGTTGTTTGATGAACTTACGTCGAATTCACAAGAAAATAACACGGCCTGTGTTCTCTATTTTAGACGATGTGGCTGCTGAACGAGCTATTGAACGTGCAATGAAAGAAGTTCGAGATCAAATTGCTAAAGGAGCAGCTGATTGTAAGTTGATGAATTTTTTTCGATATTATTAAATAGATCATTACATTTGACGAATGTTCTGTCTTTTCATTTTTAAATAGCTCCACCTGATCGAACAGGTAAGATAGAGCATGAAAATAGATAGTTTTCTTTTCTCGAACAATTCAACTAATTAATTGGTTTTTTCTTGTTGTATAGAAATAACGTACGAAATAAAAGTTAGAAGTAATGATGTTATTATGTATGGTGATGATGATCAAAGTTCAATACGTTTAATTATCTATGGTGACAATGGAAGTTCAGGTCCCATCGAATTTCGTACGGATGATCCTGAAGCTAAGAAATATGATGGACAATCAATGACACTTAAAAAGAAAGCATTCGATGCTGGAAAAGTATGAAAGTCAATGTTTGAAATCGTAAATAAATTTATTTTATCTTTACAGATGACCAAGATTGTATTAGTATGTAATAACATTGAATCGTGGCCACTTGATTCCATTGAAGTTGCCGACAATAAACGTAAAACGAGAATCAGGTAGGATCATATTTGTTTTTTATGAAATATTTTTTTAGGATAATCTGTCTATTTAGATTTTTATTATCGCAACCAATCGATTCAACAACCACTGTCGTTGATTTATATCCTGAAGGATGTAAGTTTAAAAGAAATGAATTTTATAATCTTATTGAGTATTATTCTTCGTATGAATTTAGCTATTGTTCAACCAACTTCAGATGCAAAAGAAGATAAAAGTAATTTAATGTGCATAGTAAATACATTACTAACGAGGATACTATTTCATTCGATAAGCTTCATTTCGAGCATAGTCTGTTCTTATCTCGTCAGTCGAATTTCTTTTTTTGTGTGCATAAATGTATTTAAATGCATCTCTGCTACGAGTGATTTATATCTTGAACTCTATTTATGTCGTTGAATATTTTTTTTTAGTCTATTAATATCATCATAAAAGTTTATCCGAATGTAAAGTTCATGTTTCCAATAAGATCTTCGAATTTTCAGAAAAACGAACATAATTTATTGATGTTTTTCAATGATTACTCTGTTCAAAGTATGGGTCGAGATACAGACACTTACGTAGATCGTATCGATCAACTATGAATATTACGACAATTGAGTTGTGACACTATTTGGACTTCTAGTAGTATATAATTTGAACTAATAATTCTTTCGTTTAAGACAAGAATGTCAGAAAACATAGTAAAAAGTTAAAACGTGCATTGAGTATATTAGTTGGAAAGGCATTATTGTAAATAATTTTTATTTTCATAGAAACCAAAACTCCAGGAACACTCGTATCTCGACAATCACCACAAGTGCCCAAACGAACTGATCAAGGACAATCATCAACACGTACCAACGATTCCAATAAAAAACCAACTAAAGTTGACGAACAAAAAACACCTAAAAAAGACGATAAAAGTAAATGATTATTAAAATAACAGAATATAAAAAAAGAAAGATTTCATTATTTATTTCAAGAACCAACTAAAACAACATCTTCTACAGTTGAATCAACAACTGATTCAAATAAGAGTCAGTACATCTAGGAAGTTAATCAGTTTTTCAATGAAAATTTTCTTTTAATCTAGATATTGAATATACAATTACGGTTCAAACAGGTTCAGTTAGTCTAGCAGGAACTGATGCAAATGTATTTATTTCTCTGTATGGTGACAAAAATAAAATTCTTCGATATCAACTTAAAAATTCTACCATCAATAAGGATCCGTTTGAGAAAGGTCGAAAAGATGAATTTACTTTTGAAAATCTCAATAT
This sequence comes from Rotaria macrura, assembly GCA_900239685.1. Classification (NCBI taxonomy): domain Eukaryota; kingdom Metazoa; phylum Rotifera; class Eurotatoria; order Philodinida; family Philodinidae; genus Rotaria; species Rotaria macrura. The sequence continues at coordinate 153,927 of OENT01000063.1, read as the reverse complement.
CGGAAAAGTTGGTTTTATGTTTTATATTTTATATTTTTAAAATCTTCATTTAAAATTCATTCAATTGATTTGTTTCTAGTTAAAAAATATAACTATTGAACATGATAATACTGGTACAGCTTCAGCATGGTTTTTAGATTTCATTGAAGTCAAATATAATGATGATACTGTCGTGTATGAATGATTGCTTCTTGTTTTTTTTTCCTACCAATTCAATTTATTTAGGTTTCCTGTTGATCGATGGCTCGATGTCGGTCAAGACGATAAACGCACAAGTCTTGATCTTGAACCGAATAAAAAACCAGAATCAAAAGCTAAAGCTGGTAAATAGAATTTAGTTTTTTTTCTTTACATTATTTAAAATATTTCGCATATATCAGAAGTAGAAGATGACAAAGACAAAAGACGTCCTTCGATATCGTCGACAGATGAAAAAGTTAAAAATGAGTCCTCTACCGAAAAAGTTCAAGATGATGACTTTTTCGATAATGAGGGTTGGTTGAATAGATATATGTTTAGCTGCTCCTTCTGGTTACTGCTATACTACGCTTTTGCTTTAACTATTTCTCAGAAAACAGAAACTACTATTTCATGTTAATTATAATTATTTTTCTAAATATTTAGCACCTGCAAAAGATACAAGTGTCGTTGAATATGAAATAATAGTGAAAACAGGCAATCGACGATCAGCTGGAACTGGTGAGTCGATTACGTTATTTTACTTGTTCGAATAAAGAAAATAATATTTTCTTGTCATCAATTACAGATGCCAATGTATTCTTAAGTATTTATGGTGATATGGCTAAATTAGAACGAAATCAATTAAAAGAACCACTTGATGATGAAGGAAAATTATTTGAAGAAGGTGTCACGAATCGTTTTCAAATAAATGCAGCTGACGTTGGAAAAGTAGAATTTAAAATTTAAACATAGAATCTAGATTCTTTAGCTCACGATCTATATATTAGATCAATACGATCCGTATTGAACATGATCGCAGTGGTTTAGGGGACGGCTGGTATCTTGATTCAATTGAAATTCGTCATGTTTCACGTAATGAAACTTACAAGTACGTGAATTATATCATATATCAGAAAATTGATTTTTATATTTTCTCTGTAGTTTTCCTGTTGATCGATGGTTAGATATAGGCGAAGGTGATAAGAGAATTTCGCTTGAACTTGAACCAGACAAAAAGCCAGGACAATTGAGAGGTACTTAAAAAAAAACATGTTTTTTAAATACATGTGTACATACAATTCTTCAATGAAAACGAACTTGAACATAGAATAAACGCATTTTTCTTCGCTTTATTTTTGTTTCCCTGAAAATCATTCTAAATACTTTTACAGACGATACTAATACTGACCAAACAGAAGAGACCGCAAACAAACCAAATCCTCAAACTGATGAATAACAACAGACCACATACAACATGACACTGAAGAGTAAATGAATGAAATATTTGCAACATGTGTTGTTTTTGTTTTGTGCACATATCTCAAAGATACATGATTTAGCTATACTAATATTTCGGTTATGATTAAAGAGTGTTCTTGTTTTCGTTTATGATCATGTTTTTGTTTACTTTGGCTACAGTTCGTGCGTATGATCAGTACTCTAATAATTAATTATTGTATCTTATTGTTGATTGATTTCTACTGTGTAATGATATTTCAAACATGGTATATTTCATTGCTATTTTATTTATCTATTTTAGGAGTTTATAAAAAGTAGAACGATGGCGCAAATAACATGTGTGTGTTTGAATGTCACCGGCTTCTTCAAAATATTTAATTACTTAATTAATTGGCTTATTTTTACTATTGCTTTTTTTGTAAAGAAATAATAAAAACAATCGATTTTATTAGATCCTATTTGAATATAATTGACTAATAATTTTAATCTTATGCAATGAAAACAAACAGAATAGAATATTCATAAATGTATATTAGATCGATCGCTACCGTTAACAGATGCATTACAAAGATGAGATTCAGTTATGTTGTGAGCTCAGGTCAAATCACTAACTTCAATCATGATCACAACAATATCTCACGTGAAATTTTCTTATGATAAAAGAGGGATGCAAATATCCATTTATGATTATTGTTTTCCATAATGAAGAAGCATCTTTTTTCTTCGCATATTCATATGACAATTTAGGAAACAATCGATACCTTGTTACTACATGACAAAATTCAATATAATCTATTTTTGTTTCCAATCACTATTGCATTTTCATAGAAAACTACATATGAAACACTGGTACACAAAATGCTAGACAATGCAGATTCATGATTTAGATTGATCATTTGCAAGTGTCCACAAATGAAACAAAAGTTATTTGTAAGTCTCGCTCAATATAGATCAACCGGTTTAATACAATTAGAACTGTACAAGTTAGGTTAAAAGAGGTTGAGAATGTTGTCTAGATTCACATTCATACTACAAAACAATTCAATCGTGTTTTTTTGGTGTGTTCATTGAACGATACACAATTATGTCTTTCATCAGTATGATTGATCTGTAAATTCTAAATAATAAAAATCTTGCAAATAAAAACTAGACGAAAGAAAAACATTCAACTAGATTGTAAATTCTTGTGAAAATTATCAAATAAAGTAGAAAAAATCTTGTCAAAAATCATTCGAACAAGACTCTATTGAAACGTGATAGAAACTTAATTTTTTTTAAATATTTTTCTACTATAGTACACTGCTTCATACTTGTTCACTATTGTACTGAAAAAGGAGTCTCATATTGCATAAGTTACAATTTCATGCGATACTATTACTACGAAGGACGACATTTTTCTCTTTTAAATAAAACTCATCCTTTCAATGCATTTTTATCAACCTTTTCTTACGTACGAGTCAAATTTTCTTCGGGTTATTAACATCATTTCAAAGTAAACAAATAAATACTGAATGTTACATATATGTGTTCAAATATGTCCGTTTTGAGACTAAGGGCAACATTCTGATATTAATTTTCGATTTCTGAAGTTCGCATGTATTCATTCACTGTTGCATTGACGATCTAGATTCAATGATTCCTATCTACAAACAATTTTATAGAAAAGCTGTTCACTTTTCTCGTAAATACATGTCATTACTCGAATTTTGCAGTAGACAATACATTGTCTATTGAATCAAGCATTACCGATGTACACAGTCGTATGGTCTATTTTTGATGATGACTTTTCTTTTTTTCTTGACAAGTTTAGACATAATTCAAAGGATTTTGCTGAAGTTGAGTATTGGTTTGCGATGAATCTATCGTTTTGACATCTGTAATCGGCATAATACATTACGATGTTGACAAATGTTCACTGTTCTAGTGTTTTGCAACTTTCCTGTCACTGCGATGATTAATCGAAAGGACCAGATGGTTTGATTCTTGCTTAAGTAATTGTCAAATATACAAGATATGTAAAATACTATTGAAATCATCATTATAGATTCGAAGAAATATTTTTCCAACGATCGATACACTTTGATATAGTCAATTACTAGAGTCAATGAAAAAGAGTGGAAAATAATTCGAAAGCGCATGATCATTTTCTAGCTAACAAACTTTTATTAAAGACAGTGGCAAAATATAGTAAAACAATAATTACAGAGGTTCGTCAGTTTTTGACAATCCGCGTAGCCGTAGAATCTCTCATTACTTTCATCTACTATAAGTGATTGATTGGTGTTTTAGTTACACATGATTGATACATAAAATAGTACAAAACGAATTCATAGAACACTTCATTTATATGAATTTCGAATAACATATGTGAACAAAAAAAAAAACTTGCTATCTTAGCATATCGAACGACATTTAGATATTTTCTTAGTTTAGCTACTGATTATTATTATGCGAGTTGTGAATGATGTATATGCGATTATTTTATTGTTAAAATAGCAAATTAACTATAGTTACAGACAAGAATCAAATTTTTAGAACACTTCATTAAGAATGTTCTTTCTTGGATAGATATTTTGCTTTTTCAACATATCAATTGCTTAAAATAAGCCATTGGTCAACATGCTATTGACCGTACAACTAGAATTTATATATAAATATCAAAAGTATTATTGAAGTAGTTAAGCCTACGAAAATTGATAACACTGTTAAGAAAAAGAATATGTTAGCAATTTAATTTGTGAAACATAGCTTTGCTACAATCTCAGTGTTGCACAGATAAACTAGTAAATATGTATTGGTTAGAATTAATGATGTTCATTCATCGAACTTCACATTTCATATCAGTTAAGTTTTCAGCTTCAGAACAACCAGATGATGATGATGATGAACCAGACACAGTCATACCAGTGTAAATTGCATTTAATTTTTCCATATTGATTTCGTCAAGCGAAGGTAATTGTAAATCATGTTTGTTCGTATCAGTGAAAAAAAATCCAATCTTGTTAATAGATATAACATGCAGTTATGTTTTCGATGCCTACTGTTTTCGTACTCCATATATATTCTTATGAAATAGACTTTTGAAAATAATCTAAACTATATGAAATTTATCTCTTACACATCCATAAGAACTTTCTACATACATTATTGTGGGCGATACATTCTGCAACTAGACGTGTAACATATTTTTGTAACGCACAACATTAAATCATCGTCGCAGAATGTTGTTTTGTTGCACTCTATACTCGATACGAAAAATATATCAGCGCATTTGTTTTCTTTTCATCTTTCAGAAGAAGTAATCATTTTTTATCTTTCTCCATTATTTATTACTTTTATGAAAGTTCTAGTTAAAACCTTCCTTTATAGTTACTATTGCAATATAGCGCTAGAAAATAATTAAACTCTATGTAACAAAATATCTTAGGTGATTGACAGTTGCCTGATCATAGAATTTGTGTTTTTATTCTTCTATCAATAAATCGATTTAGTATTCAACGAATCTGAAGACTGATGTCGGTGCAAATAAGAATGTGTAGTTATGCTGAAATAGTGATGCTTGATTGCATTGTTATAATTCAAATTTACTCGATCTCTTCCGAAAAAATAAAAATATTTATCCGCATGAAACCAACAAGAATCCATTAATATTTGCAGAACTTCTATAATACAAAGCTAGTTAATTAGATTTCTAATATTGGATAACGAATTAGTCTATCATATTACTCTATACATATTCGTACTAATTTTAAAAATCTATCGTTTGATTATACCGAGAAAACCTATTATAACAGATCGTTTCATTAAAATATGAATGAATATCATTCGAAAAACAAAATGCCAGATAAGATAGACACAAACGGCTTAGTGACAGCTATGACAGAAATTCGAAAAAGGCTTGTGTCAGTTTCTGTTTGATACGGCAAGACATATCATTTATAGCACGATGATTAGAACTTGATGTTAACAATAATGAATTCTCTAATATAGTACTCGTTACATAAAAGTAATCATGACGAATATTCATAAATAATTCACATAATCAATTGTAGTCGATAAAGCTTCAGAATAATATTTTTTACAGATTGAACAGTTCTTTCAATTTGCACACTTGTTATTTATTTTTTTATAAAGATCACTTTTATAATTAATCTTCATTGTTAACTATTGTAGCAAAGACACTATTTTATTATGGAAGAATCAAAGTTGAATAGAGGATTGTAATTTACCCTTAATAATTTTAAGAAAATATTAACCCTTTACAGCTGGCTATTCGAAAAACGCCGTACCCCTATAGGACAAAATGTTGCCATATGGCAACATCCGGCCGGAAAGGGTTAACGCTAACAAAAACAAGAAAAACATAAGAATATATTTGAAATAACAAGAATAGTTATTTTTAAATCAACAAACTATCGAAATAAATACACATCGTATTAGAATAAGAAACAATACATCACTGATCAATCAGCTAGTATCTTTATCAGCATTACTATTGACATAGCCAACTGCACGGAAAACATTTCTTAAAGCATCTTTGACTTTTTCGAGATCATGCCGATTTGCTGTATCGATAGCAGTAATACCCATGTGTCCGATACGAAAATATCTATCTTTGATTTCTTTATGAAGACCACCAGCAACAACAATGCCACGTTCAACTAGTCGTGGAATAATATCCGATGCTGACAAACCATCAGGAAAATATATAGCTGTCATGCCATTCGCAGCTATGGATGAATCTTTGGGAACCTAGATGCGACCAAGACTAAAATGATGAATATATAACTGAGCGTCGAAAACGTACTTGTTTCAATCCAAGTTCTTCAGTCACAAATTTTTTAAAATCAAGACTCGCTTCTTTATGTTTTGACCAACGTTCTTCGATAGGTCTCGAAGTAATCTCTTTCAAACTAGTGTGAAGAGCACAGATAAGTTGAACTGGAGGTGTTGCGAAATAGACAGGTTTACCTTGTTCATAACCACGCATGACTACGAGAAACACAAATGTGAAAAATGCCAATAAAACGACTGAAATCTACCTGGCAACCAATTAAGCCACGATGCAAAGTACGAATTAATTTTTGTCTTGCGTGTTTCGACTGACTGAACAGCTCTTTCACTTGCACATACAAGACTTAATCCAGGTGGTACACCTAAACCTTTTTGACTGGCACACATCACAACATCCAGTGACCATTCGTCCATACGAATTTCCTCACTGCCAACTGAACACACTCCATCGAGTACAACAAATGTGTCGGGACTGACTTCACGTACAATTTCAGATACCATTTGAGGATTACTTAGAACACCCGTTGATGTATCGACATGTGTAACCGTGACTATCTTGTACTTGGTTACTTTTAATGCTTCAGCTATTTGTTCACGTGATGGATATTGTCCAACCGGTGCCTTAAGTTGAGTTACTTTACCGCCATATGTTTCTAAACAGTCAGCAAAACTTTGACCGAAATATCCGGAATGTAAAACGAGTGCTTCATCGCCTGGTTCCATCAAGTTAGATGCTACCATATCCCAACCAAGTGTACCACTACCAGCAACAATAAATGGTTGACCATGTTCAGTAACAAGTACTTGCCGAAACATTTTAATTGTTTGTCCAAACGTTTCTGTAAAACTTTTCGACATATGTGATTGAGATGGTGTTGCATTGGCAAGTAAGACATCATCAGAAACCTCGATTGGTCCTGGAATCACAAGAAGAGAATGTTCGGCTTGATGAAATGCCATAGTGAAAGATATTTTTAGAAAAAAAAATCTAAACGAGAAGAATAAATTTTCGAATATCATTTTTACTCAAAGAAAAATCGAAAAGAAGGCCAGAATGTCTAAGAAATAAAAAAATGTACTCAAATTTTTAAATCAGTTTTTTAAAATCTCTTATCAGCAAGTAATATATAGTGATGATAGGTATGATATGTCTACACTGAATCGTATTTGAAAGAATATTAGCAAATAACAATAATCTGCTCACATAACCTGTGTAACATCGATGAAACAGTAGTGACATCTTAAGTCAGGCTAAACTAACGTAACTGCCAGCTTATTGACTGAGTTTTCTCACATACAACTTTGCTTAGTTTAGCCAAAATTTTTCATAATCAGTATTCTTCATCTTTCATTCGTCGTTTGTACGGATAGTTTTGCACCGTTTTCATGGAGAGGACAATTTTTTCTTATTAAGAAATCATACATGAATCTACTTTAGAAAAAATATAATTAGTTTTCAATAGAAAATTTAAAACTAGAATTTTCATTAAAAGTCAATTTGACATTGGAATGATGATGGATTGGCTAAGAGAACGATGGCTATCCATATAACTTGATTTTCTTTATCATAGGTAAATGAATTTTGTAATTGTTCTCTCGGTAGAATTTTTGCAACAGTTTGCCAATTCTTAACTTGTTCAAATGGTTGGGAACTAGATGATGCTATTGAAGTTGCTGATTTATTAAATGGTAATTGTAAAATTAATAATCTCTCTAAAGGATCATCAATATTGATACATAAAGATTTATTGAAATTACAAGCACTGATACGAATATTTAATCCATCCCAAACGAAACCGCTAGCTTCATTTTTTTCATCGAGAAAAATCCACAAATGTAGAATATACGATCGATCATAAATTGAAATTGGCTGACCATGATTTAACGTAAAAACACTTGGATCAACAATAGGTATTATTGAACCAGCTCGGGCAAATAATGGAATTGTTAGTAGATCAGCTTTGACATTTTTTATCCATTGGCCACCCTGAATTATATCAGATCTTGCGATTCGATATCGACCGTCCGTATCATGATCATACGTAAGATTCGTTGATATATCAATCCATTCATCACCTGATGGTAAATAAACATCTTGCGTAAATTGATTTTTATGTACGATAGGTGCAACCAACAAATCATTACCAAAACTGTATTGATATTCTTGTTGAATAGCTATTTCATCGTCGTAATAAGTTAGTAAATGATGTCTCGTTATTGGAAGACCAGTTGCACGTGCCTCATGTGCTAACGTAAAAATATATGGGAAAAGTTGTGTTCTTAATTTTGCATATTTTCGCCAAACATATTCGGTTTGATTGTTTGTAAATATTTGCACGCGTTCTTGAGTACACGCTGAACCTTCTGTTTCATCATGCATAAAACCAGAAAATGTACCAACTTGTAACCAACGTGTCAACAATTCTACTGTTAAATCAGGATAAAACTCACATGCATAACCACCAATAGGACTTGAACAATATGGAACGCCACTTATTCCGATACCGAGACATGCTTGCACATGTGCTGGCAAGCCAGAATATGAATTCCAATCGGCACTAGCATCACCTGTCCAATGCAATTGAGTATATTGCGCGCTGTTTGAAAAACCACTACGTGTATAGAATAGAAAATCAGTTTGATAATCAATTGACAATGTATTTCTCTCATGGGAATTTAGATGAAGTAGTTGTTCGATTGTTGTTGAATTTGATGTTATATCATAGACTGCTTTTTGATAAAGTTCAATAAAACGATTGTGCATTTCATGACCAGTTTTTCCATTTGCTGATATAGAATTGACTGGTGTATATTCACCATAATCAAGCATAAAACCATTAAAACCAAGATCGAAACTTTCTTGAATTTGTTTTTGATACCATAGAGACGCATTTACATTACTGAAATCAATACTACCAACAAAGAAATGACGTTTTATTATATCACCAAAATATGGAAATAGATATGGTTGATTGGAATTATTTTTTAATAGATAACCATTTTCTAAACATTCATTAAATAATTTTGTATACGATGTTGATACGTAAGGATTAAAATAACATAAAGATATAGTTCCAAGTTGTTTATAAATAGCATTTTCTTGACGAATTTCATCTTCATGACCTTAAAAATAGAATAAATTTTGAATAAAATAACTTGTCTAATTTTACGACCACTTTCGATTTTATATCATATCTTAAGATACAACTTAGTCAAATATTCCAAACTAAGCAAGAATGAAGACATCTAGACATTTTTCTTTTGATCATTTCATTCAACATTTCGTGTTTAGCACGAAGCATAGGCAAGAATCGAATGATCTTGTCTCAATCGAAATAAAGCCATATGTATTTGTAGAATTATCAAAAGATCTTCGTTTAAAAGCATATTAATATTACGAGATATCAACACTTTGAAAAACCTAGCATTGTTGTAACTTTTACAGAATAGGAATGACTGAATTGTGAGAGGAACGTGTATAAATCTATCGAGGGGAAAGAAATTAACGAGATGATCTATTTTTAACGTTGCATAAAATTTAAAACGAAAGTACATTGCTTCGAGTCGAATGAGTGATCGCTTAAAATGCAGTTCTCACCTTGTTGAGCACCACTTGGAAAAAAATGTAAAGCATCGATTCTAACAGTAATTGGAATATCTGATTCAATCATTCTTCTTACAACATCAATTTCACTTTGATTTCGTAAAACATTTCCAGTTTGTTTCCATGGTCCAAAGACGTACAATGGTGGTATACGAGTTGTGTCACCACGAGCTTGAATTAATGCTGTAAAAGATGGATTGATTGTTCGATTTTGTTTTTTATAAACATTAAGAAAATTTTCGAATGGTTTCGATGTCTCTACTCTTGATAAGAATGAATTTTTCAATGGAAAATAAAATTCCATATTTGTTCTATTCCATTCTGTTGTCACAATCCATTCTTCGGACGATCTAAGATCGAAATTGACACGTCGTGTTTCATTAACCCATACTGCATATTGACGATTCGAAATAAAAAGTGGCATAGGTACATATGTTGCATTGAATTGTGGAATACGTTGTGAAATATTCCAAAATGACCAACTACCTTCTTCACTCCAACAGTATAATTTTTGTCCACGAAATCTTGTAAAACCCCAATAGGAGCCAAAACCGTAATAGTCTTCCAACACATCTCGAGTTTTAAATGATAATGTTAGAAACGGAAACGTATAGTGCGATGGTGTTGTATTGAAATGCTCTTTAAATCCAGTATATTCAACTTCTAAATGAATACTACGATCATTGTTTTGTTGAATAAATGTTAAATGAAATTCATTGTAGTTAAATATTATTGATTTAGCAGATGATTGACAAGAATATGATTGTAGTGTACCTATCTGTTGATGTTCTTTCTCATAGCCAATACGAAACATATAGCCAAAATATAGAGTTTCATAAGTACCTTCCCAAACTCCAGCAAAAATATTTCGACTACTTTCAAGTAGAATTGCTTGTGTTGTTAGATCGATGACAGTCAATTTGTATGAGACTTTTGAAAGTATAATTCGAAGAGTTGATGATGTTTGAAAAGATACATCCGTTGTATTTGTTTGAATATTAAATGATGATGGACAATCATCAGCATGGAAAATGCTTAACGCACAAAAAACGATTAAGATTTGAATGTAATGAAAATGCATTGTTATAATATTCTCTTTTCTTTTTGTTTTATCTTATGATTTACATGTTACATTGTCGTTTTTTGAATAAAGAAAAAACGAGAAAATTTCTTTCAATGTTAATTTAAAGCAAAGATAACAGCGAATCTGTCTAGTACTTATAGATATGAAATAGCAAGTTGCTGGCTGTCGACATAAAGTGATACAGAAAAAAAGTACTTCAAATTAGAACAAGATCAAATGTACACTATAGAGAATTCAGTGTATTCTTAATTTCTATAGTTTTTGTCTTGTCAAAACGAGAATGTTTCGTTTTTATGAGAATCCATCAAATGTCAAAATCGTTCGTTGTTTCGTTCAAATGAAATATATATATATATTAAAAATTGATCTAAGGAATAAATCGTTGACAGGAAGAACCATAGGATATACAGAGAAACCGATGGCACTATATAGGATCGTTTGGTTTTTTGTCGCTCGCTAGATTCATGATCTCAATTCATATTACAATTATAAATAGTGATTGCATCAAATTTGCTTTCACGTTTACGAAAGATCCAAGACAATTAAAAACATCCTCTTTTCATTTAAAGTTTTATCAGCAGACAAAAACAATTATTAACACATGATAGAAATAATATTTATTTGTAAGAACATGTTATTCTTTCATAGTATATACTTGATGACAATTAGACAAGAGCCACAATAAGCACATATGAAAACATCCGTCTATGACAAATGAAGTTTACAAAGTCATATCGTTATTGTGTCAAATGTTGTTCATAAGACTGCGAACTATGTTCACTTTTAAAACTGATGTTCTCTCGTACTTGGTCTCGGTGGTAGTAATGTTGATTTATTTTGTAGATATCTAGCCAATGCTAAGTTGATTCCTGTATGAACTGTTGCCATTGTCAGTTCAATTAGAATAATTACTTTCAATTGATATCCAATTTTTGAATCACACAGATTGCTACCAATACTACTAACACATTGCAGGGATATTGTTAAATCAATAATAGATAGTAGAATACCAATTATAGAAAAAATTAAAACGAATATCAATAATCGTATCATATAAATCATGGAATGAGATACTCGACATGCAATAAGTAGCATAAAAAAAGCTGTACCCAACATAATGCCACCTGCACATATACCACGATAATATATTGAATAAGAATATACAAGAATAGAAATTTCCAAGCCGATAGCTGTTGAACCCCATAATAAATAAGCAATACCAGAAAGAATGAAAAATGCTTGAAGTTTGAAAGTTATTATTGTTGAAATTCGGGTCATTACTAACTGATGTGGAGCAGGTAACACAAGACGATTCTTTTGTAGTTCCAATAAAATGTCACCATTTTCTTGTCCTACCATGGAAACTGTTGGACGACTTTCGCTCGATGATCGAGCACTATCTCGTGTGTACGGCGGCGGCCTCGAATACGGTCTAGTACGAAATAGATAATAATTTCAATGAAAAGAACTCTTCCTACTTACTGCGAATTCAATGTTGCATATGGCGGCGGATTCGTCGGTGGATACTCATAGTCGACAGAATTTTCGCGGTTACTCTGAACTTCTTCGTTCGTATCATTCAGCATCGCTTTAAATTAATTTTTTTATAGATGGCGATCTCACTTTGCTCTTAATCTTCTTTTAAATTATTGCTTTTATGAAAATGTATGCTTGTGATTTCACGAATTTTACTCTATTTCAATATTTGTTCATTTAAACGAGATAAAAAAATATTGCTGTTACATAGTTTCCTGTCTGTTCGTCAGAAACATAATAATATATAATAAGGAAAGATGATACAGCTGTTTCTCTCTGTATGACTATTAAGCCAATGAAATATTAGGTGGATACTTTAACATGCTCTAATGGATCCATTTTTTAGTATTAAAAAAATACAGGAAAACAATTACCAAGCGTTCCAATTGACAATATGTGAACTTGTCGAACTTTGAAGTAGAAAACATCAGTGAATGATGCATCACAATAGTATAGGGCAAAAGGATGCTTGATCGATTATATTCATTTTGTATTTCTGTTTTAATTAATGTAATTAGGATCAATAGATATCATCGAAGATGAATATCAATATAGTTTACTATTGCCAAATGAAAATACTAATTAGACGATTGATAATGAGGTCATTCAAAGACAGTAACTTTTGGTTGAAAATGATTGGAACAGTGCAATGAGTATAATATACTAAAGAGAAAACTAACTTTGAATTTGAATAATAATTGGTTACTAAAATTTCCATAGAAATAATATTTTAACATATACTTCTAGCTGTTAGCAATCAGTTCATTCGAAACCTTCTTCATTTGACTGGTATAAAGTGAGAAGTATAAACGAAGAGAGACGATACTACAATGTTCATATTTACTTTTTCTGATACGTCGATGTATTTTTAGAAAGTTAGAATTAGTCTTTCAAATTATGTCGTTTTCTTTTAATGAAGTAAACTGTAAAAAAATTAATTAATACTTATCCGATAGTCAAACTTGGATGTTTGCAACTATCAGAAAGATTATGCAATTTTTATTTTAACATAGTAACGATATGTTGTCGATTATGTATCTTTTGATTCATAGTAGCCTGATGAGACTATGTGGATGTTCTTTTCTATTTGAATAGAACATAATCGTTCGTATCGTTCAACTTAACAGTCAGAATATGTTGCTAAGAATAAAACTATAAATCTGATGCTAGAAGGAAGATTATTTCATATACTAAATCTTCCTTAAGCAAACATGTATTTCGACAATGCATACATAATATCAGGAAAATATTCTTCTTCCGCGCATGATATATTAAGAAACCTTGAAAACAGTGGATAAGTAGAGATTACAACGCATTTCATCAATTGATACTTAGCATGGTTCTTTTTTCTAGATCAAGCTGGATCACTAAAAAAACTGATGCATGAAGAAAATTGATTATGATAGTTGAACAAGGCAACAATTGTCTATATTTTTTAATTTTGCTCCCGTACATAAAACACTATCTATACGAGTGAACAATTTCCCATGATATCATTATGGTGGAAAGTGAAAGTCAAGAATACATTGAAGAAAATAAATTTTTGATAAATTTCATCAAGACTATCCGTAGAAATGCATCTTTGTTTTTGGTAACTCAAAGAGAATTTTTCTGAAAAAATAAATCAATTGTAAATAATAAAAAAATGAGCATTGCTATGAAAGTCTTTTATGCACACATTAAGTTTTTTCACACTCTGTAGACATTGTAAAGTCAAACGTGTTTGAATGATGAAACTTACGGTTTAGTCGTTAAGATTTTACATTTACATTTGTTTAGATCGTTGAAAAGAGAATTCTAAATACTTTACTGAGAGTTTTCACTAATGTGTTTTTTTATGAAAACCATTATTGATTTTATACGGTATAGAAAGTGTCCACTAAAGCGTATTTCACAATGCAGTCAATGCCATACTATGTGAAGAGAGACGAGTAGAAATTTCTAAACTTTGAAGAGCATCGAGGCGATTGATTGTGATGCTTGTCGTATTTATCAAGAATGGTTCGATTCATTCTTACGATCATTCCAGTATAAATGATTTCTTCTCTAAACAATTCGTGTTAATTTGACAAAACAAGAGTAGACGATCATGAACCAGACAGATAAGTACATAGTAACGAATATAGTGATTCATCATAAATCACATGGAAAAAAAATCATGCGTACAATACTCTTCACTCAGCTGCAAATATAACACTGTTTGAAAACAATGATAAAAAATGATCTCAATGATAGGTTATTTTTTCGTCCTTCATGATGTAATGATAGAATACACTCTATTGAATAAAGCTTTTAAAAATGTGTAGCAAAAAGAAACGAAAAATACAAACTTTCATTATGTTTTTGTGTACTCAAAAAGTGAGTACACTACTAAAATCGGTCAGTGTCCGTCCGGCCGTCCGTCCGTTTATTCGATAACTCTTCACAATTACATTCGATTGAGTTGAAATTTTGTGCACAGAATTGTCTCATCAATATCTAGGTCAAGTTCGAAGATGAGAAGGATCCGTCAAGAAATGGCTGAGTTATTGAAAAAATTGTCATTTTTCACCAAGCAATCCCTGAGGGGGTGGGTGTACAGGGATTTTTTCAAAAAAAACTTTTTTCTCAGAATTATCCACAACGTATATAAATCGACTCAGTTTTTAACGCTGATTCCGAATCTGATATTAGTTTTGAACCAAATCGAGCTTTCTAACAAAACATTGGCTGCAAAAAGGTCTCAAATGCACAAAAACTGCATCTAGAAACAAAATTGCCTAGATATGTCTGAGATGATCAGTAGTTTTGGAGTTTCCCAAAAAGGTTTACCAAGATACTTCATCCGTGCAAACATTCTTGGATGACTGATTTGTCTCATTCACTTTTTGAAGTACACATAACTCTCGGACATAAGTCCGAAGTTTTCACATTTATTATTGTATGTTTTCGAGTTTTGTAAGTACGATCGGTAGTGAAGATATTAAATTTTCCATTTATCAACAGATGACAATTCAGGCTCGAATGATAATACAATGCAGCTTTTATTATTGAAATCAAAACGAAAAACGCATAAGATTTTGTTTGGAACTTTGTTACTCTGAATTGTTAGTCATTCAGAATTATTGCTCTTATTTTATACTAACTTACTTTAATATGCATACAAATCTAATCGTGAATAATAAAAATTTTCGAAACAAGACCTTCGTTATTGATTAAAAAGATCAGTTGAAACGGTACTATAATGTTCTAATATGCTTTTTACACACACTAGTCGTGCTCTCGATATATCTAATTTTTTTAAAATAGCCGAAAAATCTTCATTCAAAAATAGAACTACGCTTGAATTAATTATGATTCACTAGGCTAAAATCGATTCAAGAAATTGGCAAGTAAATTTTACCTAGCATTTTTTGGAACTGTAAGACGCATATTTAAGAATTTTATGTTTATGAGTAAAACATTATACGTGTCCTCTCACAATATAATATCAGAATTCATTCATTTAATTGATTCAACATACAGCTGTAAAATTTTCTTGTCGATAAACAATTTTTGGACATCATGTATTGGACTGTGAATAAAATTATCTAGGAGCACTATTTCCCAGTTGGACACTTTATTCTATGAATGAACTTATTTCTTCATTTTTTCTTTTATTATAGCCCGTAGATGAGAGATAAATATCACGCATCAATTTAAACTGAACTCAAATTTAATCCTAATGGAAGGTCTATAAAAAAAAGGAGCAAGAAAAGTCAAATTCAGTTCATTATTTAATAGATAAAAATTAAATCTCTGAGCTTACGAATAATTTTATTGATAAACATTGAAGTAGAGCATTTAAGATATAATTATCGTTTCAAATTGAATTCAACAAACGGCATAATCTGCATGTTGCCACCAGTCACATTTATCGTGTTCGATTGTCTAGAAAACCATAAGAATACTGCTATCGTCGTCATTGACGAGGAAAAGAAAAACAATAAAAACGGAAGGGGGTACGAATGTTAAATGAGTCTGTATATTATGTATAAAGTCTACGATTCTGCTTTGATATTGTTATTAATTGTTTATTTATGCGAGATCATACATAGTGGCTTCTGTCGAAAGAATAGACAAAAAAACGAAATCAAACGTAGAAGACAAAACAATTCAAAACAAAGAAACACTTGACTGTGCGCTGAGTAATATCGTCTGCGTTCATTGATGTATCACCTAAAAAAGAAAACATTTACTGTTAACTTTTAAATTTCTAGTATAGAAGAATACAAATGCTTCACATGAATAAATGAGTGAATTATTTGACAGCTAAATCATCATTTGATTAGACTGTATTTCTTTAAGACGGATTACAATTATATCTGATTGATAGACTCCATTCACTACTCATTCATCAAAGGTAACTCTTGTCAAAATGAAAGTCATATGCCTTATGTTCCAAACTCCACCTTCTAACGTAAGTATCACATCATCACTTATGTTGAAGCTATATAGTTCTATATATGTAGATTCTATCTGCTGAAATATATGTGCATGAGCGGCTTATGTAGTCGAAATGAGTGACTATTTCTTCATGAGTACATGAATCTGTAAACATAACTGGTAAAGTTATGAATACGAATCATCTATTTATTAATCCATTAGTTCACATATGTCAGGGCTGCTCGTTAAAACATGAATAATTTCCATTGAGTTTTCTTATGAATTTTTTTCTATTGAAAGCATATTTTATAGTCATATGTATGTATAACATTTCGTAATAGTGATAATCATCAAGGATTGATGAACTCATGTAATTAAAAGGAAGAACAAGAATAATTTCGTGTATGGTTGGAATTAAAAATGAGATGTCTCATACGGAGCATGAATGAGTTTAACGTAACTCTTGACAAATCGGTCGATTTATTCTATGTTAACGTCCGTACTTGGATTCATGTGCTACGTTGAATATATTGAGAGCGATCTGACATTGGATGGATCCACAAATATGGACGTGAATGTAAATGTGGGCGAGGTGCCACAATACACAAGACATTAAAGAATAGGACAAAAGACCGATGCTATGTGTCGCCACAATAATAAGGAAAAAGAACCGACGGGCGAGTGAAAGTTCAACAGAGTAGAAGAGTTATAACACAAATAAATTTGCCACTTCATATTCCAACAGATGAAGAAAAAGTATTCTTGCAGGTATGTCAGAGAAAAGAGAGAGAGAGAGAGAGAGAGATAGGAAACCATTTATGTATAATCAAAGCCCAACTTATTGACACGTACGATACGATCTTTTAGTTTCTCTCTCTATTCCTTTCAATTTATCGTTTATTCATTCATTGAATATGTACTTTTGCTATCGCCTACTCAGTCATACATGCAATCTCACCGAATAGCGAAATTCGAGAGGAGGCGTTATTTCGTCTTTATTATTGTTGCTCGATTATATCGTCGTTTCAACAGATCATAACCGATCTGAAAATGAGGCGCGACATGAAAAACACGTTCGGTTTCTGTTTTATTCATTTATTTATTAATTTTTCAATATCCTTTACATGTATGTATATATATATATATACATGTAGTTATAGGACACTCTCGAAGCGTTGTTGATTTTTACGCTCAACCTTAATAGAATCTATTATTGACATGCATGTCTTCTGCTTTAATGTTTGCAGTGATAGTTGAATCATGTGAACAATCTCGACTGTTAGAATACTACGCATTCTTTTAGTTTTCTTTTTTTCATTTCTTCATCTAATGCGCGTCACACAACATTTGCCACATGCATTGTAACTTTCAGTGAAACAGCTTTGCACTATGAATTTATGTACAACTACAGTCGTTTTGTTACTGAAAACGTTAAGTATGATCTAACTCCAGTCTTTCTCCTGACGATCAAAGCCAGCCTCGTGTTCACTTTTAATCAGTGAGCAATCTCATACTTCTCAAAGTCAATGTCACAATCAAAAAGACACCCTAACTGGTATGTATGCAATTCGAAACAAATGAAGAAAATAAATTGACTACAATACTGTATATTACGACAGAAGAAAGTCTAAGACTTCATATACCTTTAGAAGATTCGATTGAAAGAACTACATGAATTTTCTCCTGTCTCAGATTTTAAGATCAACTGTATAATCATGATTGTGTATAAGAGGAGTTATCAGATTTCATGTATCTTTTTTTCTGTAAAAGACTTTATTTCTTTTTTCAGAAAGAGAAAAGACGACTATTATCTTCCGATGATACAACGAAAGTCATTTCAGTCAGTTTGTTCTCGAATGACACATAAACTCGATGTATATGATGAATTTTCAATCATATTTTAGATTAATCATGTACTATAAATATATTTCCACAATAAACGTATTAATAGTATTATTATTGTTCAATAATCGTCAGGTAAATTTACCATATGTTACATTTTTTTCATTGATTAAATGTGAAGCTCGTCGATGGCAACCTGACGCACTTTAAAAATGAATCTGTACATATGTGATTATTAACATTTTGTCAATCTGTTCAACGATGTTTCATTCTTTGTTAGTCAAGTGTATTGACGAATTTGTAGAAAGTCACAGAAGAAAAGAATCAAAGTTGATGGCTTTCCTTTTTTCTTCTCTCTCTCTTCCTTTCTCTCTTGTGAGCATTCAGACTGCAGGTGCAATCACGTTCATTTACTATGGCAATTATATTAATCGAGTACTTATATGTATTTGCATCAGTAATTCATTGATGATTTTCGTTTTCATTCAACAAGAGAGGAACTTCTCTTACTTAAAATCATTTCCTTGCGAACTATTAGTATTAATTATACACTTATACTTTTTATTGAATATAGATCGATTGTCAAGAATCAACTTCTGTTCTACTTGTTGATTTAACTC
The DNA here is from genome assembly GCA_900239685.1 of Rotaria macrura. Lineage (NCBI taxonomy): Eukaryota > Metazoa > Rotifera > Eurotatoria > Philodinida > Philodinidae > Rotaria > Rotaria macrura. Next base: position 134,624 of record OENT01000063.1, on the reverse strand, counting down.
AATTCGATATTAAGAATGATATGACTGTTTCTGGTCAATGTTGTAATGGCTCGATGTCAGCAGGAAATTGCTCATCCGTTTCATCTTGTAATTTATATACGATCGTCTGTTTAGATTTTGTCTATAGGTAATACTTCTGTTTTTTTTTACTATTTCGAATAGCAAACGCTTGTGAGATATTCACTTTTGTATTGTTGTGCACAATCTTGATTGAATTGTTGACTGACTACGTTCATTCATATACTAGTGTATGCATGTGTGCATGAATAATAAAAAGTGATGAAACCTTAGATATAAGAACTCGTCTGAAAATAAATTTAACAATGAATTTGATGCATTTGCATGATTAAAAAAAATGCATTACTAGAAATATTAAGTATTGTAAAAATGAATATTCTGAGGAATCGATACGAGCAACTGACGTAATCATAAACGGATTTCATATAGAAATTGAAAAATCATTTATAATCAAAAATACATTAATACATATATGAGTAATAGGCATGCAAAAAGATTATCGATATTTTCCATGTTTTTCTTTTCATTGAGAAAAGTTCTTGAAATGGACGGAAAAAAAAGACATTTGCTTAGTATTCGAAATTATTTATCAATTAAAATGAAAAATGTATTTGTTCGATTTCTTAATTTTAGTGGACTAGAAAAGAATTGGACTTCGTGTCCATTAGGTTCGAAATCATTTGAAGTAACAATTAATAATACTGATTCAACAAATTTTCATGCAATATTAAATACAGAGACATACTTACCACTTCAATTTCCATTAGCATTACTAACTGATGTAAGTGAAAAATCGATTCGTTTCTCAATACAGGGAATACTTCGTTTCTTCGTTCTATTAGAATTCCATTAGTGTAAAAATCTTTATATTTTATAATTATTTGACTACGATAAATAATACATTGATAAATGAAAATTCACTATTAAGTCGTTTTAATACAACATTTCAAACTGATTCATCGTATCCATCAGCATCAACATCTCGGATATATCAAAGAAAGATACTTCTTGATGTTTCAAGATATACAACGTCTACGAATGAGTACATCGAATATTTTATATATTTCGTTTGTTGATTATTTTATTCATGTAAAATTAGAGTAACTATTGGCTTGATGAGCTACTGTCAAATGACATATTATGGAAATCGATGTTCTATTCGATGTATTTCAAATAATGACTGTACAAGTTCATATACATGTGATACAATAACCGGTGAAAAAGTTTGTTCACCGGGTTGGCACGGAGCTGAATGTATATTAAGAAATACATCTGATATTCAATCAAATTGTTCATCAAGTGATTAAATCATATGAGAATTATAAAAAAAGATAGTATGACTTGTATTAATTGTTGTTGTTGTTGTTTTAAGTATTAACTTGTGAAAATGATGGCTTTTGTCAAGTCTTCAATAATACAAATCAACCAACATGTTGTTGTCCACCTGGTTAGTTAAATTAGTACATTCATTTTTCTAGAACAACTTTCTCGTATCTAAAATTCAAGATTTTACCGGTCTTCATTGTGAATATCTTTCAACATGTACAAATAATGTCACTTGTTTAAATGGTGGTTTATGTAGTCCGGCCTATGATAAACTTTCACGTTCATACTATTATAGATGCAATTGTGCAAATGGGTAAGTAATTCTATTGTTGGTATTCATTAGAATTTTAACTTTGCAACTGTTACATAAAATCAAGTTCGTTGCTACTATTTTTCAACTATCATACTCGCATTTTGTTTTTGCTTAAAAAATCAATCTATCGAATTCAGTGAAATCTTGTTGACAGTACACATTCACTTAAGATAACGGTTGACAGTGAAACGATGATTTTTTTTTCTTCTTTTTTTGCCATTGAAAATCTAGCTATACTGGATTACGTTGTCAAGAAACACAAGAATGTCCTCCAACATTCTATGGTCCTAATTGTACTATACAATGTCAAGCACCAAATTCATGTACTAGTGGCCATTTTACGTGTAATTCTCAAGGTGAAAAAGTATGTCTGCCAGGTTGGAGTTCATTAAATAATTGTCTAACAAAAAATGTCTCATCTTATGCGGATTCTGAATGTCCTATACCTACTGGGTGTCTCAATGGTGGTTCTTGTTTTAATGGTTCATGTTGTTGTTTATCTACGTACACTGGTAAGAGCTTTATTATTGATAAGATTGAAGAAACTGTCGATCTAATCATCATGTAGGATCTCTATGTGAAATACCTATTGACCCATGCGTTCTGAACCCATGTCAACATAATAGTTTATGTTTACCATCATCATCAGGACAGCAATGTCAATGTTCAAATTATTATACGGGTTCATTATGCGACATAACTCTTAATCCTTGTGATTATTCACCATGTCAAAATGGAGGTCATTGTAGTTTATTGGGGAATAGTTCATTTTATTGTACGTGTCCTCTAGGTAAAACTATATAAATGAATAGTATTCTTTATGTTATTTTTTTTTATCTAAAATTTATTTTTCTTTAAAGGATATACGGGTCAAATTTGTGATACACAAATAAACTATTGCAGTTCACAACCATGTGAAAACAGTGGCATTTGTATTAATACAATTACAGGATTTTCCTGTATTTGTTCACCTACCTATACAGGTACAACTTGTTCCGCTGGAATTAATCCATGTCTTTCTCAACCATGTATTGCAAACAATTCATTGAATTGTGTTAATAATAATAATTATTTGACTTATACATGTTCCTGTCGAGCAGGTTTTACAGGTCATATAAAATAATTTGATTGAAACAAAAATGAAAAACATTTTCTTGTCTATTCATTTAATAGGTTTAAATTGTGAACAAACAATGAATTCTTGTTCATCGATATCTACACCATGTCAAAATGGTGGCATATGTATCAATTTAATAAATGGATATAGTTGTCAATGTAATGGATTTTATCAAGGAAACGATTGTAGCATTCCAATTGATCCATGTTCAAGTAATCCATGTATTGCATCGAATTCGATATCGTGTCAACTAACAATAAATGCTACTAATTATGACTATAGTTGTACTTGTCAATCAGGCTACAAAGGTTAATCATAGGCAATGCATTGTTCTCAATAAAGTTTTCATTTCTATTATTTACAGGTAGCCGTTGCGAAGATACATCAAGTCCATGTGGTAATCAGCCGTGTGCGTTTGGAACATGTATTGTAATTGCATCAACATGGATGTGCATATGTGAACCTGGTTGGACAGGAATTCAATGTAAAGATAGTATTAATGAATGTTTATCAAATCCATGTTTGAATGCTGGCGTATGTATCGATGGTATCAATGAATATCGTTGTGTTTGTTTGACAGGTTATACTGGTAGTAATTGTGAAATATTATTGAATTCATGTTCAAGTGTACCTTGTCAAAACAATGGTAAATATCTTGATGATTAGAAAAGAAATATTCGAGAGATTTTCAAATTAAAAGAAATGTTTTTTTTTTCGAGGTACATGTGTGAATAATGTCGTATCATATTCTTGTATATGTCCTGCTGGTTGGACTGGAGTATTTTGTGAAGTAGAGATAAATGAATGTGCATCATTATTAATTTGTCATCCGAATGCAACATGCATTAATACTATCGGTTCGTATCGATGTCTTTGTCCGATGTGGTTAACCGGTACGAACTGTTATACTGCAGTTGATTTATGTGCCAGTTCACCATGTCAAAATAATGGTGTTTGCATTTATGATTATGGCGGGGAAGTATCGTGCTGTTGTCAATCAGGTTTTACTGGTGTTTTCTGTCAAGTATAAAATTTATTGATGAAAAATAAGTTGAAGTCAATAGGAGTATCTCTTGTTATTTAGACCAATATTGATGATTGTCAAATAGCATCTTGTTATAATAACGGAACGTGTATTGATCAAATTAATAGTTTCTTATGTTTGTGTCCATCTGGTTATACAGGTATAAGATGTGAAACTGTCATAAGTCAATGCATCAGTTTACCGTGTTTAAACGGTGGAACGTGTCGAGATTCTTATACGACTACAAGTGCAACATATATTTGCATTTGTCCACCATTATATACGGGTACACGATGTGAACAAGCAATAAATCCATGTGCAAGTAATCCCTGTATTTATGGTACTTGTACAATCAATCCAACCATGATACCATCCTATACATGTCAATGCAACAATGGTTATACAGGTCAAAATTGTGATATGCCTATGAATCATTGTTCATCATCGCCGTGTGGCGTGTATGGAACATGTACGAATTTAGCAACTAGTTATAGTTGTTGTTGTGCACCGGGTTATACAGGTGCACAATGTTCACAATTAATTAACTATTGTTCTACAAATCCATGTTCAATCGATGGCGTACAACAATGTATATCAACAACGATAGGATCATTTATTTGCTTATGTAAAACAGGATATTCAGGTCTTTATTGTGAAATTAATATTAACGAATGTCAATCACAACCGGTGAGATTTTCCATTTCAAAATAAAGAATAGATGAAAAAAAAAGAAAATATCTAAACAACTAAGAGATGTTTCTGTGCTTTGAATATTTCTTTCTTTAGTGTTTAAACGGTGGTGTTTGTATAGATTTAGTCAATGGTTATCAATGTAAATGTTCGTCCACTTATGGTGGAACGAATTGTGGACGTTTACAAGATCAATGTACTGGTATTCAATGTCTTAATGGTGGAGGATGTATGCAAAATGGAACAGAATCTATGTGCTCATGTGCTACTGGATATCAAGGTGATAATTGTGAATTACTCATTAATTATTGCCAATCACAACCAGTAAGAACAAAAGGATAGCTATAAGAAACACTTGAAATAGATACATATTCTTTATTTCTATTCACTTTTAATTAAAGTGTCAAAATGGTGGACTATGTTCCAATACGAAATCTGGTCCGCAATGTACGTGTCCAACTGGAATCACCGGTTTACTCTGTGAAATAATAATAGATCAATGTGAATATCAGACTTGTCAAAATAATGGAACATGTCAATCGTTGATTAATCAATATGTATGTCTTTGTCCGAATGGATTTATGGGTAAATTATGAAATTTTACTATAGTAACTGAAGATGAAAAAAGAAAACAACAGAAGTCGTTGGTTTTCATTTCAGGTGAACGATGTGAAATCGAAAGAAATGAATGTGAACCAATCAATCCATGTTTAAATTCTGGACGATGCATTGATCAATTGAATAACTTTTCGTGTATTTGTATTCCGGGTACAGTGAAAAATATTCCTAAACAAAAGTTCTATGTTGTCTATTGTTGTTTCTGTTTTTCAATAAATTATACAATAGGTTTCACTGGTTTCTATTGTGAAATTCAAATTGATCAATGCCAATCAAATCCATGTTTAAATGGTGGACTATGTCGAACATTAATCAATGGTTACAGATGTGATTGTCCACAAGGATATAATGTAAATAAAAGAATATGCGATTATATTTTCTTGTTTTTAAACTTCATGTCTCTCCTAGGGTACAACATGTTCATCACTGATAAATTATTGTTTAAGTAGTCCATGTTTACATGATGGTTTATGTATATCATTATTAAATGGGTATCGTTGTGTTTGTCTTGATGATTACATAGGTTTAAATTGTGAAAATAAATCGAATGAATGTTTATCAAATCCATGTTTGAATAATGGAACATGTATAGATGACGTATGGAGTTATTCGTGTCAATGTTTATCTGAATATACAGGGTCAAACTGTCAGATGACAATCGATTATTGTTCAAGTTCTCCTTGTATCTATGGAGTATGTCAAAATAAATTGAATGGATATAATTGTACATGTTCATCATCTTATACTGGTACTAACTGTGAAATTGAAATCGATCAGTGTCTATCAAATCCGTGCATGTTCAATGCTACATGTATTGATGGCATCGATCATTTTGTTTGTTTATGTCCGCCGTGGTTTTCTGGCTTGACTTGTTCGGAACAATTAGATCCATGTTTAAATCCGATGACATGTGCAAATAATGGAACTTGTTTAGTCAATCCTAATGTTGAACCTTATGGTCATACATGTCAATGTTTACCAGGTTTTACAGGTGACATGTGTGAAATAAATATTAATGATTGTGTGACACAACCATGCCGTCGTGGACAATGTATTGATCAAGTTAATGGATTTATATGTTCATGTTATTCAGGAAGTGTTGGAGTTCTATGTGAAGTATGTTAATAGATCACCTTCGTTGATTAATGAGAACTGCTATGTGTTTCTTTTGTGACTTTTTACTAGATCTGAATTCGTCATTTTGTTTATCATGAAAACTATTTCTCTTTCGAATCACGAAGATTTTACTTTTCTCAATCTCCACACTTAGGTGTTGCATTTTTTTGCTATACATAAAAAAGAATCGCCAATAGGATTCTTTCATATTCTATAAATATCGAAGCCTTGTACATTCTCTATCGTCGCCTTAAACTCGAAATTTTTGATTTTGAAAATTGGTTTCGAGTTAGTACGCATCGCGAAATAGTCATCTTTGCTTATGTATGAAAAGAGTTCTTACTAATGATAAGGGTATTTGAACGAGCAAGTCTTAAGATTTGTTCAGTAATCGTTATGACTGATTCACATTCGAGAAAGTTTCAGAAGGTCTAAAACTAAAAATTAAGATGTACTCTGCAACTTTTATGTGACGAAATTCCTATGCTAGACTTCGTGCTTGGAAAAATTCAATCATTTATTGGTATGAATGTTTATTTTGTTTTAGAATTTTCAAAAGAAACGAAAATTTAGAATAATAAAATCCTACTAAATCACAGTGATTGGTCTTACATGCATTCTAATATGAAGACGACATCTCTATCATCAATAGATTCGTAGTTTGAAGTCTGATAAAACAGATAAAGACTTATTGACTTTTGACGCCAAGATAAATGTTGAATAACTTCCTAGTTTTTGTCAGATATTCTATTCGAATACCTATATAAATATAGATGTTGAGATTTTTCTGAAAGTTCGAGATCGACCACTTGCTGCAGATGGAAAAGGAAAGGATTTCTCAGAGGAGAGAAAGAGAGAGAGAGAGGCAGGGTTGAAACCTGAACCACTTTAATAGAATATATTTATTTGTATTCCCTGGGAACAAAGTACCATATCTCGATATCATCTTTCTTACGTTTCATTTTTCGTTTAGAATGATGTTAATGCTTGTGCAAGTGTTCCATGTCTTAATAATGCTACTTGTACATCATTAATCAATGGATATCAATGTCAATGTACAAATAGTTTTCAAGGTATTAACTGTAATCAAATTATAACTCAACCATGTGCAAGTAATCCTTGCTTGTAAGTTACTAGATTTTATTGTCATCTGAAAAGCAACTATTGATAGTTTTCTAGAAATAACGGCACATGTACAATTGATTCAAGCGTTGGTTTTCAATGTTCTTGTCTATATGGTTATACAGGTCCACGTTGTGAATTAACAATTAACGCGTGTGCGTCGAATCCGTGTCGCTTTGGGACATGTCAACAATTAGCACCAGGATTTTACTATTGTCTATGTTCACCTGGTTATACTGATTTGAATTGTCAATCCGATATAAATGAATGTGCTAGTGTGCCTTGTTTAAATAATGGAACATGTATTAATATGGTTAATGCTTTCAATTGTACTTGTCTAAATGGATATTCTGGTATACAATGTCAATATGGTGGTTACCAATGCAATTCGGGACCTTGTCTTAATAATGGTACATGTATCGTAAATAATACTAATTATCAATGTATATGTCAAGCTGGTCTTACAGGTAATCGTTGTGAAATAGATATCAATGAATGTGCATCATCTCCATGTCAAAATGCTGGCATTTGCTTACAACCATCATTAAATTATTATCAATGTCTTTGTCCAAGTGGTATGTATTAATAGAAATAAGATAGAAAAAGATTTCTATTGAATTTGATCATTCTTCTTTGTTTCCAGGTTATTCTGGTGTAAATTGTGAAATAATGCTTGATCCATGTTTATCTATTGTTTGTTTGAACAATGGTACATGTATACGAACAAGTTCAACAACTGGTATTTGCTCATGTCTATCTGGTTATACTGGTATTGCTTGTCAAAATCAAATAAACAATTGTTTAAGTTCACCATGTGTCAATGGAACATGTATACAACTAGTGAATGCCTATAAATGTTATTGTTTTCCGGGTTATACAGGTTCACAATGTGATACTATCATAAATTATTGTTCATCGAATCCATGTTTGAATAATGGAACATGTATCAATCAATTAAGTTCCTATGTATGTCAATGTGCATATGGATTTCAAGGTGCAACATGTGCTATTCTTACTCAAGCATGTCAATCATCTCCATGTTTAAATGGTGGTATATGTTATGATATTGGTCCAGGTTTACTGAATTGTACATGTCCACCTTCATATCATGGATCGTTCTGTCAATTGAGAGATTCATTTTGTAATCAAATGCCATGTCAAAATAATGGCATATGTATAGAAACATTGAATGGTTATCAATGTATATGTCGAGATGGTTATGATGGTGTTAACTGTACGAATGTAATTCTACCATGTCTATCAAAACCATGTTTGAATAATGGTTCATGTTCAAGTTTGAACAATAGTCTTGTCTATCAATGTTCTTGTCCAATTGGCTATGGTGGTCTTCGTTGTGAGTTAAATATAAATTGGTGTTCGTCAAATCCATGTCAAAATCAAGGAACATGTATTTCACAAACAACATCATTTACTTGCCTTTGTCCACCGATGTATACAGGTGTTGTATGTCAAACATTAATGAATAATTGTTCATCATTAATATGTGGTAATGGTATACCTGTTGTAACAAGTCTAACTAGTTGTACATGTGTGTGTTCAAGTGGTTATACAGGAAATTTATGTCAAACACCAATTAATCTATGTCAAACAACGATAGGAAATCTTTCGTATTGTATTCGTGGAACATGTAATTATCTAGGACCAGGCTTAGCTACTTGTATATGTCCAAATAATTATAGTGGACTTCGTTGTGATACACGATTATCGGATGGTTCATGTGCATCATGTCCTTGTTTATATGGACAATGTCGAACAATCGATCAAACAAATAGTTATGTATGCAATTGTTATCAAGGTTATACTGGACAACAATGTGAAACATCAATAAATATATGTGTACCATCACCATGTCTTTATGGTCAATGTATATTAGATGGAGTTTTTGGTTACCGTTGTATATGTTTACCTGGTGCAACTGGTCAAAATTGTTCGATACTAATAAACACATGCTCATCGGCACCGTGTCAAAACGGAGGTCTTTGTGTACAAGGACTTAATGCGTATCAATGTATTTGTCCACCTGGTTATGCTGGTATCAATTGTGAAATTTTAATCAATCAATGTAATTCATTAGTATGTTTAAACAATGGTACATGTATTAATCTTCCAACTAATCCACCAAGTGCTGTTTGTCGATGTTTACCATTGTTTACTGGGCTTCAATGTCAATATCCATATGCACCATGTACATCACAACCATGTCAAAATTTGGGTACGTGTGTTCCACAAGGTTCATCATCATATATATGTTTATGTCGAAGTGAATTTACTGGTGTCAATTGTGAAATAAGTCTTGATGTATGTAAAAGTTCGCCATGTTTAAACGGTGGTACGTGTACTGAACCAACATCGAATTATTATATATGTCAATGTCCATGGCCATTCTATGGTGTTAATTGTCAATTAGCATGTGATCCTTGTTTAAGTTATCCATGTTGTGGACCATTATCACAATGTGTATCATCACCAATCTATCACAACTATACATGTACATGTGCACCTGGTTTTACTGGTCCAACATGTTCGATACCCTACGATCCATGTACATCGTATCCATGTAGAAATGGTGCTACTTGTGTACGAACTGGCCCTCTAACATTTGCCTGTGCTTGTCTACCAGGTTATAATGGAAGTTTTTGTGAAACACAAATTAATCCATGTTCCTATTATCCATGTGCCATTGGTACATCAGTTGTCACAACTCCAATAACTTGTCAATGCCAATGTCCTTATTCATATTATGGTGCACTATGCCAAATAAACGTATGTCAAGCAAATCCGTGTTTAATTGGAAATTGTATTGCTAGTGGAAATTATTCTTATACCTGTAATTGTCCAGCCGGATTTCAGTATTTAATGGGAATGTATGTAGACTTCTGATAGATTTTTATGCAGATAATAAGATGTGCTATTTTGTTTTCTATTCATTGGTAGATGTGTCGATATAAATGAATGTACAACAATACCAGGCATTTGTGCAAATGGTGGAAGATGTATAAATTCGTATGGATCATATTTATGTTTTTGTAATTCGGGTTTTTATGGAACCAATTGTGAAATTTATGATCCATGTCGATCATCACCTTGCATCAATGGTGGTACATGTAAGTCAACAGGATACTATCCATATTGGCAATGTATTTGTCCAATATTGTATACTGGTAAGTTGAGTTGATGATAAATTGTGACTAGAAAAACTAGGTTTCTTGTACTCAATGAAGGTTCTCGTTGTGAAATTATATCTCTTGGTTGTTCATCAAATCCATGCCGAACCGGAACATGTGTAAGTCTTCCGAATGGTGGCTATCAATGTTTATGTCCGTCGTTGATGACAGGTGTGAATTGTGATATACCGTTATTACCATGCTCATCGAATCCATGTTTGAATAATGCAACTTGTTTAACGTTATCACTAACGAACTATACATGTATATGCCCACCATTGTTTACAGGCTTACAATGCTCTGAAAAAATATTTATTTGTTCGAATAACTCTTGTCAAGGAAATTCTACTTGTATTGTTAATCCATTAACAGGTGCACAGATTTGTAAATGTCCACCTGAACGCTATGGCATTTAGTAAGTAATGAAAAATTCAAAAGAAAAAGAAGTTGACATTTTTCTCCTTAGCGAATTGTACGATTTGAATTATTGTGATATAATAATAAGAACCTTTGCTTTTATAAATCTGCTTCCGAAAATGGATCATTGCAATCACTGTAGAGCTTGAATATGAACATGTACATGTAGATGATTCAGAGGACATTGTTTCAACTCATAGACGTATTTTCTAGGATAAACCTCATCATCATCTTTTCAACCAATTCTCTAGAAGGGCTATAGATAGTTCGTATGTTATTCTAAGGTGAAATTGAGATTCAGGATGGTGCACGATTACATTTCAACATTGTATATAATAACAGTTAATCACACGGTGACGATAGAATAAAAAATATTTTTATGGTACAGTATGACATACTACCCAGTGACGGATTCCGTATTCCGATCTGTCAACTGTCATCATCATCATCACTCGTTTATAATGACTGTAAGGCTGACCGTTGATGACTGTAAATTCAGTCTGAAGCCTTTATCAACATTCATTTGAGATGGACTTGAACATTCTCTTATATCTATACAAAACTAACAATAGAATGATAAAATTATTTCTGTTAGTTGCGAAATTCTATCACCTTGTGGCTCCAGTCCATGTAAAAGTGGCACATGTCAAAATATAAATTCGACCACATTTCAATGTACATGTCAACCCGGTTTTACTGGTAAGCAATGTTCATCTAATATTTAAGTATATGATTTATATTTCTTATTTTTTTTTAAGGTAACACATGTGACACACCATTTGATGTTTGTACTTCAAATCCATGTAAATATAAAAGATGAGTCAAAATTTCAGTAGATCTATTTCGATTATCTTAGGTACTAATGGCGGAACTTGTACGAATCTCGGTGATGGATTTTATACTTGTGCATGTTCGGTAGCATTCACAGGTGATGGAATTGATTTTTCTAGAACATTATTTAAAGTTCTTCTCTCGTTTTAGGTTCCAGTTGTGAAAGTCCACTTTGTCTAACAAGTAGTTGTTTTAATAGTGGTACTTGTGTTATTCAAAACAATACTCTAACTTGTAAATGTTCATGTGGATTCACGGGTAGGAGATTTTCTAATTTATGAACAATTTCGAAGTAGTTTTATTCAAGGATCTCGATGTGAAACTCCATTTGATATATGTTCATCAACGATATGTCAAAATAATGGTACACGTATACTGAATACAACAGGATGTCAGTGTACATGTTTATGTTCATCGGCATTTACTGGTAATCTTTGTCAATCATCAATAACACCAGTTAATAGAACTTATCCAGGACAAATTATTATTCCTATAGATCGACCAGGAGGTAGATAGAAAAGGAAATGCAATTGAATTCTTTTATATAATCTTTTTTTTCAGGTTCATCATGGGAAACTATTTTACAATGTATTGACCAAGTTTGGAATAGTTTGAATGTTTTACTCGGTAAGTATCCTATAGAAATCAATACTTTAACTTTAATGAATCGAACAAAGAAATTCTTTTCATTCTTAAACTTAGTTTCTTTGAATGTGAAAAATATTATGTAGTTAGTAATATCGAGTTCTTGTATTTCATCATTTGAGTGTCTCATTAATAGGAACAAACCAGATATGAATCGGATAGTTGATTCGAGACAAAGAGTTATTAATTGTAATTTTCTAAAACTGTGGCCCGACTGTTACTATTGAAATTTTTCACCAACACTATCTAGTATAGACAATTATTGCTCGGTGTACTAATTAATTCACGACGATTACTTTTTGAATATGAAAGTCTTAAATTTCATATTATTTGATTCACATGTAAATGAAAAGAGATACGGTTGAGACACCGAACAGATAATCTAATGACGAAAAAAGTGTTGGTTAGTCTAAAAACAACAGTCCACTTAGACATTACATTCTCATACATGGAATCACAATGATTGTTTAGAATAATCAACGAATAATATAAGAATTGACGAATCAGGATGAATGATATTTTCGTCATTCAATACATGTATATGCATCAGTAATAGCGATGAACATTTGAATTGAATAAATAGCACACATATTCATACTTATTATGTTATATTATTATTTTAGTATGTAATTCTCCATTTACACTTGTAAATCCAACAACGTTCTATCCATATTGTTATCAAATAAATCAACAATCATCACTCGTTACTCAATTGAATGCTATACAAGATTGTAGTGATAAGTCAGCGCAACTTGTTTGGTTTCAATCAATTGGTGAACTACAACAACAATTAATTCCTGCTCTATTTGCTCGTGGTTTAGCTCGAGGTTCTATATATTATTTTCAATCTATAATATAAAACTGTTTTACTATTGCAGATTTTTGGACGAGTGGACTATTCAATACAGCATTAAATCGATGGCAATGGTTATTGTCAAATAATAATACTCGTATTGACATTGATTCATCAATTTTAACACAATATGGAATCAACCTTCTAAGTAACATCCACAATAATCATTAAAGAAAATAGTCATACATAACATTTCTTTTGTTTTTTTTTGTTTTTGAAAAAATTCTCTTCAGATGGGCAATCTCTTCATTATTCATTTGCTCTCGTATCTAATCAAGGTTTAGTTTCAAGTTCTTCATCTGAAACATATTCATCACTTTGTAAAATATCCGCAACAAGATTTTTGCTAAATAATCAAACACGTTCCATTGATCTAACTTCTCAACAATATGGACTTCAAAATCAGTTAAGACAACAAAGAAAATAATTTTTTTTTTAAAGTTCTTATCGGGTCTTCTTTCTCTATTATTGAACAATTCTATTTAGAACTCAAGTCATTTTTTACAATTTTAATTATACTATTTTTTCAACTATTCCAACAAATATTCTTATACAACAACCAACAGCTGCACAATATGCAGCTTTGTGTGGTGCTATTGGTAGTCCATCGACTTCTGTTGATCCATATATCATTGATATTTGTGGCTATTTTCCTTCTATCACTGATGGAAATATTCAAAAATTAATGCAAGGAATATCTTCCTACTATACATCTCATCGAATAGCAATGTTTTCAAGTCGTAAGTTAGAACAAATGAATCGAATTTTTACAATAAAACATTCGGCATTCTTTTCTAGAAACTTACAATGCAATACCATTAAGTGTTGCACATTATGTAACAATATCTGGGAATTTAATGACTCAAATACGTTTTATAATAACAAGTCAATCATCGATTATTCTCGGATCTAATATTGAACCGTTAGCATCAATAAGTGATATTCTAAATACAATAGATTATTCAGTTTATCAACAGTGCGTTCCTTATATATCGTTAAATATTCTTTTACCATTAACATTATGTATTCCATTCAATGAAATTTCATTATGGACAAATCTTATTGCAGCTGCAGTTTCAGCAGCGACAGGTAAGATTTTCAATTGATGCATTCTTTACACATCGAACGTCTCAGCTCAGTTCTTGTCTCTGAAATCAATGATATCGTAATATTTAAATGCATTGTTTCTTTTTCAAGGACAATCAAGTGTGACAGTGATGTTGAAGGGTGTTCAACCAGGTGTTACATCAACAGGGTATCACATATTATTTTTTTCGTCTAATTTTCTTTTTCAAATAAGATCATACTTAATTAGAGCACCAGCCAATATTGCATACTTTTTAATTACTATCAATGGCATGACATATAATAAAACAATAAACAGTAATTTAGCATCAAATCCAATATTGATTTCAACCATAATACAAGCAAATAATCAACTATTATGTCTTAATCAGACACAAATACTTCCAGCACAATCTAGTATTAACAATTTTTATGTTCCATGTCCTATACCTCATATGTAAGTAAGAATAAGTTCTCTATGAAAATCGAGTATCTTTTTGTTTTGTGATGATAAAAGGCACCGATTTTAAAACACAAGAAATTCATTTTCTCAAAGTTTTCTAAGAAAACATTATATCACACGGATATTTTTATTGAATAACTAAAATAGATCATCATCGATGTGTATCTATAAGTGATCGAAATTTCAATAATCTTTGGTTCTTATCCAATTATTTCTTGTCAAACGATTATCCATAGTCAAACAGTTAAATACAACATCAACGATCTATTTTCTCGAATGACTTACTTTATCTCACCGTATGAAGTAATATGAAACTGAGTTGTACGAGTCTGGCAAACATTTAAAAAAAACTTGTTAAAATTTAACATAATCAATGGATACAAAGGTTTCTATTCAATGGATTTTTCATTAGAAAAATTATACTTTTCTGCGTAATATGGTTTGACGAAAGAACTATTCATATTGTGAATCATGTTCTATGTTCTCTTGTGTATCTCAGATTTGCAACAAACTGCATATATATATCAACTCATGCTAGAGTATATATTCATCCATTTAGACTTCAAGGAAAATTGAATAATGCATTGCAACAAGCTGGCATTTATACGTTTAATATGACAATATTCGGTATTGACGAAGCAGTTGATAGTCTTGGGTAAAATTTGTTTCAATTCATTTTTTTATTACGAATTACTTTTGTTTTTGTAGAAAACTATACCGAATACCAAATATATACATTCAACATCAGAATGGAACATGGCTCGATGGTCCATTACAATTAAATAGTCAATTGTATCAAATCTTAATATCAGTTCAAATGCAACAATTAATAACACGTGTCTATCTCTTGTCCAAGGCCTATGCATATTTTTATCCGAATCAATTAACAGCAAACGATCAAGATTTTTTACAAAGATTAATTTTAACAGTATATAACCAACAAAGTAATGAAAATGATGATATAAAAAAGAATTCAACAATGATTAATCATTATAATTAAACTATGTTCTTTTTTTTTCTTCTATCTTAGATTCAATAACGGGTAACAACGTACAAATTTTACTACAAGATCCATATTTGAATATAACTTCATTAACAAAGATTCAACGAATTTTTGCATTTGTATTTTATAATGATCAAGAACTTGATGGACGATATTTATCATCTTTAGTATTGTCACGATCTCAATTCATTAGTCCATTTTATATACAAATACCATTAACATTTGTATCAAACATAATTCCTATTAATGTAGCTAGACAACGTGATATACAAGAAATAACATTCACTGGAAAAGTAAGTCGAACATTAGCACAAGCAGCATTAATTGATTATTGGCAAAATCCGATTCGACAAGGAATAACAAATGCTTATGTTTTTATTGTAAACTTACAACAATATCTTGTCTACTCACGAAAGTAATATGGGAAGTTTTTTTCTTCTTCTTCTATATTCTCTTTATTCTTAAAGTCAATATTATACAACCATTCAGTATATGGTAACAACATCAAATGGATATAGTATTCCAAGTGCATGTTTTAATCCGAATTTAGTTCAACCACTAAATGGTTTATGTAATGCACCGAATAATTATGTTGCACAAGTACCATCTAGTTATACACCATCGTTTATTGATCTACGAGGAAATTATTTAAAAGCTGATCTTGATAAAGATAATTTTCAAGCATTGCTTACATCGGCACTACAAAGAACAGGAATTACTAGTACAGGTATATTGATACAGTAAAATATGCATAAATTTGAGTCATGGTCTCATATATGTTAATCTATGCTTTAGAATTTACGAAATAAAAGTATTGAAATTTGAGATCATTATAAAACAATTAGAGGTGCACCAGATCCTAGAATAAGTTATCAAAGATGACATATTTTCCTCATGAAGGATGCATTTATTTGCCGATTTCTTATTTGGAGCAAGACCAGATTTTTCCGCTCTATCCAAAACTATACTGGGAATTTGCGACACGTTAAATAAAGATTTCGAATTTACATAAAAGTTCTAATTTCGAAATTCTTTTTCCATAAAGTCCTGTCAAACCCAATTCAATTAGAGAATTGTTGTTTTTTAGTAGCCGAAATTCGCCAAGAGCGTCCAAAACTGACATAAAAAAATGATGTCAGATTAATAACTCTCAACCCTGGGTATCTGTTTTTGCAAACAGGGTATAACCAATTCCAGTCAATTCCTTGAATTTTCAATGAAAGTTTTAAGTATTTCCAGGATTCAGAGTTATTGATCTAGCATCAATTTTTAATGTCAGTTTGGACGCTCTTGGCGAATTTTGGTTACTAAAAAACACAATTCTCTAATTGAGTTAGGTTTGACAGGACTTTATGGAAAAAGAATTTCGAAATCTTTATTTAACGTGTCGCAAATTCCCAGTATAGTTTTGGATAGAGCGGAAAAATCTGATCTTGCTCTAAATAAGAAATCGGCAAATAAATGCATCCTTCATGAGGAAAAAATGTCATCTTTGATAACATGTTCTCGGATTTGGTGCACTCCTAGAAACAACAATGAATGAAAAACACTAGAAAAATCTCATCTGAATTTTTCCTATTCTCACGACTATCTGTCGTGTACTATGTAGGATTCATATAGAATAGATTAATTTTTATATAGAAATAAAAATATCTAGAACGAATGTATTGCAGAGTCGTTCAGTTTCAGTACTGCATAGAATGAATAATTGTATGTTTCCAATTTAAACAATAGAATTTGCCTATAACTACCATGTCCAGTCTACTTAATTTATATTTGTGTACATGGATATCACGACAAAATTTGTGTGAAAAATATTTCTAAGTTAAAATTTTTACTTTTCTGATGAGAGATCCATGCTATATACGTGTTGAATATTCATGAATTGTAATTAATTGAATACACTTCTTTCTATTATTGGTATAAATACTCAATGTAATGTTTATTTAGTTTCATCAATATCAGTTGAATCCCGATATGGTTTAGATATGTCATTAGTAACAAGAGTTTATTATATAGTTATACCTAATCAAATAGTTACACAAGAACAAATACAAACTCAACTACAAGTAAATCCTTTGTATTTTTTTTCACTGATTCTATGTAAATAATATTTGTTTTTTGTTTCTAGTCAATATTTTCAACAATGCAACCAATAAAATATGATTTGTATCCAAGTGGACAATTATCGGTTGTCCAAAGTGATACATTTCAATATATCGCTAATGTTTCATTACCGTTGACAACTTTAACACGTCAAGATATTCAAAATTTCTTAACTTCATTTAATAGACGTGTGTATAGATGTTGTTTTTTTATTCTTACGTTGTTTTTATTGCCTATGTGTCTTTGTGTTTTTGTAGAATATGGAAACGCAGATATTGTCTATGCAGAATCACTCCATGCAAATCAAACTCGTTTTTATCTCGTGGTAAAAGAACACACAAAATTCAACTATTTGTTTCGTGATAAATGGTATCGGTTTTGTTTTAGTTTCTCAATGGTACACAAATATTAACTCGATGTGATTTTTTCTTATATTATCCTGGTGTATCAAATGTTGTTAATGGAACAAGTGGCCTTAATAGTATCTATCTGCAACGAAACGTTTTTGTTGCTCAACCAGATGCACTTGCCGATGGTCTTGCATATCTGTGGACAATTCAAAATCCAGGTATTCAACCAGGAATGTTATATGTTGAATTACAAAATCAAATACAATATATTTGTTCAGGAGGGTAAATTGTAGTTAGTTACTTTTTCATTAGAATAGCGAACAGAGAATTTTTCATTGACAGACAAAAATCAGTTCGAGTCGATTATATTGTTCGTAGTCTATCGTCAAGCATTAATATCAATGAATTAATTCCACCATCAAATTCAGCATTCGACCAACTTTATGGAAAATATGTTAATGTAGGTTGTTTTTCGTTCAAAAATAGAAATAGATTATCGATGCAATTTTATTTTGCTTCTTTTTTTCGATTCAAAGACAAGTCAATGTGTTTCTTATCAAGCGTATTGGCTATATTTAATTGAACCACGTCCATCGAATGTTTTAATTCAATCTGCGTTAGAAAATGCATGGCGTCAATCGAATAGTAAATTAACATGATTCGTATTTGCCTAGCATTTATCGATCGTTTGATATTTCTTTTAGATAATCTACCAATTAACGTTTCACCAGATCTCTACTTTGACTCATCATATTTAACTCTGAATAAGTAAATATGACGTATTGAAAATATTAATATTTCTTCTCTTTTCTTGTAATTATATTGCAGTCAAACATTAACACGTATAACATATACAATTAATCTTAACGGTTCCGATTTATCTTCATTAAGTGTTACACAACCATTATTGAATTCAATTTCATTATCAAATATTTATACAAATATTCCGTACAAGAAATTTTTGATCTACATTTATGCAAGTCAATTAAACTTATCCAGTCCAACGACTTTGTCTATGATGAATCAAGCATTACGAACTAGTTGGTCATTAGCTAATAGTAATCTCTTTTCAGCAGACGATGTTTACATTCCATCGATTAATACAGTTTTATTGAAGTAAATATATAGTCGTTGTCCTTTCAACATAAATCGAATAGTTCTTCAACTAGTATCTCATTAGTTCAATTCAATTATGTGAGAGCAAATTTTTAAATTGATTTATACGTAGCTACATTTTTGTTCTTTACAAATATTGAGTTTCATTTGTATTAACTTTGATCGATCGATCTGCAATAATCCGCAGTGCTTCATACATGTTTCCTAATGAAAAAAAAATACTCGAGTCTTGAAAACTATTTGCATGAGTTTGTGCTACTTGTTTGAACACAATATTTTAATCCGAATGGTTATAGATTTTTTTCTTGAGTAATTACTGTTATGAAAATATTACACGAAATACATAGTAAATCGTTGTTTATTCGAACGTGTAGAATCTATTTTTACAATTATGAATTTAATTGAATTATTCTAAGATGTTAATTGTTTCAATCAACTGACAGAATGTATAAACATTTATTGTCATTCAGAATTTCGTTCAATTGATCTCTCCCAATTACGATTAGAATTTGAAGATATACAAAGTGATTGATACTCTGAAAAACAAAACAATAGCTAATCATCTAGTCATATTAGTTTTTATCGAACAAGTTTTATTAAGCATTTTCATGTATGCAACCAAATAACATTGATGCATTTAGTAACGGACAAACCAGAGTTGATTATATGATTGGTTTACGTTCTGGTGATATTGGTGATTATTCTCAACCATCAGAAAGACTCTATACGCAAATATTCAATCAAACAGGTTTACAAACATTAGTTTATACACGTTATATATTGGGATATACGAATGGTATCATGACTAATAATAATCAAACATCTAATTTACCATTCTACTATCGAACTGGACCATTTTTTGGAGTAAGAGTTTAATCGAATCTAATTTAGTACGGGTATTTTATCGTTTGATTCTATACATTGTTTAGATTGATTGGTGGATTATCATAATTCTTCTTGTTGGCATAATAACTATGTTGTTAATTATCTGTTTAATTTGCTATGTATGCTGCCGACGACGGTAAGATTGAAATTTGTATTTCATTTTTTTTGTTATATTTTAAACGCTTCTGAATTAACGCCATTGCTTATACTTACATCTAAACAGATCAACAAATACTTTGCATCATGAAATTTATAATTCACCGATGAGATCAAATGATAATGTTAATCAAGAAAACAATAGTTATTCTGGACGATCAGTACCATCATCAGTTATAATGGTTGAACAAGAAAGTGGTACAGTACGGCCAGATTTACGAGTTCGACGCTTATCAGAACAAGATTGGCCACGTTTTTCTGCATAAAATGCTTATGAATTTACTAATTATATGTTTTATTTCAACATCTGCTTCTTCTTCTTCTTCTTTATTTTTCTCTCTCTAACTACGATCAAGTCACGATGAATTATAATAATAATTGTAATTTTCTGCTTTATTCTTATAATTAGCTCCGAAAAAAATCCATCGTCTGTAGTTATACATGATGTTCAACATGTACCGAATGATAATCCTGTGTATGGTACACGTGCTATTCCTTTATCACAATCGAAACAAAAACATTCAGTATCAGTTATCGATTTACAAGATCAGCCGTCAACGATTGAATTTCGTCGACCAAAACGAACAACAAGATCAATATCACCGTCGAATAGTTTTCGTTATATTCTACCATTCAATTCTCATCGTTCGCAGAAGAATACAAATATTGAACAAACATCACTTGGCAACAGACAAAATGTGCCAATAACAATAACGAAAAGTCCAATGTATGATCATGAGTATTTATAATTATTTTACATAGAAAACAATATTTTACTTATTGTCAATAGACAGAACAACAAAATCATGTGTTGTTTTTTCTGTATTTGTATAAGAGGAAAAGAAAAGAAAAGAACAGAATCAGAGAAATGGAAAAATAGATGGAAGCATATCTTTTTTTCATTCATCCCTTCTTTTCTTTATGATTTAAATAAAACAATCTATTTGATCAGTATTAATTTATAAATTATTGAAAGAGACGATAAATATTCGACATTGAAAATGTTAGTTTTCGTTTTTTTTTATTGGATTTTTGATAATATGTCGAAATTTGATCGTGGACATATTTACAAAGAAAATGCATGATTCTTCATTGAGTATATTACTGAACAAAACAATGTCATTTTTCTTCTAAGACAGCGATTATTAAATACTTCAGTAGTAGTGATCTAATGAATATCATTGCAGCTGTTCACCGACTGTCGAGAAGACACGGTCTGAATCTTAATCAATAAATGTTTTCCGTACGGCAACCCATGAGAATCAATGCAGTGCGTATACCGATCCGCCAGTTTCTAATGGATTATCTGCCGGTGAAACATCATTTCCGACCGGAAAATGGTAGGAAATTGAAAGGCAGAATCAGTTGGTCTGCCAATGAACAACAACATCTCACATTTTTTAATGTGTGTTCGCTAATATTCAGAAACAGCCAGAATCAAAGTTTTACATGCCAAATAATTCAAACAAGTAATGAATCTAGATAGAATGAAATTAGCTTAAAATATTCAATACGATGGAACTACTCTTATTTATCTAAGTGGGATAATGTCAAAAGGTTCATTTATTGTGAAAATAAAAATCTTCACCATATGTTAACTTCGAATGCACAATCAGGAAGTAGTTCTTCCGTGTTTCGATTTGAGATACGATCTTTCATCATGTATGTATCAATAATTTTTGTCACGTACGATGAAAGGGTGGGCAAAAATGTCTACCGTATGTAGATGAAAAACTCCACTTAACTTATTATGTTTTATAAAAGTAATGAATAGGGAATATCAATGAAAAATGAATCTCAAAAACTCTACATACATAGTTTGACTCGGAAATAGGAGATTTGTAGACAAGTATAGCTATATGACTAATTTAGATTTCGTCTAGAAAATACTGATAATTGTTTAGATTAGTTAAACGAAGTAGTGTCAAAAGTTGTAGACGGATTGTAAAATTTATTTCACCTTGACCTTGAAGTTGTGTCTATCAGTTAAAATAAGAGAATGCATATCATTGTTTTCTATCTACGATTTAATTATTCAGTTATTATCTGAAATATGTTTCTTACCTTGTGTTGATCGAGATTTTCACGACCTCAATTAACTTTGAAAAAGTCGTCATTTGTAGATTCAAGGTCAAAGTGAATACTAATTGAAAAATTGAACATCATATGGTATCTTGAGTGCTAATTTGAAATTGTTTTATTTTTAATAAGTTTTTATATTAAGGATTTTTATCCTTTTGATTTCTTTGCTTTAAAAATTCGTCGAAATTTTTCATTACGATGGATTGTGTATATATTCTTCTCTTATCGAATGCATAAAGATGAAATAATTTTATATGATCAATAAAAGATACTTGTATGTAACATTCAATTTATGTATGATAAATATATTAGTTTACAAATACGTATAAAAAAAAATAATTCATGGAAAATAATCAAATTCTCTCAGTACTAACATTCAGAAAACCATATGGATCTGCTTGTTTGCTTTCTCTTTCTTGTAGACGTTTAGATTCTTGAATATCTTGAATAACCGGCCATATACAAAATCCCTACAGTAGAAAGAAAATTATACATGTAGAGAATACCAATCATTTTCTTTTTCTTTCGTACGATTAAAATACTTACAAATAAAATAAGTGTACAAACAGTAATTGTCACAGATAGGACGACAACACCGACAATAACGACTGGTATTGTCATGGTGTTTTTCCTCTTGTGAATATTTGTTTTAATATATATATATATATATATATATATATATATATTCGACTTCAATATCTATATAATTTTGTTGAAAAAATAGATTGATGCATGATAAATAAAAAAATACTTTCGCTGCATGTTCCAAGATTTTTTTTTTCTTTATTTAAATAATTAATCATTCAATGACATTTTTTTTTCTTCGTAATGTCGAAATACAAAAAAAAAATAGTTCTATTGCTGTTTAAGAAACTACTTCACGCTCACGTGTAATAAAGAAAATAGTAAAAAAAGAATAAAGAACAGAACGAATAGATTACCATAAAACTTTCTTTTTCTCTCTATGCTTGCGTTCATTTTGAATAAATATGATGATTTACATGGCAACGATTACATCAAATATTTGTCAAAGGAAAATTGAAGTCTTTTATGAAGGTTATAGAAATTCAAAAATACAACGAATCGATGATAGGATAAGTAAAAACATAGTATAGTATACGCAAATACGTCCCGTGATTAACAAGTTTCTACATTGAGTGCTTCAGATAATCGTATTAGGATGAAATACAACATAAACAAGAGAAGGCTTCTTACTGAGAGGCCCCAGTGAAAATGATTTTTCACTCGACTAAGCTGTAGTAAGATTAGTAGAAGCAAAGATAGAAGGAAAACAACTACTTGTTTCAGTTTTTGTCAATAAAATCAGATAGAAATGGACGCGTAGAAAGATGAAAATTCCATTACCTATGACGTTCGTAGTTATTGCCTAATATTTTTTCGAAGATCTTCAAGTATTCAACTAACAGAAACATTTTCTTCAGCAAATATCGAATTGTTACAAAACTTGATCTTGCTGACTGCAATACAAGGTACAAACTGGAATAGATGATGCAATGTTTCATGGCGGCATTATTTCTACCTGTTAAAATGTTTTGGTAATGCAACTATTCTATAGGATGTTCGCAAGAACTGAATTTAATATTGCCACATGAATGGTTAGATGTCTTTGTAAATATTGTATGCGAAGGCTACAAACTCATCAATGTACTTATGAAATTAGAAATGAGGAAAGTGCTAGTTCAGAATTTTCAACGATTACACTGACAATTACTGATATACCACAAGTATCTCTTACAAACAATACTTGCCTACAAGGAAACTTCTCGTTTGAATCCACAAAAAGATACAGTAAGATGACAACATTATGTAGAATGGAAAACAAACCATGTAGTTAGGGGTACCACATTATCTTTGTTTTGCTTTAAAAAAAGGAACGCTTATCTACCACTCCTATGTCTAGTCTCATTCGGTTGTTAGTCTGACTAAATTTCTGTTCAAATCAGCGGAAATTTGCATTAAAGCATTATTGTCTATGCAATAACACGATCGAAGATTCACAATGCTGACAGTATATGTATTTACTAGCGTTGTAAATAGATGAGTTATTTATAACAACTATCGCTACTACATTTATCAATGTCATGATACCTTTACAAAAAAAAAAACGTTTTACATGAACACTTACAATGATTTTATCGAATATGTTTGTAAAAATCGAAACAGTCGAATGTTGATTGATGTTTATATAGACCTTATGGGGGCGATTCTCATACTAGAGACGGAAACAATTTTATTAAAATAAGTTTTTAACTCAGGTAAACATCGTGCCTCGAAACTCAATAGGACTCTTCGGGTGCAATTATCGACGAGCATTTGTCGTACGTTTTTTAAACCATTCGTTGAATGTAAAAAGAAAATACTACATAGTACTAGGAGAAACAAACAAATCCGTTACTTCTATAGCGTAACACAGCTGTTAGATTGAGGACTGTCTGTGGTACGTTGAATTCAAGATAAATGATCTGTTTTCAGGGGAAACAAATGTTCCAATTACTTATCATGATTCCATCCTCTTGTAGTGTACAATCGACAATGAATGCATTTTCTCAACCATTATCTATCTAATTACATATGCAAAGTATCCAGAATCTAAATATTACTGTATTACAAAGTTGTACGTTCAAGTATTGGCAAGGAAATCCTATGCAAATATCTTCGAATATTGTATCGTTTAATAGGCAAGGCTTATGAAAGATTTTATTTTTTCCAGCACACATAGTTCCTAAAAGTGTTATAACTAACCTTGAGATGAGAATTCAAAGAATCCATCCATATTGATAACTAAAGTAACATGTCTTGCACACTAAAGTGATTCGTAGAACTTTATGTACGAATTGATCTGGAATTTTTTGGTGTCCTATGTATAGAGTTACTGATCTAGTATAGTAAGATTAGCAACATGAGTTATTTCAGATAAAATAAATTCAACAGAAATCAGCATACAATCCACTTTTGTCTTTCATAAAAGTATCCATTGAAAATGTCAAAAGGATTATTTTGCGAAATATGAGTTAAGAATATAGGGATACGAAAAAAAAACAATTTGTCATTTTCAATGGATACTTCAAGCAAGCTGATTGAGGGTCATATGTTGAGACTTGTCTATTATTTGCTTAATAAAATAAAAGTATATCTTATATCATTAAGATATCATCCTTGAAAATCTTCTACAAACCTTTACTATTACATGATGAAATATTGGACAGTATTTGTATACGATTTCTCCATTGATACATGAAAATCGAAGAGGAAAATTACTTGAAATTGTAATACAGTAATATTTAGATTCTAGATACTTCGTCTATATGGATAGATAATAATAGAGAAAATATATTCATTGTCGATTGTACACTACAAGAGGAGGGAATTCATCATGATAAATAATTGGAGCATTTATTTCCTTCGAATACAAGAATAGTCTGAGGAATAATAAATAGATTTGGTTCTGATGCGTCATTATATAACAGATCATTTATCTTGAATTCAATGCGACGCGAACAGTCTCCAATAGAACAGATGTGTTAAATTATAGAAGTGACGGATTTGCTTGTTTTCCCTACATTACTGATACTTTCTTTGTCCACTCCATGAATGACTAAATAAGAAAGCAACAGAGCATTGGGAATTTCGAGTACTAATAAGATAGATAACTTCTGTTTCTTACGATTGCAAGCAAATGTGAAAGATCTTAGAGAAAAACAAGATATCTGTGAACAATTATTACAATATATTGCAATCAATTGACTTCGTAGCAAATGATACTCGTTCATATAATAAATTTACTTTCTGAAGTGCTTTTTGTTTGTTAAAATATTTGTCGTCATTTGCATTTATTTAATGAGTTTTTATTAGAAAAAAGTAAAATTTTCTTGTCAATGTGACTACATTCTACATGTACATTTTAAAATTCTTTAATATATGTAAACTTAGATAAATTACCTATTGGTAAGTGCATAGCAATGTCTCTCGTTTACCTCTGTCTCATTAAAAACAATACTGAGAAGAAAGCAATGCATCTGTCATATGATGTGATGTTGCTCAATGTTATATATCCATCATTTAAGAAATAAGACACTATTTTGAAAAGACAACTGTGTATCATAATATGTCCGATGTCGATCCAATAGTTCTTGCACCGAAAGTTAATTCGCGAATATATAATGCCTAACTGAAAGTCGTTGTGTTTTATTTTATTAATTGAATAAAAAACATCAAGGGTTCTTGTCCAGATTTGTTATTATGTTTCCCTATTTTTCTTTTTAAATGAACAATAAAAATGACAAAAAATAACTTGGTAAAACTACAGAATGCTATGCGTAACATACGGTTTTATTTAGTTCTACAAAAGAAATAAAAATAGGATTGTCTGAAACAATCCATCGATCATTCATTTGAGTCACATCTACACCACTGAGATAATTACATCTTGGCTTCCAAGCTACAATAGACAAAAGAATATTCATATGGATAAAAGAAAATAATTAATTAACTCACTTGATCCAAACCAACTACCATCATTCATAATTTCAATACCTTGCATAATGTTATCTGTTTTATCGAATTTCACATTTGTATAGATTATACATATATCGAATTGATTTCTCTCGAATGCATTCATCGATGGACCAATGCTTTTCGATGTAAACTTCGAAAAATAAATAGCCTTCATAGGATGTTGAGGATTCATCAGCTACAGTCAACATCGTTGTTCTATCTTCATTTCTGATTTGATTTTTACTGCTAGATATAAGGCCATGAATAACAGTAGTTATTACAAGAACG
Source organism: Rotaria macrura (assembly GCA_900239685.1). Classification (NCBI taxonomy): domain Eukaryota; kingdom Metazoa; phylum Rotifera; class Eurotatoria; order Philodinida; family Philodinidae; genus Rotaria; species Rotaria macrura. The sequence goes on along the minus strand of OENT01000063.1, from coordinate 107,320 downwards.
AATAAGACATTGATGATCATGGTACTATGTGTCACGAACAATAATGAACTTGTTCTTGCAAGCATTTTTATATCGAAAAATAAACTAATCATTCAGTAGAAACTGGCATTTTTCTTATGGCTAATTGTTTTAGAAATAGAAAAGAAAAAGCTGATAAACTTGTCCATTGTTTGTATACGTTGAAGATATTCACTCATCATTGTCAGTCCAATCAAAAGAATTTATTGAATTGATACATGAGAGCGATGTATTATCATGAATGAAAATTAAAGATAGAATATCGACTACCAAGGTTATTTGAAGATCGATAATTTCTAAAAATAATCTTGATTGTTTTCTTGTGCTGATAGTTCTCAACGTGATCAGTCAAAGAAATGTTTATCATAATTGTCTGTTTGATGGATACATGAATGCACTAAATAGTAGTCTGGTATTGATATGTTGAATAGATTCTTAAAAATCTATAGTTCATTGATTGTGGTCGAATACTTGAATAATCATCGATCGATTGAGCATTACCCAGCATTGTAATAGAAACGTTTCTTGTACAATGGTTTCTGTTTTTTCTTTTATTACATAAATTTATGACTATTTCAAAGTATCTATAACTCGCGCAGTCTCACTATTAGACAAACGATCGAGTTAAGCAGAGTCAACAATTTATAAGTTTTTAAATTATTTTGGTTTTTAGAAAAAACGAAAAGATCTGTAATTATAATATTTAATTAGAACATGTAACTGTAAATATATGTTGAAGTTTTGTGATAATTTTAAAGCATGTTTGTCCTAGACAACATTATTCATCGATCTGTGATTTATGTTTTCCTTCATGGTTGTATTTCAATCTCAATAACACTCCAGAATGATGTTTTACCATTTCAATTAACATTCTTCTAGCTTATATATTGCTTTCGGTATGATGCTACTCCGATTAACGGAGGATTTCAGAGAATATCTACTATGACATGCATCTCTGTAGAATGGTTGGTTTGCTCATGTATGTATTCATATGATTTCTGAAAATCAAGTGCTGCAGATAATTAAGGTGACAGCAGTGTCATGATGTAAAAGTACTTGGCAAATAAAGCTCAAAAGCTTATCATACAAAATAAAGGAATTGGTGAACGGTTGTGTAGGATTTTAATAATTCATTACTTTATGACAACAAAAACATCCATCACTTCTATGTTTACTGGTCGATTATGATAATCTACTGGATGCCATGCACTATTTCAATATAAGATAGTGAAGACTTCTTTACAATAGAATTTGTCTTCAGTGAACATCGGCAACACTTTTGAAAAAGCTGTTCATCTATGACAGATATCGTACATTTTTTTATTACAAAATGTATTAGATTTTGTAGAAAATGATAAGTTTTATTACACCTCAAATGATATGGAATCATTTGTACTTTTGTGAATTTTTAGTTGACAACAATGTTGTCACCATGTTCAAAAGTGTTTGAAAACAGGAACTCAAATAAAAAAAAGACAATCATTTACTCAATATGCAATAACTTAGAATGTTTAAATTTAAAAACAAAACTTTATCACGCATGATTTAGTTCTAACAATCATTCATTAACTAATCTTAATACACAATTCATAATCAATGAATAGAATGCATAGATGAAAAACGAATCACTTGAATTTTATCTAAACGAAGTTTTTAATAACAGTCCAAGTCGTAAAACAAGATTTATATTTATCATAGAGAAATATTTCTTCAGGCATAAGACAATTCTTAACGGCAACAAAAATTATGCTATCGAACTGAAGCCTTGTTCTAAAAAGAAGTTATATTGCCTGTACATATAAAGTTGCTTATGATAAAAACAAAAAGAACTATTGTTGGATAGTAATCAAATATGGCTCTTTTTCTTTTATTCTCTTTCTTTCAGCAACGTGACTGATATTTCAGCGTTCGTTAAATCGAACGATCGATTTCGACGACGCTTAGAAATGTGACTGGAATAAATTATTCGTTTTCATATTATTTTCTACGTTCCGTCTATTTCGTACATCGTTCTTTCGGAAATCAATTAAAAACTATACAACAAGAATATCTATTAAAATCAATACCGCCTTGTTTTCTGTGAAGAAAATACATTTGTTTTTGAAAGAAAATCAAGCTGTTTGCTATAATGTCAGTTGAAATATTTGTTGATGGCATCTGTGAACTAGATGATGAAACGATTCAAAATTATTTTTCACGCTTTAATTCTACTATTATAAAATACGAATCTCATCGTCGTCGTGCAACTAATTCGTGTTGTTTTGCTTTAATATCATTTGCATCATCCTATGCTGTCAATGTTGTTCTTCGTCAAAGACCACATTCAATCGATTGCTATCCGTTATTTGTCAAACGATTACTTCCATCTCACTTATGTTCATTTACTGAACGTCTTTTACCTGTATCAAGCGTATTTCTCTACAGTAAACTTAATAAACAGTTCAATAACCAAAAATTAAGAAATTATTGTGAAAGTTTTGGTCCTGTTGTAAAATTCGAAGATAATTATATGCATAATCGTATACTCGTTGAATTCGATGACTATGATTCGGTTGATAAGATGTTTCTAAATAAAAATAATTCACCGAAGAATATTGATATACACAAAAATATTTTCCCACGTGCTCAACATAATATTGAATATCGTGGAACATGTCGTAAACAACAGAGTACAAGAATCATAGATGAAAAAAATAGAAAAAGTGATGACAAAAAAGAACATTGTATCGATGATCAATATCAAAACTTATTACAAAAGACTATTCAAAACTTAATCAACTGTAAGGCTCAATTAAGAACTAAAGAAAATGATTATGTTGTTCTTCAGATGGGTAAACTTAGTTTAAAGAAAATAGAATTGATAGAAATTCATTTTAGTTACATTTTTTCTTTTCTTGTAAAAAGAATATGTTACAATGAAAGAACGAGTTCATCAATTAAATCAACTTATTGAAAATCAAAATCAAACAATGAATTCATGTCTATCATGTAAAGAACACGAAGTAACCATTAATAGATTACAAGAACTTTTAGTCAAACTTAATGAAAAATATGATACACTTCAAGCAGAATGTCAACGATTACAATCGATACGATATAAGCCTTTTGAAATTTCAAACTTCAGTATGTTTACTTTTATATCAAACTATTTTTAATTATGAAAGTATATTTGATGTTTAGAACATGATATTTCAATTCAACATCGTCGTCATTTCTTATCGACTCGATTAAATAATAATAAAAATTTTAAAAACGAAGGTTTATTTTTTTAGTAATTCTAACCTGTAAAATTAACTTCTTCTTTTGTTTCCATAGTACCAGAGAATTTTTTATCTCAATCCAACCAAACAACATCTGATTTGTCGTTTGATATGGGTAAACTTCCATATTTATGGTATTACTAATTTTCTTTTTGTTCTCTTTTCAAATAGTTATGCAACAAAAACACTCGCAACATTCAATAAATCAATCACATATTCAACAAAAGCAAATAGTTTACAACGATAGTTATGTTAAAGTCAATGATGATTGAACTATCATCTTCTCTTTCATTATTATCTAGTGTTTAGTGAAATAAGATTCTTGTTTTTTAGTCTATCTTTTTTGTGTTTTTGGACAAAAAGAAAATCCTGTTACTGAATGTTAACAACTTGTTTTTTTTTATTAGCGAACCCCAAGAAAAGCTAAAAACATTTTGAAAAAAAAATCGATAGAATGTTTTATTTGAATATCTTCAGTTGAAATTTATCGTTTCTTTTGTGCCAATTTAATCAATGTGCCACAATGAGGACATTCAAGTTGACTTGGTTCATATGTAACAGGTACTGAAGTTGATTTCCATGCTGGTTTTGGTGATTGTTGATCATATTGACGAGTAGCCTGTACTGGTATTTGAGAATTTTCGATCAGAACACGATTATTTCCACTTCGAGAACCCAACATAGCCAAAATAAAAAGAAGCATGTATAAAAGAGCTGTTGCTAACAAGGCAGCTGCCATAGCTAATTGAGCTTTCAAAACTTGCACTTTTCGACCAAGTGGTATGCCGGATTGTCGAGTATAAGACGATGCTAAATCTCTACAATTGGCATCTGTAAAATAGCATTTAGTAATATTTCCAATAAATACAGCATCTAAAACGATCAATGTTATAGCTGCAGCCGCACAAAGTATCGATATGAAAAATACGTATAATGCACATTTACGTGAACGATGACAACAAACTATTCATAAAAGAGACAACATGAAAGATTAGATTTTGATTGTTTTTTCACATACCTAATGTGAACATAGATATCCATGAAAAAGTGAATATTATTGATAGCCAAAAACCAGCATAAAGTGTTCCTTGAACTGGATTTATAACTACAGATGCTATTTCAAGACCAACAATAGCAAATGTTAAAATCATTTGTAAGAATCCAATTATAATTGGTACTACGATAGAGAATTTTGAACGCCATTGCATTTCTTTATCATAGTCAGACGTATACAAATATGTTGGTTGCATCCCGGGTGTTTTAAAAGATCGATTAAGTAAGAAATGACTTTTGTTATAAAGGTAGAGACGAAATTTCTCTTGTGTATTATAGAGAACATCAGCATCTCGAATTTCTTCATGTGTGTATACAAGTATGATATTTGAGATTTTTTTATATCGTTTTCGATTTTACTTGACAACCAAACAAAAGTGAGACTAAAAGTAATATCATATTTTTTTGTCTTGATTAAAACTCATTACTTATCCATATATAGAAGTAATCAATATGAATGTAATCGAACTAGTGTTATACGCGTGCTATAAGATAGTAGAAAAGTACTGACGATGACACGGAAGAAACATAGTGTATGACTTAATTACTTATCGACAAAAGAAAGTTAGATGGAAAAGATTAAAAAAATGTAATGTTGAAATTTTTACATGTTCGAAGATGCATTGATGCGTTGCTCTTTCTCTATCAAATAGTGACAAGGATCGAACGACACATAGGTATATGAAAAAAAAAATGAAACGTGTACACCGCCATCATGAATAAGTACCTTATTGCTTTTACGATTATTTTCTCGAACAACTTGAATAAAATGTAAAACAGTACTTTTACCTTGACTCCTTTCTTCCGAATCGGTTCATTTAAGAGTTGACTATCATAACCTTCTAAACATATCGAACAATATTTGTCTTAATATTCTATTTAGAAGTCTTCGTGTCCATGTTTACTAATATGATATTATGTTTTCAAAATTATTTATTTGAATGTTGATACAAAACTGTTGAATTTAAACCAACATTTAAGTATCGATTTAACTAAAGTATACAAACGTTTATCATAGACTGTTTTTTGTTATTTATAGCAAATTGTAACAAAAGACAAACTATTAACCAAGAAGCATTCTTTGTATAGATCTTTTAATTCGACATTGATTTCTCTTTGACTAAACCAAGAAATATGATGAAACGAAACAGTGCTTCTTCAATTGATGAAAATGATTCTTACTTCGGTACATATATTTATGAACGAAAGCATGTCGATATGACTCGTTCAAATTTACATCCTTCATCAACACTGACGAGTAATTATGTTAAAATAATTGTTATTATCGTATTACTTACTGTTAGTATAATTCTATATGCATATGAACCATCGTTAACGTCAAGTGAACAGCCTAGTTTGAATCAAACAAGAAATAATCAATCAAAAAATAATGATAATGAGGACGTAGACGATAATCCATATGGATTTCATCCATTTTATCAGGTTCATAAACGTATACAATATCAAAACCCTTCTATCAATCCTTGTTTTGATATCGATCCTAAAAAAACTTTATTAATTGCCATATTATCACGTGCAAGTAATGTTCATATACGTGAAGCTATTCGATCAACTTGGGGTACTCTACGAGATTATTCTGAAATTGAAATACGTCTTACGTTTCTAGTCGGTGTTGACGATTCCATGTTAAAACAAATTGAAAAAGAACAAGAAATTTACCATGGTAAATTTGTACTTATCTCAAATGAATAATATAAGAAACATGTGTTTTTCTCTTGTACATCATTAGATGTTATCGTAGTCAATTTACCAGAAACTTATCCTGTTGTATCGTATAAAGAATTAGCAGCACTATGTTGGAGTAAATATTATTGTCCAAGTATACAATTTATATTCAAAGTTGATGAAGATATTCATTTAAATACGCCGCTCTTAGCTCGAATTGTTGCTGAATTTTTAAAAAATGAAACACTTCCACAGATACCAATCATGTATGGTTGGTTCAGATATAAATCACAAGTTGATCGTAAAGGACGTTATATTGTTACAGAAGAAGAGTATCCAGGTTATTATTATCCACCATACACATTTGGTATCGGATATTTGTTAACAAAAGCCGGTCGTGATAATCTATGTATTCAAGCACAACGTCCACACGCAGTTACACGTGTTGGTGATGCTTACATAACAGGTATTTTAAGAGATCATGCTAAGGTACAACATGAACATTTTTACGATGTACATTTTATTTATTCAACTACTCTTAATGGACTCAATTGTCATGAATATTTTACCTACGATCCTAAACTACTTATATGCATGTCTAATCTGCATTCTGGTATTAGCGATGTAGCTGATGAATATGTTCACATATGGAATTCAATCAATAACGAGAGCGATCCGAATCAACCTTCTCGATCATTAAAAGAAACTAATTAGCTAGTTTCTTTTGAATTAGAAGAAAAAAACTGGAACACTTTCTTCATTGTTTTTCTTTGTTATTTATAGATCATGTAAGAAATATTTGATGATGAGTATATGGACAAGCAATATAAATGCTGTGAAGAGATTTCATTCATGTTACTTTCAAAAATAAAAGTCATTACAAGCAGAAAATAAAAACAAGGACAAATTTTCAACGAGAACACTAGAAGAAATGTTTGTCAAACAAATGAACTAATATGAAATAACTTGATTTGACATAGTTTTCGTTTTTATTGACCGAATTTCAGTTTTGTATTCAAATATCTACATACATTGTCGATCATCGTATGGTTAGTAGCATGAAAAGGTAGATCGATTGACTAATACAATATCATAGCTAATTTTCAAATAAATGAATTCATCACAAACAAAATCAGTGTTGTCTTTCAACGAACTTTAACATATCAATAGTGATATATATTGGTCATCTTTGATGTTTTACAAAATCTCGGTGATAATTTTATAAACACGAGAGAAAAGTACTGTAGATTATTTTCAATGAAGAACTAATTAGTTTTTTCATAATAGAGAAAAGATAAAAAGTTCCTGATTTTCAGGAAAACAAAAACTAAAGGGTATTTTATTCGATGACATGATCTGCATCATATGTTATGAAGGACATAGTTCTCGTCAAAGTGATCACAAGTTTTACTAATTCGTTTTCTATGCTTTGTCTCATTTCTCAAAACGTCTATTTTGTATCGAATATTCAAAGGACTAATGAAAACGAAATAGCAATTCGCTCGAATCCATAAATTTCTACGACAATAATAAATCATTGTCAACATGTTTTTTTTTTATTTGGGGCTTTTTTTCACTCTTACAAAAACAAAACAATACAAGAGTAGAATTTTTATTCTTCTTCTTTTAAAATAATTTTCGATCTTTCTGAAACAAACGGCATTGAACCAGGTTTGCTATTAGCACGTGCATTGGCTTCATGACGTTTTTGACTATCATGTATTGTTTTATGTTCACGTTTAGCATGATAAACATGTTTAGGTAAATGACGTTGTTGAGCAATACGTTTTATTTTTGGAAAATGTGCAAACTTTTCTTTTAATGCATCATTATATTCAAGTGTTTCAGCTTCACGATCTCGTATCTATTAATTAATAATATTCACTTTCGTACATGGTTTAATATTAACAAATAAAACAACTTACCACGCCCAATTTTTCACTGGCTTTAGCTTTCCATAATCTTAAACACATTTCATCAGAACCCGATAGAACATATTTATTATCCAATGTCCATTGAACACAACTGATATGTTGCATACGTTTCGTATGATAAATATCTCTGAACATAAACGAAAAATCAAAACCATAGAACAAACACAATAGAAATAATTATTTGATACGAACCGACTATGTCCTTTATCGGATGCAAATATACGAACTGTTTTATCATAACTACCACTAACAAATTCTTTGCCTGTTGGAGCATAATCAACATCAGTAACAGCTGCAACGTGATCTTTATGAATATTGAATGGTCGTTCTAGATGACGAATATCAAAACTGTACAAACTAGTAACAATATTTAAACAAAACATATTAATATAAATAATACATGTATGATATCATATGTACTTGTAATCTTCATTAGCTGTTGTGAATACGAATGCTTCAAGTGGATTCCATGCAAGCGTACTTGAATTCATTTGAAGTGTGATCTAGAACATGAAAGAAATTCCTAGTTTTATATTCATTGGAACATGTTTAATGATAAGACTTTTCTTAATGGTACTGATTGTCTTGTATCATAAAGTATTATACTTCGATCAGTTGCACAACTAGCAAGAACAGTAGTCTAAAATTAAAGAGAAACAATAAATTTACGATAAGTTGCTAGTGTTCAAAAATCATGATACTTCTACAATTTATTCACAGTACTACTTTGATAANACTCAAGAATTAACAAGAATTTTATTTGTACGGATTACTTTCATGACCTGGACTGAAGTGTACTTAACGTCGTTCAGTGGTAATCACAGATTCATAAATCTGATTTTGAACTGAAAAAATCTTCGTCCTTTCGACATATCTAGCAGCTACTCATATTTGTCTTTGTTTTCAATCGTAAATTCTTTTCTTATTATAATGTTTAACACTACTGTAAATTATGTATCATTTTACAATGTAATTTTAACAAAGAAAAAGACTGATTTTATCTGTTAGCACAATGAAAAATTTTTGGAAGTTAGATAGTTCTTCTTAAGAATGAAAAATTCACTTTATTCTTGTAAGTATCGATGCTAAAATTTGTTGTGGGAAAACATTTCGGCATATGATGCTCTCTCCAATTGATCATAATGTTCCTGAACGTTTCACATCATTCAAATTCATCAATGAAACTTAAAAATCAACTGTATTAATGTGACCAAATTTTACAAGTACAAATATTGATGTAAAAAATTTCTCGACGGATATTCTCAGAAAATAATTTAACTTACTTCGATAGGATTAAATTTGACTCTGGTATGACTATCAGCACCCCATTTAAATGATTGTAGAGGTTGTGCACGTTGCTCATCCCATAATGATACATTTTCACCGCTGGTCGCATATTGTGCATCCTTATAATGATGATCGATCGACGTAAACACATGCTAACAAATAATTAAATTCATTTATTTGATTCTATTCTTGAAAATTGAATTATTAAAACGTACTTTTCCAACAATGGTCATAGCTGGCACATCATAGCTATTCATGGACCATCGTTTAATTAATTTATCATTACCGACTGAATAGAAAGCACTGCCATCAGGTATAACACACATACCTCGAACAAATCCATTATGTGCTGGTACGGTTCCTTCACAAGTTCGTTGAGAAACATTCCAAATTTTAATCTAAATAATGTATTATTTTTTCTCTTTTCTCGATAGTTATCACAAACAGATTAGTTTTCAATTCTATTCAACTTACTTCACCATCACATGAACCGGATAGAAGTAAGGACAGTTGTGTAGAATGTTTAGCTAAACATTGGACACTATCACGATGTCCATCTAAGCTACATATAAATGGTCGAGCAAATATACGTTCCACTTTTACAGCGTTCATAGCACGAGTATATTCACGTGCTACTTCGAATGGATGAAGATCGGGATCATAATTTCGTTGCATTGGCACTATATCCTTTTTGGTCTCACGGACATAGTCCGCTGGATTACGACATAACATTTTGATCTTCATCTTTTCTAAAATAAGAATGCTTTCTAAGACTAATTTTAAACAAGAAAATCTAATAGATTTTTTAGGTAAAAATTTGCACAGTGAATTTGGATTGATCAAGACTGCATATGAGTCATCATTTAGAAGAATGTGTAACGCTGATTGGTCGAATAACGAATCATTTGAAAATACGATTAGCGACACATATAGAATATCCGATCTTATATATAGTTTTTTGTTTTGAATAAGGAATTGTATGCAATAATTTAAAACAAAATTTTCAAGAAAAAAATAGACAATCTAAAATTATTCCATGAGTTAATAATGTATTCGAACTATATTTGAATGCTTGTTTTTATAAAGGTTAAGTATGGATAACATATCGCGTTGTTTATTATTTTACATGTTCATATTTTCATCTGATGATTATTAGAAAAGCAATGAATAAGTTTTCTTTTTCCATTTTCAGATATTCCATTCATCTCAAGCATCATTTATTAAAATGCCTAAAGAAATCAAAGATATCAAAGATTTCCTACTTATTGCTCGACGTAAAGATGCAAAATCAGTGATTATTAAACGTAATCCTGAACATGGTACACGACAAGGCAATACAAAATTCAAAGTTCGATGTAGTCGTTATCTATATACATGTATGCTTTTGAATTAATGAATTTTATGAATAAATAAATCGTTCATATTGATTTTTTGTTTTCAAGTGATTGTGGCTGACAAAGAAAAAGCAGAAAAAGTCAAACAATCATTGCCACCTGGTCTTAATGTGAAAGAAATTAAACCAAAAGGCAAAAGCTCATAAAAACTACAAACGTTGAATTAAAAACAAAAAGAAGAATATTGTTCCATCGTTCGATTTTTTTTTCTTCCGAACTTTGTTCGATTTTAAGACAAATAAAACGAGAAAATGTTTGAATAAAATCTGCAGGAAGAAAAACCATATGAAAAAAACAGCTAACTAGAATGATTGTTCTTTTTTTGTTATCTACATTATAATAATGATCTTTCTAGATGAATTTATCGATTAATTTTCTAGTCATATTTATTTGCGCAATAATATTCGTGCCTCATAAAGTTAGCAGTTTATTTGAAGATCAAGTAGGCAAATTTGATTGGTAAGTACCAAACAAAAAAAAATAACATTCTTTTTGGTCAAGGAAATGGCACATGCATATTTGAATAGAATTATTTAAAAACAAAAGAATGTCAATGCCTCTTATCTATTAAGGCGGATAATAAATTTAGTGAAGAATAGAATCCATTGGCTTTCTTTTTCTTTCTATGTATAACAAAAGATTGTTGGCCAATGAGGTGTTTCTGCTTTGCCATGTCAATTCTAGTACCATGGGGAATAGGAGAAGAAAAGCAAATCGGAAATATAGAGTAATTCAGAAAATCAGCAGCAAAATAAAAATGCAATAACCATTCAGGCGATTCACGTGAGCTTTTTCATGAAATATCATCGAAAGTTTTTCTATTTCCCTCCTCTAGCTATTATTTTAGATGGTTAATATATATGTATGTATTTATTCTAAAGCATGACAACGTACATCGAAGACCAATGGATAAAGTTTCTTCTGAGAATAGTATGATGTTATCATGGATGTATTTATCCAATCTTTTCCTTCGGCAATTATATAAGCATTCTCTTTGCTAGGTAGATGAGAATCAATGATGAGATCGTATTGACCTCGGAATAACAAGCTTTCTACCATTGTGCCGTGACATATGGTTTCATGGTTTAGTGTTAATATCGATCAGTTGAAACAAAAGTTAGGAGTAGATTCATACCAAGTCAGAATAAAAAGCTCGTACGTATTGTTTGAATATAAATGTTATAGTTCCTATCTCATGATTTATGATTGAAAAATTATGAACAACTGTGTAAGTTCAATAGACTCACTGTATATCAATCACATACGATTCTATTATAAACCTATTATTTTATATAGTAAATCAATTCGATCTCGTAACTTGTATGTCTAAGTTGAGTTTATTTTATTTTTAAGAAACATTAATCGTTGATGACAAGAAAAAGGACGCTTGTCATTTTACTGACATCTCGATGAGATTGAAGAGGATCAAATGCAATCGATTACATCGGAAATTCGATCCTCTGATTAATTGAAATCTTAAGAGTTATTGTTTTTATTTAAGAATAGTTAGATGTTCATAAACATATCAGATGTACAGAAAATTTTTCTTAGTTTTAATACAGTTGCGTTGTTTTCTATGCCCAATCGTTTCCCCTCAAGATGATGAAATCGTAGAAAACAATGGCCTTGTAGAGAATTGAATTGATTATTAGAATGAACAGTTATTTCTTCGAGTCACAAAACATGAAGGACAGAAATTCTTAGGACATATTGTGATATATAAAGCTATTCCATTCATTTATTTTCTTACAGTTTTCATCAAGCTAAAATGGAAAATTATATACAGAGATGTTACTGTCTAGTCAAGCTTAAATATTGATTCTGAATATAAATTGTAACTTTCAATCGAATGAACATTATAAGTACACTGCTGAAAGACGTTGAAGATTCTGTTCACTGACATACGATAGTTGATGACGAGCGGACAGATACGTTGTGCAAATATTCTTAACGACCAGCTTAATCTACAGTGCAAATTTCGTTCTCGTGCGAAAAAATAAAGTAAAATAAATCGTTGACATTCATTTATGTTTATAATCTAATCGAAACAGTTGTTAGATAAAGAAACTGATTGAAAGCGACATCCGTAGAGAATAGTGTCTTTTTTTAGTCGCAGTTGTTTTGATAATGGTTCAGACGTAGATAATTGTTGAAATACTCATAGGAATAGTTCGAATGTGGTTTTTTCTTTTCTACTTATTCTACTTTTCTTTCTAGGCATCGTCAACATGTGGGTTTCATAGATAATTCTCATCAGCCTTCCAGCAGTACGAATCGTGTGATTGTTTCAAGTCGTGATAATGTTATTGCTTCGCTTGATTTATCGTCACGAAAACTAGGTAACAATCTTCTGCAATCCTTATATTTGTTATAATTAATAGAAAGTAAAAAGAGTACACGAGGACATTTTACACAGAAAACAGAAAGTCAAAATGCTATTTAACGCATGAATGGATTATTGCCGTAGGGTGTCATACATGCATTCATTCCCATGTTTGGTGAACCAGCTAGATAATTTTGTTGATTCATCATAACAGGCGAGCCAGTAACCCAACGTTGACTATAAGTAACTGAATTTTCGATCATCCTAGGACTTTGAGGAGGTGATGGAACAGGAACAGCAACAGGGACGTAGCATGGAACGGGAGACGGAACTGGCACAGGCACAGGCACAGGCACAGGACGATCGACAGGTATGGGTCTAAAAACTTCAACAGGATATGGTTGAGGCACAGGACGATCAACTGGAACAGGATATGGTTGCCGAATGTATCGTGGTGCTGGAGCAGGAACTAATTCTACTTGTCGTCGTTCGGCAATATAATACTCTGGAGCATATCCAACATGGGCATGACCACCGTGGTGACGGCGTGCATCTACCGGTGGACCAGGATAAGCACCTCCGTAGCCATAATTCGAAGGACCACCTATTCCATTTCCATACTGTGGTCCACCCATAGGATTTTGCCGATAATTTTGAAAGCCATTATAGTCACCAGCGCTTGCAGCTAGATTATCTCCCGAAAAGTTGTTTGCACCACCATAGACTAAATCTCGACGACCCGATGAGCGAGAATCAGGTCGACCATTTTTATCGAATGGTCGTTGGAACGCCGATTGCGAACCAGCATGCATCAAGCCAGATCCAGATCTTTCGACTTCATAAGTTTCATCATCGCCAGTAGATAGACGTCGTTCAATAGTTTCACCCAATCGTGATAGAGCATCGACTGTTTTATTAACGACTCGATTCATTGTGATGATTGTTTGTTTTTGTTTTGATGGTTATTTTTTGACTATCATTGATGTTACCAACGAGTAGCTTTTATATATAAAGTTAAGTGAATAATCCATCAATATAGAAAAGTTGTAGGCGGTGGGTAGGCAGAAAAGAAAAAAGAAATTGCCTTTCATGCGTGACGAATATCGACAACATTAGTCATTTTCTAGGTAGTTGATTGAATTGTATTGCGTTTTGTTTTATAGGATGGCGAAAGGTTTTCGAAGAAAATGAATATGGAAAAATTGATCGAATTATATGGTATGATCAAGAAAGTGTTATTGTCACTGGACAAGGTAGACGTGTTCGTGCATTGAGATATGCTGATGGTCTGGAAGTATGGCAATTAGCAGCACCAACAAACATAAATCAAGATTCGATTCCTAAATATTGTCAAGTCATTAAAAATCGATTTGATCCAGGTAAGCTTTTGTCTGTTACATGATTCACAAATATTATAATAAAATGTTCGCTTAATGTCTAATTATTTTTGTCAGTCTACGAAGTTTAATGAATCAGTTTTTGACATGACTATTTCTCTTCGATATTTTACTATTGACTATTCAAAAAGTAAAATATAGTTTATTAATAATCAAACAATTTTTCTCTTTCAGGTACGATTCATATTCTAAGTAATGATCTTCTATGGAGTGTATCATCGTATGGTGAAATGTTATGGTCAACTACACTTCCAACAAAGTAAATATTTCAGTTTGATTTTCATAAGACATTGATTAAATATGTTTTTATTTTTCAAGATCAACATTAAAAAATCTCTTTCTTCTATCGACACCACAATATGTTATTGTGGGAACAATTGATACGAATGTCAATCAACTTCAAGTAACGTATTATTCAAAACAAGATGGTGCTCAATCATTTTCTTCTTCTATGCCATGGTCATTTAATTTTGATGATAGTAGAAAGTAAGATTCATTGTTTTTCCTATTGTATAAAAGTGAAACTTTGAATGAATTCAATTGCTTTTGTCTTTCATAGTAAATGTACAACAATGAATAATCTTATTTTATGTTCAAATAATAATGAACTTTCAATAATAACTATTCCTATAGCTATGGAAGATACAAACATAAATACTCGTACTATAGAGATCTCGAATAAAATTGAATCCATAAATTCTTTATATGAAAGTAATACACGAAGTATTCTATCAGTGAGTATGGAAAATTTTGAAACAAAAATCTATCAATTGAATAAAAAAGAAACCACAGCTGAATGGGAATTACATGAATTGAATATTCAAATTAAATCTCATGGTCATTACAGTGTTATTACAGAAAAAAGTCTTGTTGGACAAGTTATTCTTGAAGCAACAGCAATTGAACAAAAATTAAATTTTTATATTTCAAATATAAATGAACAAACTCTATCAAATACACGTTCATATTCTATTGAACTTCCAGAATATATGGGTGGAATTGAATATGTTGCATATTCTATTGTAAAACATACACAATTAGTTACATTGAGAATGCAAGATGCTTCTCTACTTGTTATTAAACTAACCGATAATGCAGGAGGTATGAACAAATTTATTGATTCAAACATGCTTAATATAAGAGAAATAATCGAATCAATGACATCGATGAACTTCAAGGTCTTGCATTTCTCTCGAGATCATCTTTTTTTAAATTTTTGACATCGAATGATTCACAAGGGATCCATCCGAACTAATGTCTACCATTTAAAGCTCATAATGCATCTCGAAGGTCGTATGGATGCAACACACAAAAGTTTGAATGCGTTCGTTTTTATGACCGTCTAGTGTCGAGGTTATAATTGCTCTCGATGAATCTTTCATTCATACCTCGGTACTTCGGTCATAATGATCAAAACACAACAAATACGCTCATAATTCTATGCTAATAATGATTGTGGTACATTGAAAGATGTCATTGAATAATATGTTCTTTTGTTCAGATATGACGATCGAAAACAAAAAAAAAGTGAGAGCAAGTTTATTTGAAAATTTCATAGCTCGACAAAAGAACATTATCTTCGACTAAAATTTTCCATCGATTTTAACTTTTATTTAGTCTCTCTATAAGTAAAATTGAAATTTGATGTTGACAAGTTTCAGTATATATATATATATATACTTTACGATGTGTCGAAAAGTAAACAAAATAAGTATCATTCAAGTTTGAAAGTTAATTTGAAAAATCTTCCGAATTAGAATTATAATTGTACCTTAAATTCTTTCTTTCGTTGAAACATATAACTTAGAGTGAACACTAAATTTCTCATTATAAATGTTTGTTTTCTTTTGTTTAGCTGAACTTATTCTACATCGTGATGAAGCATTATCATCAATAATAGCTGTTGAAACATTTGATTTATCATTATCAATTGGACAGATGCGTATCGAAGAAGAATTCGGTGGTACAGGCGTGTTCAGTATGTTTACAAAACGAATTTCAACACAATTGTCACAATTAATCGTAAGTAATTGGAATTCCAAAAAAAGTTTCTGTGAACATATTTTCTCATGAATGTACATAGATCGAAAGCTAAAATTATTCTTTCATATACAATACAAAATGAAACTAGTTTGCTAACTGAATAGATTGTTGCTTTTAACTTGAAAATATTGCATAGTCAAAGATGATTTAGAATTCATACGTAGAAGATCTTTGTTATTCCAACATTGCGATGTTCGAAGATTGTTGATGTCTATCATGATACATTTTTGTCAAACTTCAATATGAATGGAAATCGATTTTATTTCTGTTTTTTTTTTCCATAGAGTTTCTGTTTACGCTTAATGGATCTTGTAACGAGTGGAAATCGAAATCGTGCCTATATGGATAAGCAAGCCTCGAGTACTCGTGATGAATTTAATTTGAACAAAATTCTCATTGTCGTCACATCAGTCGGAAAGGTACCAATAATTCATTTTATTTTTTTTAACGACGATCTTTTCTAATATTGATTATCATTAAAAATCAAAAACATAGGTCTTTGGTATTTTAACACAAAGTGGCGGTATTTTATGGAAAAATTATTTTAATAATTTTCAACCATTCGAAAATTTCAATAAAGTTCTTGTACCTTTATTTCATATTCGTTCAGCTTCTCATTATACTCATCAACCATTGGCATCCATTGTTTATCGTGATCGAGTAAGAGAGATATTAGTTTTAAATAGTAAATTCAGTTTTTCTTAATAAATTCATATTTAGACTTCGTTACATGAAACACATGTGCGAACATTCAATCCATATACAGGAGATTTAGATGATACATTAAGTACATCATCGTTGCCGTATCGCATAAAACATGTTTTTCTATCGACGCAAGTTGTTGATGAATTTTGCCGAGTCCTATTGTTCGTCGATACAAACAATAGAGTACGTTTATATTATTTTATTGTTGAACTAATCAACAGCAAAAAAAAAAGAAGAGAACACTAATTCTTCATTATATTTTTTATATAGATTTATTCATATCCACCGGTAGCATTATCACGAGCATTGAGTACACAAATTCCAACATATATTTATTTGTATGATAAAAATGAACAAGTTTTCATTGGTTATTATATATCGATTAAGGACGATGATCAACATACTGTAAGTAAAATAAAATTTAATTGAATGTCGAAAAGTATATACGACAGATGGATCGAATCTAAATGATAGAAATAGAAAAATGTTCGATGATGCATATAAAGTTTGACGATTCAGAATTGACTTTATTGAAGACAATCACTTTATATTTGCACGTATACATATCTGAGAACATTTCTTTTTTTTTTCTTGAAATTTTAGTCAACAATTTTAAAAGAAGCATGGCGTGTGTCATTTCAAAATGAGGAAGTTATCAATATACATACTCGATTAAGTTCAGGTATATTCATATGATTGTTTCTAGTTGATTGAACAAAACAAAAAAGCTTTTTTTTTTCTTCTTATATATTTTTATTAGATCGTGTTCATTCCGCTGGTATTGTTCTTGGTGATCGAAGTGTTTTGTATAAATATACAAATCTAAATCTCATTGCTGTTGTTACAGAAGGAGTCGATTATCAAAAGGGTATGAATCTAGATGTAATTTATTGATAACACAATTGTAAAGAAGATTTCTTCTCGTGTCATATATATTAATAATTCATAATCTTTTGATACTCATTCGAGGTCAAAAATTACTGCTTATTTCTATATGCCATCTATTATAATACGAACATTTGTATAAATATAATTATACTATATTCAAGTAGTATTTTATATATTGATTTTGAAGGGACCGATTTCAGTATAATGATGAGAGCATAAATAGTAGTAAAAAGAAAAAAAAATTATATATATATATATATACCCGACTAAACCTTTCACAATCAATTTATACATGAAATTTATTCTATTATTAAATATCAATAATGATGTAGTAATCTCAAT
The DNA here is from genome assembly GCA_900239685.1 of Rotaria macrura. Taxonomy (NCBI): domain Eukaryota; kingdom Metazoa; phylum Rotifera; class Eurotatoria; order Philodinida; family Philodinidae; genus Rotaria; species Rotaria macrura. The sequence continues at coordinate 88,990 of OENT01000063.1, read as the reverse complement.
GAAAATTTTCATTCACATGTTCAAACTTTTCATATTCATATAGTTTTCGCATGTAGAATAGAATATCTTTGAATAACATTGATAGCTTGACGAAAGACTACCTAATTAAAAACAAATATCTGCTAAACTAGAACCATATACAATTTTTGTATCATTGTAAATTGACGTGTCATTTTTAGTGATTATAATTTTCTTTTCTCAACTATGATAAATAAAATAGTTAAACAACTGAAAATATCGAAGCGAAAATTTTCTCGGTTCTGTTTCTTTTATTGAGGAAATATTTTGATTAGAAAAAGAAATCACAAATCATAGCCGAATCTGTGTAGTGTTGCACATTTTTATCGAATATCCGATTGATTAAACATTAAAATCTTTTGTGTTCCGAAAAATGTAAAAATCATCTCACTCGGAAAATTAAAGTCTCTTGAAAGGTACATTGTGTAACTATTGATAGAACGTGCATGCCGATTGTGTTGATAGAACCTATAATGTCGAATTCATTGAGTCAATATCGAGACGAAGCACACCCATTGTACTAAATTTAGTCGTTTGAAATATTATTAGAAAACTATTTATGAGATGAAATTCAAAGTCTGATTTTTTTACTCTAACGATTAAAATATGTTGCTTTTAACCTTTACACACATCAATTGATTTTTATGTAAAAACTTGATTTTTTCTCTTCTCTCTCGAAATGATGACAGTTATAATTTCAAGGTAAGCTTTTTGTTAGACAACCTTTCCACTTTACTTGAAAATTATAACAAAAATAAAACAATATTTTAAGCTGGTAAGTATAGAGTCTACCTTGAATAAGATATACCTATTCAGTCTCAACACTCGATGAATCATTAAGAAAATAATTGTCGAAATCGAATCGTTAGGTTAAACAATGTAGAACATCTTATATCGAGAGATTTCAAGTGTCGACTAATCGAATACCTACATGTGTTCCTTGAAGAAATGAGATTGCTTTTTTTGTCATACTGATATATATGACTCTACGTATATTTACCTAACTTGGCAAAAGAAAATGATCGATGAGAAATTTACGACTAAATTTAACTTTCAAAAAGATTACTCGAAATCATAAAATGAGGAAAAGTAAAAAAAGATCTTACGTTTAAATTTGTGTTTCTTCTTTACGTCTAGTACCATTTGTAAATATTTATTTATTGGATACTGTAACTGGTTCATTAAAACTCTCTCATACACACAAACGTGTTAAATCGCCGGTACATGTTATTCTTGCTGAAAATTGGATAATCGTAAGTTAAAATTAAAATTTTGCAATTCGAAATTCTAGAAAAAGACAACAAAACTTCTTTGATCTATTTAGTATACATATTATAATCAACGTTATCGTCGATATGAAGCTGTTAGTTCTTCTTTGTTCGAAGGACCAGCACAATATAATTATTCATCATTTTCATCATTCGATCCAATTGAACCAGTTGTTCAATCGAAAGCATATATATTACCGTATGGTGTCAATGCCATTCAAGTAACAACAACTGAAAAAGGCATAACATCACGAGATATAATTAGTGAGTCTGAAAAGAAAGCTAATAATAGAAAAGAAACAATAAATATTCTCTGTAAATCTAGTGGCAGCACCGAATGGAATGCTTATTGAAATACCCTGGATACTATTTGATCCTCGACGACCACTTGATCTGACATCAATGGATAGGTAAATAAGAAAACAGCAACAACAACTGTTGTTAAATGAAGCAAACAAATATAATTCATTCTAGAGAAGAAGGTTTAATTATGTATACACCAGAAATAATGGTTAATTTTGAAAGTGTTATTAATTATTATAAATATGTTTATAATATACGCGGCATTCATACAGTAGCCACTGGTCTTGAATCAACGTCTGTTGTTTTTGCATATGGTCTTGGTATGTTGAAACATCGATTGATCTCCTATAATGATAGTTTGTTCTATATTATTATTATTGATTTAGATCTTTTTTTCACTCGTGTTTTTCCATCACGGTTATTTGATCAATTGAAAGATGATTTTGATTTCATGACTATTGGTTGGTCGACAGTAGCTTTTGTTGTTGGCTCGTTTATAGCGAAACGCTTTGCTTCTATTCATCAAACAAAAAAGGCCTGGAAATAAATTCTTTAAATCAATCATTCCAAAAGCGACTTTATAAAAAAAAAGACGAAGAAAAGTATTTGTTCCTATTGTCTTTTGTTTTTCTTTCCTTTCCTTTTCACTTTCTATGTTGATGTACAGCGACAGATTTTTTCAAGGTAGCTTAAGATTTTCTTATACAAAAACACAACAAATAATTCTACCATTAATCGATTTCTGTTTCTGGATTAATTTCGTTTTTGTTTGTACCGTATGTTCGTTGAAGAATCTCGGCGATGGAAAACAAAGAAAATATTATAACACGTCGATAAATCTCTGAGTAATACCAAAGAAAATCAAGAGATGAGATGGATTTTGTTTAATTGAAATTTGTTATTTGATTTACATTTCTTTTTGTTTTTTTATATTTTAAAATAAAATCTCTTCGATTTTATATGTGTATGAAAATCTTGATTGTTCTTTGTTTTGTTTTAGATATTGATTGACGAAAATCGTCGTTTCTATAAAGGATATTGGCAGATTATCCATTTTTTACGAATGTCGATTGGTTATCTTTTTTTCTTTCTCAGTATATCTCGATGACATGAATATTATTACTTCGACATATCTCGACAAATTAAATCGTTATTTTACTCGAAATACTTCATTATGCAATGAATATATCAAAGATTATCAAGTTATCATTGTGAGATAACAATAAACTAATCTGCCTTTCATCAATTGTAGAAAATCATTTTTCTTACTATTTCTTTTGAGAATACGTTGCTAATTTAAAAATTAAGAACAAGAAAAAGATAAGATATATTACTTATATATGAAAATGAAACTGATACTTGAGACAAATTTGTTCTTTGTTAGGTTTCAAGTAATAGTTCTCAGATTTCTATTTGGCTCTGTTTTACTATTATCATTGTTAATAGCAATTTTCATCATATACTGTTTTTGTACACATAAATACCTGTTATTATTTACATAATCGTATCTCTTCTAGTAGAAGGTTATTATTACTACGTTCTATCAAAATTAATCATAAAATATGCATGAAAAAAAAATTATATCTCAAGGCAACAACTTTACCCTTCTGTATTTATTTTTCTCATCATATTCTATTTATTTTCTTTCTCAATTTGTCTACTACTATTGAGACACGTCAATATTAAGTTTGTCTTTGCTTTTTTTCCCATCCTTTCTCATTTTCTTCTTATGCTTTATGATAAGCTAATATTGATATCGATTATATACGATTGAATTAGATCTAGTGAATGAATGAACGGAAAGCGAGTAGTAATAGAAAGACAACATCTCAACTAATATTATCTTCTAAGAAGATCGCTATGACTGTACTTAGTATTATCATCGTCTTCGACATCGGCATCGTTGTTATTGTAGTTGTTGTTATTATTCTGATGAAGCATAGAAAAGAGACTAGTGTACGATCGTGTAGTCTATCATTGAATCTAGACGCCTACGTACATAAGTAAAACCGATTTTCTTCTTTCTTTTCTCCTTAACAGAGAACAGTTTTATTTCTCCGATCGATCGAATCAACGAAGTGTCTGACTGACTGACTCACCGACGACGACATACAAAAAGGTCGTCATTCTCTCTTCCTGCTTCTGCTATTGCCGTTGGTAGCAGCTATTATTATTTTTCTCTTTTCTACCGTAGATTGGTTAGAGTATACGTTTGATTTATGTCGTTTGTGATGGTGCGAATATGCCTTCTGTGCACATTAATTACCTTGAGTCTGTTGATGGGATTGATATAAATAAAGAATAAAAGTAAAAGAGTGAAGGTTCACGATTACTTTTTTTTTGAAATTCTTATCGAAAAGAAAACGAAAGAAGTTCTGACGTATGCATTCGTTTTCTTTTCTCTTACTGACTTAAATTGGTCCCATTAATTTAACGATTTCTTTTGCTACATATTATATTTGAAGGTAAGCATAAACGATGACAGCGTATCCTCAAGCGTTTTCTATTCATGGTGACGAGGTTATTTTTACTTATATCTCTTCCTTATTTAAACAAACATTTGTAAAAAAGAAAAAAGAAAGAGTCGGAGAGAAACAGTTCCGGATTTTTCCTTCCTCGATTCAAGGAAACATCGATCCAATGTGCAATGATCGATTTGATTAGATAAAGAGAGAGTATGTGGGTATGTGAGAGAACCGAAAAAAAGAAAGAAAAATTGTTTCGAAGATACACCTTATGAAAAGCCAACATATAACACTTAATGCAAAAAAAACCGCGTACATTCCCTGGACGATAATATATCTCTTATTCTCATTTTTTTCCTTTCGTGTTGCTTTTTGCCTCTTGATTGAGCAAGGACACAAGGTAATATTCATGATCGCATAACATTTTCTATTCGTCTTTGTTTGTAGATAACAAAACCTCCATCATATTTGATGATGATGACGTTCATCAAGTATCTTACTGTCTTCTCTACTAACAATATTCAACATCAACGGTATTGAACAACAACATCCTCGTCATCATCATCATCATCATCATCATCACCACCGCCTAGAACGAGAAAGCAACTATAAACTCTTAAGTTATCTCTCTCTGCCGTTCGCCTTTTTCTTGTCTAATTACGTAAGTAACTTCGTCTTCTCCTTCTCCTTCATATTCTTCTATCACTAGAAGAATAATGATGTTTCTCTCATTCATATATATATAAATGTTTATATAGAGCAAAATGGGTAATATTGATAGCCGAAATGAACGATTTTACAATCTTTGTGGTTTGGGTAAAGCACATTTAATTGAAAAAATGCTAGAAAGTGATCGAACACTGAATACAATCAATGTTAATTGGGTTGCATTCGAAACACAATCAACTCCATTACTTATTGTAAGGAATAAACAAATACATATCTATATCTATATATACATATTCGTACAGAAGAGAAAAAAAATCTATTTATTTTTCAATTTATTTATTTCAGGCTTCAGCCAATGGACATGATCTTGTAGTTGATGTATTGTTAAGAAATAATGCCAAAATAGCAATAAAAGATGCTCGAGAAGCAACAGCACTTCATCATGCTGCTCAACGTGGTTACACGGAAATAGCTAAAAAACTATTACATGCTGGTAGTGATGTTAATGCTCGAGGTTAGTTACTTGAACGAATCAGTCTGCTTTTTTATTGATAATTAATTATTATGTTTTAGATAAACTCGGTTGGACACCATTAATGAAAGCGTGTTATTTTTGCAATCCGGATATTATTTTGACATTATTAGAAGCCGGTGCTGATATTGATGCTGAAACGGAACAAGGTCGCACAGCACTACATGAATTATGGTAACTTGAAAAAAAGATAGAGACGATTAATTTTATTCTGTAAATTTAAATACAAAACCATACGATTCGATTCTAGTCGATCACCGCCACGAGTAAGTTCATCATCGTCATTATCATTAGTAAATAATGGTGGAGCAGACAATGAAGCCACTTTAGCTGAAATAGCTTGTATGTTAATTGAAGCTGGAGCTGATGTGAATAAAACTGATCATGACCATTTTACACCGTTGATGTATGGTATGTAAAGTTATAAGGAAACAAATCTCGTTTTTTGTTTTCTTTCTTTTTTTTCAAAACAAACAAAAAAGTGTTAAAATTGAACTTTTCTTGTAGCCGCTTTTCACAATCATCCAAGTGTTGCTCTTGTTTTGCTTGAATCGAATTGTGCAGTTAATAAAACTGATAAACAAGGTTGGACTGCACTTCATTGGGGTATTGATCGTGATCATCCGGAAATAGTTCAATTATTAATTGATAAAGGCGCTCGCATAGATATTCTCAGTCACCGTGGTGAATCAGCTGCATCACGAGCAAAATCAATGCGCGTCAAAGATATCGTTAAACATATTAAACGTTATTCAACGTTATCCTTATCTTTAACTGATATGAACAATATTCTTCATCATGGAAATTCATCGCCATTGAGTTTGTCGCCGACAGAAATTGAAAAATTGAAAAAATTTACGTCGAGTATGTCGATGACAAATGTCGAAAATACAAAACCGCTAATCTCATCAACGTCAGCTACACGAGCCCTAAGTTCAACAGACGTTTAACAATTATGTTTTTTTGTGTTTTTCTTTTTGTCATTGATTTATTATTATATTTTCTCTGTATCTTTTTGCTTGTTTCTTTGTGTGTGTATGCGTGCGTGCGTGTGTGTGTGTGTGTGTGTGTGTGTGTCCTAAGCTTTGTTCAGTAGAATAGAAAAAAGAAACAAAGATATAAACTTTCAAGAAAATTTAAGACAAGAATATTCAGTATTTAGGTGAAATTAGAAAATATTTAGGATGAAAGTGTTTTTTTCATTTTCGGTTAATTTTAAAAGAATGTCATCATTTTACATGCTACGCTTTTTTATCTATTAAAATCCAAATTCTATAACAAATAAATGATAAGATTCAAAAAACGAAAACAAACAAACGGTTTTTTTTTCTCCTCTGATAATTTTTATTATCTATACAGATTTCGATGTTTGTTGTTGACCATGATATTTATTTATAATGATATCTTACTTTCTTTCTTTTTTTGTTCCTTTTCATGTTGATATTTTATATCGTCTGGATAGTTGTTATTTATTTCTATGAAAACAAAAAAAGAAAAGAAAGACAAAACTATGTATGTCTACGTATGTATATTTGCCAAATTTGTCGATAAACCTTGTTGAAAAGATTGTATTAATCATGTTTACTCACTGCCTAGTATTTTTTATTCAATATCATGATTATCTTGTAGAGAGATATTTTTGGCCTTCTCTTTTGTTGAGTCAGGCATCTTGTATCTATCTATCAGTTATGTTTTGCCTTGAGCTATTGGCAAATGGATAGATTTTATTTACATATTCAATGATAAGATATTTCATCAAAATGAGATACAATGAAATTCATTGAAGATCTTAGCTTTTACGTAGATTACTAGACATTAGTTATATGTTATCGAAAAAAAAACAGACAATCGTGTCAGCGTTAAATTTGTGGAATCTATACGGAAGTAACAGATTTGTTTATAACTTGAAAGTTTTTGCATTCATTCATTTGAATCTAGACCATTAGACAATGATTATATGAAAGGAAAACATTTGAATAATATACATATATATATATATATATATATATATTTGGAAAATGCCATATCTTTCTGTTTTCTATTGCTGAAGCAATTCTAATAGGATAATTTTATTATTCATGACAGATTTAGAAAGCATTCTATTGGAAATTTGACTTCTCGTAACAATATCTACTACTCTATTTTGATCATTATAATAGCTTCTAAAATTAGCTCAGAAAAATTATGCCGTAGCATGATTTCCATACTTAAAATTCGATAATGACTGAGAAAACGATAAATTGTAAATAGAAATTCATCGGATTCTTGCATTCTTCTTTTTTTTCGCTAAAAATCATAAACATCCGGTCTTTAGAAACCGTGCATTACACGCAATATCGATGACTCGATTTAATTCTATCGTTTTAGTTGACGAAATTATGATCAAACGTTGTAGGAAACGAACATTGCTAAGTTCCGAAGGAGTACGATTGTTAGCATATACAAATCAGAAACTTGTTGAGTTCCACTTCTAAAGGCAACTAATAATTGTCGACACTACTTTGACAGCGTCAAATATGTAGAATGTCTTCCTAAGGCCATACTAATCATTGACACTATTGATTTTTGACAGAAAGTTATTGTAATAAGATCTATACTTGTATTTAGATATGTTCTATGCGTACTACTGATACGAACTACTTTATTAATAATGAAAAAAAAATACCACAAGACATATATCGATTGCCTCTGGCATACTCTATGAATAATGAATGACTTCCAATATAATTTCTATAGTAAAATAATAGAAATTCTTAATTATTTAGTTCGCTTTTCTGACAATATTCCTTGATCAATCGAACTAATCACATGAGTATTAAAAGAAAAATCATTCTGCATTCTAAGTATCTTTCATTACAATCAAGAATTAAGTTTGTTCTGACAAATATTTTCACTTTAAAATAGTTCCCAACATGTTGATATTGTATATCGGTGTATATGACATGGCAATAAATTTCTCTTCTTCTTTTCTTGAGATGGAACTCAATTATATATTTTATTTATCTCATTAGAAATCAATGAAAAGGAAAAGTGATTATTATCATGTGGACCGATAACGATTTGTTCATCATGATTTCTTCTGACATATTGTTTAGTGATCTTTCACCTGTTATATCATCATTATCATGTTATAACATGGTTTGTTCGAACAAGATGATCGTTATGGTTTATTAAAAAGATGATTGAAAATTTTCTGCTTCACTAAACAGAATCAAAACATAGACAGAATAATAGATGATATTTGTCTCTTGTAGATTTCGTATGATCCGCGTATTTTCTGAAAAAACAAAAACACTAATCATTAAATTAACATTACGTATGTCTTCGTCTAATCAATCAAATCGACTTCATTCATTCGGTACTAATGAAAAGGATCCATTCTATGAAGCAACTGTTCATACAACGAAAATTCTTTCACCATCAATCAAACAAATTTATCTATCGATTAACGATCCTTCTAAAAAAATGCGTTTTGAGCCAGGAATGTTTCTCGATTTTTATCTTCCACCAACAATAACATCGATCGTCACTGGTTTTTCTATTTGTAATTCACCGCTAGACTATTCGAAAACCAATCTTATTGAACTAGCAATTAGAGACACTGATTATCCACCAACAAAGCACATGTTTCATAATTGTCAAGTTAATGATAAAATTAAGATAAAACCTGGAGGAGACTTTTTTTATCGACCATCAACAACAAATAATGATTCCATTCTTCTTATTTGTGCTGGAATTGGAGCAAATCCTATCGTATCTATTCTTCGGCATATTCTTGATTTATATTCATCGAATAATCCGCAACTGACTCCGCATCGTATAGAATTCTTCTATACGGCAGCTACAAAAGAGGATCTTGTTTTTCGCGATAGTATCGATCTATCATGTGAAAAAATGATAAAAGATAATATTCTCCGAACAAATTATTTTCTTACAAGAGAAATTAATGACGACATTAAGATAACTAATCGACGCATTAATACAACAGATTTGAAAGAGGCTATACAAAGGCTTGAAAAATCTGTTACCGCTTATGTATGCGGGCCATCGACCTTTATCGATTGGACAGAGAATGTTTTAAAAGAACTGAATGTAACAAGTATTTTATACGAAAAATGGTGGTAGATCCTTAGTTGTTTTTTTTTTGAATAAATAAAAAGAAGCCATATGTGATCTTTCGAGGTATATACAAAGTTTCATAATGATAGATGCTTATTAGTCAACGACAACTGTTTCAGAACTATCAATCAATACTATTAATGTGCTCAGTCAAATGAATAGTTGTAAGAAAATGTGTTCGGGTTTTCTTTTTCGATAAATACGATGAAATATTGTTCAACCGTAACAGATAAGAAAAGTGTCGTACAACAGCAAAGTTCTACTGAAATTTCACTTCCTTTTTCTTTGTCTCTCTTCTTACTTATATATTCATTTTCCATGCACCGTTGCAGCTAGTTTGAAAGACAATGTTCTTTCTCTTTCTCTTTTTTCTTCCGTTTTAAGATTTTCTTTCTTTTTATTTTTATATGGAAGAAAGCGAACCATGCACTCATCTATTTTATCATATCTTTAGACATTTATGCATCAAGGTTCTTTTTTTGTTCTCCACTTTTTTTCTGTATTCAGTTTGTCTTCATCGATAGTCAAAGCAGAGGATGAGAGAGAAAGAATGAAAGAAAGTAACGAGCTAACCTGTAAGAGTTAACCAACCGGTCAACGACGCTGGGACAATGTTCATCATCATTATATTAAAAAAAGCTAGAAAGAAACGACGACGGTTTCTTCTCTCTACTGAGTATTTGATTATTTTTCTTCGTGTCTATACATTCTTTTCTCCGTCTTCCATCTGTTCTCTTAAATGCTGCCAATAAACATAGAATGAGCTGATAAATAAACAAACACATTCTTGAACAACGTATCGTATTCTACATTATGCAATTAAACATAGCATGAGTCAAGCTAGTTATCGACAATCTTCATCAAACTTCGATCATTCTGATGCCCATATATGAGGCAATTATTCTGTTGGATCAATAGAGCAGCTGTCACATTTTACACAATCAATAACATACATTTTTTCTTATTTCTTTTTTCATCTCTTCAGTCCAATAGCCTCGTTAATATCTATCTATATAAATGTATAGAAAAACCTGTGCACTCCTTTGTCTCCTTTTTTTTATTCTACCCTCGATCTTATATTTTTTAAGTCTGATCATCAATTATACTTAGTAATCAAACAAGAATCATAGGGCGATGTGTTTTTTCTCCTATTCATATCGATAGACGAAGAAACGAAGCTTTACCCTAAGGTATGAAATTCCAATATAATTTATAAATATGTGTAAGGGAAAAGAAAAGGTACGTTTTCAGGTTTCTTTCATCTCATTGATTCTGATCATAGACAGGCGTCTGAAGTAATAGAGGATTAAAAGAAAAAAGGATCGAGAAAGTTATTAGAGCGGAAACAATTTCTTGTAGAACTACCAGAACATGACATGTGGAGAAAGACATAAAAGATGATGATGATGATGAATAAGAAGAGCAGGCCACCGAGAGAAAATCTACAATTAATGAGAAAAAAAAGCATGGTTGGTAGCGGTTACAAGAGAAGAGTAGACACGTCGAATATATATTATGATTATGTATAATAAATATTAGACATACAGTGAGACACAGCGAGGGAGAGAGAGAGACAGGGAAAATGCTACATTTCTCTTTGGCTCGTTTCTTTTTCTTTAATAACCAGAAGGCACGAATAAACTTGCACCTTCTTTTCTTATTCTCTTCTGTTTTGCTTGACTAGAATGTGTGAAGTCGTTTATTCTCTTCTCGCTGTATAGCATGTATATTTACGCATGAGACTACTGTAATGAATAGCGCAGGTAGTAAATCAGAGTTAATTAGAACAACAACTGCTTACATTATTCATTTTAAAGGATATTAAATCATATTAATAATCATCCCTAATAGGTATAATGGTGTATGTCACTCTGTTTTCTTGGATAAAGAGTTAGAGTAGTGACAGACTTCACACTGAAGGATATAATGTGCGTGATTGTGATATTATCGCATCTAAATAGGAAATGATATATCTTTAATGCATGAACATGCAAACTTTCCTTCATCTAGTTAATCAAGTGCTTAGACAAAGATGACATTTTTCATTCTTTATCTTTTTGTCTGTCTGTCTCTCTCTCTCTCACTCGGGCGCTGTTTTTATTCTTCATGCTATTTTATTTGATAACCGTAGCATTTTCTTACTCTAGTAATCAAAATTTCATCGAGCATAGAAAATATTCATGTTTAGATAGATATGTTTTTTAAATTTATTTTTACTCATATATCAACATATGCTGCTGTTAATATTTTAGATATTCAGTAAGATTTTTATTGACAAGAAAGAGAATAAGAAAAAAACAGTCTAAAATTACTAAACTGATCGTTAAGATGTAAAGCTTTAGCAATAAGAAACTGAAAGATGTATTTATATAAATATTACTGTTATCGTTTGACGACGATAAAGAGACCACCAAGTAGACGTCGTGTCGCATTTCATCTCTTCGTTTCTTTCCATCAATTGGCAAATCATAGCCTTGAGTATATTGCCTGTTTGCTTGTCTATATAATCGAAGATCTTTGGTATGCAATTGAATCTTAAAGAGGATTGAAACAGTGTAAGAAAAAAAAGTGTAGTAAGCAATAAGAGGAAAGCAGAAAAAAAACCTACGCACTACTCACCCATACTTACATATATATACATATATACACACACATTTATATAGATATAGATGTATTCCTGTCTGTAATGAATGTAATTAGTTTCATAGTCGTGTAAAACAAGAATCGATAAGAAATATGAAAATAAGAAAATCGAAAGTCTAAAATTCGAGATAATAGTTTAAGAGATGTCCCCTAAAATAAATGTAAGTATAAATTAAGTAAAAGACTAGGTAATAGTTGTCATTAGTTAATGTCAACTATTGGAAAGCATAAATCGTTCATTGTTTCTTTTTTGCGATGGTCAGCAGTGATGGCATAAGACGTTTGTCTACATGCCACCGCTGATTGATTCACTTACAATCGCTCAGCAAAAAGAAGGTCTGGTGATGGTAATTGTATTTACAATACCGTTTGTCTTGCCTGTTTTTGTGTGCTTATATATATATATATATGCGTCTAAGAGTCGAGCTAATTTGCGAAGATAATTCATGCTTTTATCCAGATAACGCTTTTATACACACATACATGTATTCATCACCATTAATTCACGAACGGTAGTACATGTGTGAGCGAACTCATCGTTTAGATAGGGACATTGAATAAGTGCGATGAATTACCAAGAAGTTTTTCTCTTTTCTCCTTTTTTTTTAGTGACGTCAAGTCAAGGTGAATAGTAAGTTAGTTGTATTGTGTAATTCTTCAGCTTGTACACTTTCTCATCAGCGAAGCATTTATGCACACTTATATTGATGTTCAAAGTGATGATATGATGATGATAAGAAAAGGCAATGAGACCTGTTAGTTCAAGTGAGTGTGAAGGTTAAAAGTTAGGCGTATGACCTCCTTTTCCCCTATTTTATCACAAAAAAAACTCAAAAAGCAATGTGCCAGAAAATCGTATGATCATTCTATCAAAATGATCTATGCCCAAAAAGGACTGTACGATAGACGAGCACGGTAGAGATTCACATTTTAACACTCATACTTATTCTTTCTCAAATGCTTCTGGTATTAATTAGTGACATATTGAATATACATCTAATATAAGTGCACAAGCGTCCATCGAACTTTTTTTAGGTTTCCTTGTTTAGCACTAAAAAAACATGTCAAAAATCGGTATTTATGATGTTAGAGTATATCCTCATTTGTCTTTTTCTCATATTCGTTTTATACACGTATACACACACGCTATTCCTGTGCATTTGTACGCATAGATTCCCTATCTCTACATGATGTCGTTTTCCTATCAAAAGTAGTGATGGTGAGAGTCGTTGACGCAAATTGGCTACAACAAACAACGTCATTGAGATATTAATGTTCTTCTATACTCTCTTCTTTTTTGCCGATATCCTTCTTCTTCTTCAGTCTCTTTTCTATTATCATTTGACATGTACACATACACTTATGAAGAAGCTTTTGTATGCGTTTATTTGTATATGCGGAAGACACAATGAAGATAAACGGAGGAGATCAATGCATTGCGGCAGTCATATTCATTATATGTAACTGACAGTGCAATATTTCTTTGATTACGCACAAAAGCTTAGATACTCTCACGGTGAGTTTATTTTTAAGAAAAGAAAACTAGAGAATTAATCAGATTAAAATATATTCATGAAGATACTTCGTAGTTATTCATACCGCGGTTGCATGCTTCGCTCATTTTTTTTTCTCTCATTTGACAATATAAATTAGCATTAATTTTTATTTATTCGTGACATGAGTTGAAAAATCAATTTTCCAATGTTCGTATATATCTCGAACTTATTAAAAGTCAATCAGTGAACCGTGAAGAACAATTTAAACTTGCTTTTTACCTTTCATACAAGTGTTAATGATTGTAAAATACTTGCGTTCGTTTTTCTCCTCTCCCTATATTGCATGCTCGCATTTGATTACTTATATACATATAAATATATATATTTTTTGATAACTCTTTCTCTTTTTCAGCCTCGAATTGACACGTCGATTTTTTTCTTCAACCTATCATATTCTTGGCTCTTTTTTATCTTCTCTTATATTACAAAACAATTTTGAAATAGAACAACCATTCAACTGATCGTTTTGTCTTGTTCTTCTACTTCATTTTACACAACATTTTATATCCTGTTACATCCAATAGAAGCATTCTATTTTTCTCAAGGAGTATCATAAACAACCTTGAATATACAAAATCGTCTTTTAATAACTTCCAACTTCATTATTTAATCAATCAATTTACATATATATATATATATATATATATATATATATATTCCTTTCAAACAGGACCAATACATATTAGGACATAGTCATACTCCAAGCGTGTTCTAGTAAAAACAAAAGACAAATTCTGTATACATTAATACAACAAACAACAACCAAAACCACAACCGCAACCACAGCAACAACACCACCTTAATAAGCATTCATTACTTGACGCAAAACATAAGGTACACAGAGGAAAAGTAGGCGAAAGAAAAAAATATGTACATATGAAGGACATTTAAAATCCTTTGATGATATTGGATGAAAATCTGTCACCAATTTATATGTCACATTTGCTAATGACAGTAATGGCAATAAATATGTTAGAAAAACAAAATTGAAGACCAAAAACCTATGACATATTTCCTATTGAAAATCGTTAATCATCAATTGAGTCTGATTGTTATCTTACGTTGGATACAATTACATAAAGATTAAAAGCGAAGAATGAAAAAAAAATCCAATATAGTCGACCTCGTAAAATTCTTAATTCGTTTGAATATTAATAGAATTTGCCCAATGCACACATCATATACAACGAGAGTATTTCTTTTTCTAACATTGAGAATCGTACATTCGAGGGTATCTATTAAGTATGAAACGGGTGACCTCTATCGTCTGTCTCATCAATCATCCCCGTCAATGTTGTATAGAAGAGCACTATCATATTCTAGTCTCGTTTATTTTAGAACAAGATAAACGTATCGTTCCATTTATCAACTTACGATTGACGAATAGAAAAAGCATAAAAAAACAAATCTTAATTATAATACGAGAAGAATATCCTGTAAGTATATTATTCTTTTTTTTTCGCTATTGTTATTCTTGTTTTGAACACAATGTACACGCACGCGTCGATGGATTAAGACATAAGTGCAATAGAGAAGATCAAAGAGATAGAGAAGTGTTTGTGTTTGTCCTAACTTAAAAGTTCATTTTAAAAAATGAGTTCGAATAAATCTAATCGAATTTTAGCTTGCATAAATAATTCTAGAGTGTCTAGATGATATATTAAACGGAATGTCATCAATCGTAACTGTATTTTTCGCTTGACCTATACTATTAAAAGTATATATGTATATGTATATATATATACATATATATATATATATATATATATATATATATATGTGAATGTATTGTTAAAGATGATACATGGCTTGATTACGTAAAGAGGATCCTACTCAATCAATGAACAGCACCAGATGTGTACGTGTTCGCCCAAGTGCATTCATTTGTATAGCAATTAATTTCTTCGATCCATCGATCGTTGTCCAGATAATTTTAAACGATATTACAGTTGTATGATGTGTGAGAATCTATCGACAGCTTGTACTAGCATATCACCTTCACTGATTATAAGACAAACGAGAGAAAAAATGTAATGACGTTATGCTAATACTCTTGTCTGTATGCATTTGTTCTTTCTTTACTGTTGATCGTTTGACTCTCGCTTTTTTTTGGCCACTATACAACGATTGCCACTGTTAATGTGACATACATCCATCTATCGTTTGGCGCGCTTTTTCTCTATCTCGAGCACATATATATATATATATATATATATATATATATACATACGCACGATTTGTATCCTTCTTTCTATCCTTCTTTATTCATTCATCCACTCATATCGTCCGTGCATTGTTGTCACATTTGCATCTAACTTGAATCATTCACGTAGTAGGTTTTTTGTGATTCATCCATTTATTCATTTATTCATTCATTCATTCTCTTTTTTTTTCTCATTTTGGATATCTTTTACATAGAGACTATTTCTATTTTCATTCACGCAAAAACCCAAGGTAAGATTATATTTCATTGCGCGTTTCTTTTTCTTCATTGTATACTTTCACTCTGTATGTGTGTGTACAACAGCATAGTAGAAAATTTCCTGCAATCACTTCAATCTTATCATTAATAGATTAGAATGTTTATTTGTTTGATAAATAAACTGGAAAAATATGCATTAGGAATGTTAGTATTAGGGGTAAGAGAAAAGATATACAATGTAGAATTAATATACACTGTTGTATAAGATCATCGTCATGTGCAAATCTGATATCTTGAAATAGTGTATTGATTTTATGAGTTAGATCAAGATTGTCATTTATCATATATGTTCTATTCTATTGGGAAATATTATCATTCTCCTAATACTTCCTTCTTTTTGGTTTTTTCTTCTTTTCTAAATTCTCATGAGTATGTTAGTTGGTATTCTTTCATTCTCTCGTCTGTGAAATTAGTCATCCATGATGAGTAAGCCGACATCCTACGTATAATATATATTAATGGGCCATCTGCGTCACATTGTGTGTCATCGAAAACAATAGTTTGAAAAGAAAATATTAAAAAAAAAAGAAGGAACTCGATTGTTTCACTACAAACGAGTAAGTTGTGAATTTAATTTTTCTCAAAAATTTCTTGTTGCTATCCGAATAGTTATTTGATTGAATAGCGATTAGTTTGTCTTTGAAAAAATCAGCCTTTTGTGAACAATATTCTTGTCATATTTTCTTTTCATTTTTATAGTTTTCTTTTTCCTTTTGAAGATGACAAGACGATAAAGAAAATGTCCGACGGGGTACCATCTGCTCTTTGGTTTTTTTTGTCACACACAAAGACATACACTCTTTCTTTCCCGCTTTTTTTAATGTACGTGAAGAAAAATAAAAGGATACGAGTGATTTAGGCGAACAACTGTCGAGTGGAAACTAAAGTGACATTTGTCAGCAGTAGAAGAAGATATTTTAACAATTAAGCAAGTCGAGCTGTGACCCATCACAATAGCATTTGTTGTCAAGGTCCACAGGCGATATTTTTCCATGTCTAATTTCATATGGTATAAAAAAATAGGGGACATACTGTTCATCTCGCTGAACACGAAGAAATGAGAAATTAAATTAGAAAAAAAAAAGAACGATTCATAAAATTGAAACGAACTGATCTTCTTTGTAGAATGCAATCAAGTGTTCAATTTTCAAGTGTGTGATGACAATATCTTTTGTTTTCGAAGTTGGTTAGATGTATATATATATACTTGACTTCTTTTTCATTTTTTTTTGCTCTTTCATTTGATGACAACACATAAGACGGGACTGAAATCTCTCTTTATATTAATATATATATATATATATACCACTGATTGAAATGATCCCATTTTTTTTAATATGTATGTATTGTTAAGAGCATCTAGCACACTTATTGACTTGACCATATCTATTGTAGTATTGCACTACAGGTTGTGAGAACAAAAAAATGCGACACAGGGGGTATCAACCAGGTGACCAGCAGTTGACCTTTGCCATCAACAATCACCACATGCCTCTCTCTCTCTCTCTCGCCCTTACTCCTTTGTGCATGCTTTCGTGTACAGTCTAATTGACTTCCGCAATGGGTGTGTGTGCATGTGTGTCCACATAGGAGGGTGGGCAGATATGAGAGAAAAAAGGGAGAGTAAAGATTAATCTTGTACATACGACGTCAATAGATTTAACGAGCAGTCAGAGAAGCTAATCGAAATTCAATGAGATTGTTGAGTGTATACGTAAAAGTTGTGTCTTTGTGTTTAATTTTCCATAGTTAAGAAGTAAGAGTAATCTTCATGTCAGATTTCTTTCTTATTTTTTGCTTACGTTCATTAGACGAGAGACATGTTCTCAGACAATGGATGGCAACACACCTCACGCACTAACGCTTACGTCTATAATCATACATACGTTTCGCTATAATAATAAGTAATGGGAGGATGAAAAAAAAAAGAATAGAGAAATGTCAATTGTTTTATGTATTTGCAATGTATACATAGAAATGCTTACATCATCGTCTCTATCACTATCATTGAAGGTATTTGATCTAGGGGTGTTTAGCATTGAACAAGTTCGATCTATCGACATGAGACAGTGAGAAAAGAAAAACCTCATTTATCTACAAAATTTTTATCTATTCATTTATCATGATGCGACGTGTCTACGCATATTGAAGATTACAAATATAAAACTCGCCTTTAATTCTTACTTTCAATTATATGATCTATAGACGGATAGACGCACAATGAGTCAAATGAGAAACTTGTCATGATAGAATCCTATCTATCTATCAGTCAAATACTTCTAATCCATGGCTTTCCATGATCACTAATGTTTATATTAAAGACAAGGACGAATATTTGTACACATTTGTCAACACGTAGTAGACAATAGTCGTACGTATAGCTTGCTTGTTCTATGTCGACACAGATGGCCATTATACATACATCAATAGATAAAATAAATCTAGTTTCCCATTACAACTAAATGAGTAGTCATTCCACAAAAGATGTTGCTTTCAATTTGCATAACAACCACAACAACAACAATTAATTTTCTCCCTTGGTTTTTTTTCTTGATATACTCGGGTGTTCTCGAATTACGGTCGGTATAATATGCAAGCGTGGCATCCGTCACCACCCGCCAGCGTCATGTGACTCAATCGGCACAATTGATTGTACTACATTATCATCTTCGTTATTTTCAATAGAATGAAAAACAAAATAATTACGGAAAAGAAAGAAAGAAAAGAAACTAGGTGTATCAGTGTTTTGCACCTATTCTACTTCGCTAGTTGATGAAATATGAGCGTCATTTCTTTTTTTTTTCTTATTGTCAATTCGTTGTCTTCTCTCTTAAGTAGGAAAGCTAGCCTATCGATGAACATCGAAGTGAGGACGACGTTGTGTCCTTTTTTTTTCTTTTCTATTTTTTACGCGGATACAAACGTTGGTTATGGTAGTAGGACGCCTGCCGTACGAACAAAAAGTTTGAGTACGAGCAAAAGCCCGAGAAAAAAGTGATGATGTGTTAAACAAGAAGGGAGAAGAGAAAGAATTCTCCTCTTCCGTTGTTTCATCGTTGTCGTCGTCTTTCCTTCTGTTTTTCGTCGCCATCGGTCGGTCGGTCTATCGGTCGGTCGTGAGTCGTCCTCTTCTTCTTTTTTTAACAACGACAAAAAAAAGGAGAAGATTCCACTATTATTACAGTTACTACTAACTTTGACATTTGAAAATTGTTTTCCTCGCTTACTGTGTCTCTGTCTCTATCCCTCCCTCTCTGTCTCTGTCTGTCTTGGTTTGCTCTCTTGTGCTCACTATTCTCTTCATTTTTTTCTTCTCTTTTTCTCATCAACGTTTGACGAACGAGTTTTTTGCTCTCCTTCTCTCGTTCTCGGTGTAATGCAGATAGAATAACGACTGCAGTAAGGACTACTGCCACCTTTTTCTTACTTGCTATTTATGCCTATGCGTCTTATGATCTTCATTAGAAAAACATTTTTGTTATAAAAGCACGAAATCATAAACACGCAAAATGGGCTGTTCAAATGCTCGCTTATTGGTACAAACATCATTATCTGATACAAGTGCAGTATCCAACTTAAATACGAATAATCCTCTCAATCCATTACCGACAATAGTAGCAACATCGACTGAAGCATCGTCACCTATGATTGCTACTGAAACAAATAACTCAACTGCAAGGATGCATTTAACAGGGGTTGATCTCGTTGTTGAAAGAAATGGATCCTATACGCTATTGCTAACACCGAAAACTCATAAACAGTTAATGCCCTATGTGTTGCGAAAGAAGCGATTTCGGTAAGGAAATTAATGATGATAACCATGATTGCGCTCTTTTTTTTGCATTCATCTCATGAATGAATGAGCAAAGAAAAGTGAACTCTATATCTATATGTTGTGGTCTTCGCATATGTGTGCTCACACGCATAACGTATTGTTCGTCAATCAAATTAGGAGTTCGAGAGCCGAAGAGTGCGTGCGGAAGAAGAATGATTCGTATGTATTGCTTCACATTTATATCAAACTCACTTACTCGATGCGCGAGCGCTTAGGCGTATAGATATATATATATATATATACATACAAGGAGCCACTCGAGAAGAAAATAGAGAACAAAGTAATATAAAGAATGAATTGTGTGTTGTTAAAACTGATATAGAATCGTTAGACAATAAATAGTATCATAACAGACGTATTGCCTTTCATTTTTTTTTCTTTCTTATTTCACCTTCTTTTTCAAGACATAATACCTAAGACACCTAGGCTAAATAATTTCTATAGGTCATATAAAAAAGAAAAGTTCGTCGTCTGCATGATTAATGTTGTCGCACTACAATATAATCTGAAACGCCTGATGGCGAAAATTAAAAAAAGCTGAAAGGCCATTTCCTGCTCTGCTTTTTTTCTTGCATGATGGCCGGTCAACGATTGCTTCGGCAAGCTTAAGCCTTTAGGGTACCAAAATCTACGTTGTAATGTGTATAAAATTATATTTCAGAATGAAAAAAAAATCAGAAATCATTATTTGAAAAGAAAAGTAAAATTGAATATATCCGGTAATAAGAGTATTTATAAAGTAATAGATATATAACCCGTGTGATTTAATTTCATACAGAAGAGAATAGACTCTTTCCATTAACATAAAATGTAATTTATTTCCATGATTGATTTTCTATTTCAATATACACATCAATATAGCTTTCATAGGACAACTATGAAATGTGTTGTATTTATCCTGAAACCTTGATTCATCTAGCTATAAATAAACACAGATGTCGCTAAAACAGAGAATTCCTTGCAAAGTAATCAACGAATATCTTTCATTCCTATATTGAAAATATTTGCAAAAAACATCACAAAGAAGAAAAAAAACATTACCTAATGTTCGATTTTAAAAATCCTTTAAATCATATGTTACCTATCACTTTTAATCATTGGCTCTAAAACGAATTCTTTTCACAAAGACACACATTGAAAGAAAGAAAGAAAGAAAGAACGAACGTCGGCACCGTGTATCATCAGACTTTTGTCTGAAAGTATAAAAGAACAAAGATCATTTTTTCATTTTTCGTCTATTTTTCTCGTTTAGAATTCTCGTTGACAAAACTCGCTCGGACGGACAATCTACTGTTAATGTACCACTAGCACCTCATCATTTAGCAAATAAAGAACGTATTATGGAAAGTGACAAAGAATTAAAATTCAATGAAAAACAATCGAAGAAACAATCCACAGATTATGTGGAAACAGCTATTGAAACTGTACAGCAAGTTGCATCAAATGAACTTGATAAAGCGAAAGCACGTTTCATTGGTGGTCGAAGTATAGATCGTGGTGATCCCGAAGATGAAAATGAAAATATTCAATCCGATGATGAAGGCATGATCGAAGAAATAGTTACTACCGTCGAAGAAGATAAAGATCTTGAATGTAAAGTGAAAAAGAAAATTGAAACAAAAAAAACTGTCGCTCAAGATCCTGAAACACATAATAAGATAACGAAAGTTGTTAAAACTGAAGTTACAGAAATAACACGAACAATAACCATCAATGATCAACATGATCTGGAACGTGCTAAACGTGAATTAGGCATAGATGATGTAAGTAAATTGTTATCATCAGCACAAATAACATACAATACACCATCAGCATCATCATGGATTGATCAGCCACGTTTTGTCCATGTTCAAGAAAAATATTATGAACCATCAAATGAAATCGTTACATCAGGCGATTTCCCATCGGATAGTCCTGTTAAACAGCAATCACCTGTCAATGATACAGTTGATATTGAAACTAAACAAGATCAAACATTAGCTGACGCAACAACGGTTGGACGTGGTGCAGTTGTCGAAACACTAGCATCTCCAACGACATTATCATCACAACAAGCACCAACATCAGCAACCACTAACGAACAAAAACCAATTGAAACTAAAGGAAAGAAGAAAAAATCAAGTCTCAATTTATGCTCATGTACTCGTAGTACGACAAACGATTATGATGAAGAACAACGTAAACAAAAAGCAGCAACAATCGTTGAACAAAAATCAAAACAAAAGAAGAAAGCATCAAGTACAACAACAAATGCTGTACTCACATCGACAAATATTATTAAATCATCGAGTGATACACAAAGTCATAGTGAAAAATTAATTTCGGATGAAATGAAAAAATTAATAAAAGATAAAAAATCTCTACTGATTAATTATATACATTCAAAAGTGTTCGTACCATCGAAATTATTCACATCGCATGATCATGATTCAAAAGCAAGAAAAATTTCAGCACTCATTCTCGATCTATTACAACATGATCGTTGTTCATCATGGACGAATTTACATGAACAATTAACGAAAGAATATCCTGAACAATCATCATTGAACTCATATGTTCAACCCATGGTTAAAACCTATGAAGATTTATTTACAAGCAAACAATCGAATTTATTAAATACATTTTCAACAATACACAATGACAAAGATATCAAAAATCTTTCGGAAAATATTGATTATATAACTATTGTACAAACATATATTAGTGAAAAAGACGAGCAAATTACCAAGTCATTGGTTGAAAAAAATGATGACACACTTCAATCTTTAGAAAATCAAGGTCAATCAGATGAAAAAGGTTAATATAAGCATTACTTATCATCGATTTTCCTGCATTTCTATTATCTGGCTTCTCAATGAATATCTCAGTTTGATCGATAGATCATTGTCACATAATAGCCTTGACGTTGAGAGTAGATTTTTTTTCCTTAACATAACATCATCTCTATATCAAACTAAGATCTTCTTATAAGCATTTTCTTTTATCATATGCATAAGTGAGAAGAGAAAGAAAAACAGAAGATAATCGCTATAAGCTATACCCATCGGATTTCTCGTCTTTTTTTTCTCTGCGTTGGCTATTTGCGATTGCATCATTATGCCTCATTGAGTATTTAGTTGGCTGATTGCCATCACTGGCGGTTAATAGTCCTACCATTTCCTTTCGCAAATAGAAAAAGAGAGAGAGAACAAAGAAAAAAGGTTACCATTATACCAAAGCATTCGGTCATCTTAATTATCTTGTATAGTGAGGCTGATGATCTTCATCATGAATTAATCACATCACGAGGTAAAAATAGAACGAATACTAAGAAAATAGAAGGAAAGGATTTATACATGTATGTATATATATATATATATATTCACTTTGACAAGCGAGCGAGAGGTCATGCCTTAGTTCGAATCGATGATTGGACAAACAATAGACACTCATATATGTGCGCATGCACACATACACACGCATACACTGGTGACAGAGGTGTTTGTTTAAGGACGAATAATGTACAGAGGAAAAAAATGTGATCGAATTCATCGACAGTTCAATATATACACTGATACTATGAGATTTCGACAATACGTTTTGTCTAAGTGCCATTGGATGCCGCCAGGTCGTTATTCTGATTCTTTTGGTGAGTTTAAATCGATTCATACGATATGAAAAAAAAAAGAAACAAAGTGAAATCAGTTTATTCTTGAGCATTCGATTGCTTGTGAATAATCACTCTTCATATCATACTGTAGTATTGATCCATGTTCATCATCCTACGACTCATATATACGTACATATATATTTATGTATATGTCAATATTCATCCTAGGACCAAATATGATGTATTTATACATATACATATATAAAAAGTATACATAGCACATTATACAGTACAAATATATATTCAAGATTAGATAATAGTTTTACATATTCCGGATTTTTTTCTTCTTATTTCTTTCTTTTATTATTGTTGTTAGTGTAGCATCCAGTAATCGAATATTGTTTAAGTTCATCATTATATATAAATGGTGTTGCATGTAAATTACCGAACAGACCATGTAATATATTTCTAAATTTACTTTTACGTGGAACACTTGAAGTTATTTCATTAGGATAATTATTTGAATTTATTGTCGCTGTTTGAGAACTTGTTGAAGATGAAGGTTGAAAATTTGATTCAGATGCCATTAAATATTTTACCTATTTTGTTCGTTTACTTACTTACTTTCACCTTTACACATATGAAAATGTTTGATGGCTGTTAATGTCTCGATTTCGCATGGTCATTCATTTTTTCTTTCTCTCTCTCTGTCTCTCTCTTTCTTGCTCTGCCTCTCTTTCTCTTTTCTTCCAATCAAAGAAATAATATGCATTAATAGAATAGATTCCTCAGGTTCTTCTGTATAAATATACACTTATTGAAAAAAATATCGTAAATTGAGAAAGAGAAAGAAAACTAAAAACTGCGTTTTTGAAATAAAAAAAAAATGAAAAGAAACGAGACCCCGTTTTATGCTTTTCTTTTGTTGTACTTTTAGTAATTGACAACGATCACGATAAACAACAAGCATCAGTCAATACGAACGACGACGATATGTCGGATAGTATTAAGAAACCTCTACCAATTTATAATGAAGAACAATTAGCAAAAGTGCTTGCGGATATCTCACCACATAAACCAATAACATTAGCTGAAGCTATTGCATACGAGTATATTCATCTCGATGATCCTAAATTAGGTTTATCAAATGATACAATACAACGAATAAGAAATTTATTTCGTCCATTATCGTTCGATGATGAAGCCACATTAAATTCAATACGTATTAAACGTTCAGGTCAATATTTAGCTGATTTTAATCTTGCTGAAACAAATTCATTTGAAAAATTTCATTTATCCCAACCATTTATATATCGATTACAACAATCATTCGAACCAACACTAGATTTGAATGAAAAACAATTTCGTTCATTGACAGAAGCTATTTTGAAGAACAAAGATGAATATTCGAATTTACAATTCGATATTGGAAGATCATTAATACCAGCCGATGACATGAAAGAATCATCGACAAATGATTTTAGTCAATCCGATTCAGGTTATTCAATGACAACAGCAACATATGAAAGTTTAGCAAGTAAAGTTAAAACTGAATTTGAAACTATCAATGAACCAATGACAGACGAATCCGATAAAGTAAGTTATGATTTTCTTGTCATTCCGGATCGAGATCAATCAAATAAAACAATAAACATGACTTTTTACAGACCGTAGATCAAACGATATCATCAGATGATACACAGTTGGATAGGGAAGTTTCAAAAGATATCGTACTAGGAACAGTTTCAACCATAAAAGAAAATCTCGATAATAAAACTAAAGATTTAATACCAATAGCACCGAACACAACACAGATCTATGTTAAAAAACGTAAATCGAATGGTTTATTTTCTTGTTTTGGAAATAAAAAAGCAAAAGCATCGAACGAACAATTTCATCAACCATTGGAAACAGCAGCAATTACTGTTGCTAATAATCAACAAATAAAAGCATCTATTGAAGAAATACCAGCTGTTGATTATACGATTTTACCTGATGGTAAACGTATTTATATCGATGTTTTTCGTGATCGATCTGGCCTTGATATGTCATATAAACCAAAAGATTTCGATACGAAATTCGTTCTACCTGTTGTAAGAAGACATTAAAAATCTATTTGCATCTATTCACCTTCTCTGCACGGATATATCCTTTTCATACCTAATGCTTATTTATCCTTCGAAGTAGAGTACGTACACATGAATATATATATATACATGCATACATATATACATGTGTATACCTTAAATAACTCATACTCGTGTGTATTGTATTCCTGATATCCTTTGAAACTTAGAAATTAGTTAGAAAAATAAAAAACAATAATAATTCTATTTGCACGTTTATTATTTTCAGTAGCATATTTATAATGGATGATTTATTTTTCATCTTGTTTAGACGAAGTCATCGATCGAACATGAAGGCTCACTAACACCTACGCATATGGAATCGCAATTGACTGCCGTTGAAGAAAAACCAAGTGTTAATCTTGAAGTTCAAACTCCAACAATTGAATCAATCAATATTTCAACTAACATAGTTGAAGATCAAACGTTAGCACAAGTAGAGTTACAAACACCAACTATCGAATCTGTAGATGTTCAAACAAAAGTAATCGATAAAGAAGCAATTGAAATTTCACCATCAACTGTTGAAGTTCAACCTGAAGTTATCGAACATGAAACAATAACAAATTTGGAGGCACGACCAGTAACTATTGAAACTGTTGATGTTCAATATCAATCAACGCTAATTACTCTACCTTCAAGTAAGAAAGATGAATCAACAGTCTCAAAGCCCATTTTAAATTTACATGGTGCCGCTGTTGATTTACCTGAAGTTGAATTAGTTAAACCAGGACCATTGCCAACAATATCGATAACGAAAGAAAAATCAAATAAAAAATCTAAAAAGAAAACAACAACACAAGCTGAAAAATCATCTAAAACTAAGAAATCATCTGGTGGTTTATGTGCATCATGTTTTGGTGCTAAAGCCGCTGAAAAGAAGAAAAAAGATTTAAAATCGGAAACACTTCAGGCACCTATCGAACAAAAGAAAACAACTGAACAAGAAGAAAAGAAAGATAATGTATCATCAACGACAATCATCGTCACTTCACCAACCATCGAATCAACACTATTGCCAGTATTACCACCAATAACAGATGAACAAATAACTTTGACAAACATTGAAGTCGATGGCAAAGTTCAAGAACCAATTACTGTTGTACGAAAAAAATTTGAATCGACTTTATACATATTTACACACAATCATTTGTTTTTCTTTTAGACTATTCCGAAACTAGAAGATACTATCATAGAAAATGTAGTACAACTTGAAGAACCACATTATCAACTACCATCAGGTGAACCCGTGCCGGATATAACCGTTGAAAATCATTATTCAGTACCCGAATCGGATATGTATGACACTCCACGTTTAACTGATACGCCAATAATCGAAGTTGTTGAAGAAAAAGTAAACATATTATAGTTTTATTCTATAAATCACTTATAGTCAGTCTGTGTTTTTTTTTATTCTTATATTTACTTCAGATTACAACGATTGAAATTCCAACAATTGAAATCAAAGAATCGATTGTCGAAGAAAAGAATCTAACTATGCCAAATGTTGAAATCGATGAATCAGCAAAGAAAGCATCATATAAACTACCAAATAAAAAGCCTAAGAAACCAAAAGATAAAACAGAAAAGAAACCAAGTCTTTTTTCAACATTCTTTCGTCATACTGATCGTAAATCTAAAGTACCAGCACTTGATTTACCATCTGTTGAACAAGAATTAACACAGCAAATTGAAACAACAACGATAACACAAAATATCAATCCATTACACGTACCAAACATTGATTTACCTCAAATCGATGTTCAATTACCAAACTATGAACGACCCGAAGTTGACGTAACTAGTGGACAAACAACACAAAAGTCTGAATTTTCAATACCGACAGTTGATTTACCGCCAATACCAAATTTAAACTTACCCGATAATGATATGAATAAAACAACTATTGATACAACTATTGATCCTTTAAGAGTACCAAATATTGATCTACCTGAGCTTCAATTAAAACTAAACGAACAAGAAAATATTCAATTACCTCATATACAAGTTAAAAGTGAAAAAGAAAAATCTCCTGACGTTTCACTATCGATTCATATTAAAGACGAATGTATCGTTAAACCAATACAAAGCGTTACCAATGAACTAATATTAACATCGCCTGTTACTGATTTAACAATTGATGAAACATCAATACCTATTGAAATAAATCATGAAATTAAAACAGATTCAGTAAGAAAGATTTTTTTTTTAAATCAAGAGATGTGTTTTTAGTTTTTATAGAATTCTTTCATCGTTTGGTTCTTTTTTTTCTTCTTCTAGCCTATTCCTGATTTACCGAAATTATCCTTCAATGAAACTGAAATCATCGTTAAACCAGAACTATTATCAACTGAACAAAAATATACTATAACCGATACACATTTTGTACAACCACCAGAACTACCAACAATAACCAGTGTAAGTTACAAATATGAACAACAAACATATGTTGTTCATATTGTTTCTATATATTTTTTGACTTTTACTTATCTATTTAGAAACAAACTGATGAGAACGTACCGAAAGTTCCTGAGTTTGAATTTCAAATTCCATCAACAGAACCTATTCCAGTTTTATCAAATGATGTTAGTCTATCACCACCATCGTTTGAAACTGATGTATCTAATGTTGTACCAGCTATTGAAATTTCAACTCAACCAATAAAATCAACCGAAAAACAGATGATCGAAAAAAAACAAGAAGTGAAAAAGAAATCATCAACACTTGCATTATGTTCATGTTTTGGTAGTAAATCTCACGTACAAAAAGAAAAAGAAAAAGAAAAAACGAAAACTATTGCTGTACCTAAAACTGATTTACCAGAAGTAAAGATGCCTGATCCATCATTAAATATATCTTCAACATTGAAAACCAAAACATCATTACGTGCACCAAGTAATGATTTACCAACAGTAGACTTAACTTTACCGCAAGCAGAAACAATAAGTCTACCGACTATTCATGCACATGAAAAAAAACGACAAGCACCTAAGAAACCAACTATCAATCTAGACACATCAATCCCTGAATCGGCGGCTTTAGTCAAATCCGAAATCGTTCAACCTTCATTAACAACAACAATCGATGGTGTTCTTGCTACAACACAAACAGATGCTACTCGATCCGTTGAAGTTAAAATTGATGAAAATCTATTAGTTCAAACACCAGTCATTGAAATACCAATTGAAGAAAAGATTAATATTGAATTACCTATTGCTTCATCATTAATCATTGAAAAACAATTAGACGAACAAGGTGTAGTGACACCACCAGCT
This sequence comes from Rotaria macrura, assembly GCA_900239685.1. Classification (NCBI taxonomy): domain Eukaryota; kingdom Metazoa; phylum Rotifera; class Eurotatoria; order Philodinida; family Philodinidae; genus Rotaria; species Rotaria macrura. The sequence goes on along the minus strand of OENT01000063.1, from coordinate 60,110 downwards.
GTGTTAGAAGCACCATTAATAGAAGACATTAAAACTGAATCAATTACTGCAACATCTCCTATTGAAAAGCAATCAGTAGAAGAAATCAAAGTATGTTTAACCTTAATCGTGCAATAATGAATAGTTTAGTCTCATTCTTTTCATGACACATGAAGACCATGAAAACAGAAGAGACACAGCAGGCTTTAGAAGCGCATATAATGCTTTGAGTCTTTTTCTCTTTTCGTGCAAGGATTTTTTTCATAACGATATACTTCAATGGAATATATGACCTCGACAAACATTGGATCATGTAGAGAGTAACGAGGCTGACATTTCCAATACCATTTATGCTATAGAGAGCATTATGTTATTACGCATTAGCTTAAGAAAGGTTTCATGTTGATAATCTGTTACAAGTGTTTCATCTTGGCTAAAGGATAGAAAGCATGTGTAAAAAGAAAATAAAGATACTTACTACAAAGAAAAAAAGAACCCGTTAATGATATATTGTATGCCAAGTTCAATTTCTCTTCTAGGATATTCGTATCGAACCGAAAAAAATTTCATCGTTTGAAATCAAAGTACCAGCATTAACTATACCCGAACTAAACTTATCTGCTCCACCCAAAACTGATGCATACGTGTCAACGACTAAACACGAAGAAATAAAACCATCTCGTTCAGACAGTGGTCTCGAAGCAATCATATCTTCTCATATGCAATCATCATCAACGTTTGGTACAAATCCAACACATGAAAACTTTAATCAACATACATCGATTAGTTCTGGTTTAGGTAGCGAATTGATCGATAGTGTAACAATAAAAGATGTCGTATTACCCGATATACAACAAGAAAATGTCACAACAGAATTAAAACTCGATCATAGTTTATTAAAACATGATTTTACGCGTAAAATTACTATGAATGATGATTTACGTACCAAATTAATGTTTCGACAAAATGAATTAAAGAAATGTTTAGAAAATGAAATTTCAAAATCCATTGATGATTTCGATACGAAAAAAGATCAAAAATCATTAAATAAAATTCTTACACATGCTATAGATTTAATTAAAAATAAGAAAGTAACAACATATCCGGAATTAAAACAAAAATTAATTGTTGAACATAAAAATGATGCTTTCATTGTTGATCCAGTCGTACGTTCACTTTATTTTACTATTGAACAACAAGGTTTAGACAATCTCGATAAACCTGAATTTCCATTAGCTATTCGCGATGTAAGTTTTATCATTGAAAGAAGAAGAAAAAAAAATATATATAGAACAAGGAAAGAATTTTTTCGTCTATTGATCTTTTGAAATTTATTTTTTCTAGATGATTCGTCTTCCAGCTAAACAAACCATTGAAGCAGTAGCACAAATTGAAAATGACACCAACACAAAGTACGTTATCCATGAAGTATTGATAGAAGTTCAAATCCCAGGACAAAAAAGAAAATATAATATGAAAGACAACTAAAGGCAACACCAAATAGATGTTTGACTGCGAGGAATAATAACACATTTGAAAGCATTAACTAAATCATGGTTGAATGAACAAGGATTTCGGGTCCAATTATCAAGCTCTGATTCTAGTTTATTGCGATTTTTAATGAGTACCATTGATAGTAAATGGACCATACGATAGTCTTTTCATCTTAACAAATACGTGTTTGTTATCTATTAAGGAAACAGGAATTTCGCTGGACTAATTACCGGAAATTAGCTTCGAGAATTTCATAGTATCTAGACAAAAATTTAAATAGTCTATTAATGTCCGAGTTGAAAATTTTTTCAAAACTAATGCCTCTACAGATGACGATAACAATATGACATGTTGCAAATTCTTTATTGGGATTTGTTAACATTTTAGATTCTGTCAAGAACAAAAAAACAGATGTTTTATATTTTATATAGATAGCTAAATATTTCTCTCCTTGTCCTTTTAAAGTTTAATTACACGCTAATGAAGCAAGGGTCAACTTCACCTAAAGATTAACAACATTAGTACATTTCTCTAGTCGACTCTTATATATGTTACTGATTTTTGGTTGAATCGAGAATCAATCAACATCAACCATAACATTTGCTCTTGATAAACTATAATACATTAATAACGTCTGGTTAAAACAGCGTCATTCCATTTCTTCAGGCTTTCGAGATAATGAAATAACATCTCCCAAAAGAGATAGAATAAAAAAAAACAATATCCCTCTGTGATTAACAATAACAACTAGATTGTATTTAACATCAGAGTTCCTTAGAGATTATCTTTCTTCTTCATCTGATTATTATAGAGAGCCTACTCGTATAACTCCAAGTCAATCATCAACCCGTTCATTTTTATCTTGTGGTCGTTCAAAATCGAAAGCTAAAATTCTCTCATCACCATCGACAACAAACACGGGTTTACTTGATGAACGTCGTCGTTTACAATTAAATAATCATCGTAATGAATTAGGCACTATTCTTCGTGATCACATTCAATCAAGTCAACCATCCATACGACAATTTCCTGAACATACGAAAGAAATTGAAAAAATCATACGTAAAACATTAACACTTGTAAATCATCCGAAAATACTTTCCTACGAACAAATTCGTAATGATTTAAAAACAGAATATAAACAAACATTTTATTTAATTGATCCAATTGTTGATATCATACGTGACACATTTGATCATTGTGATATAACACAAATGAACGAAAAAATTAACCTCGATATATTAGACTCAAATATAACACAAACAGCTAATTTATATAATCAAGTACATAATCAAACAAATCTATTGACACAAGATGAATCTACTTTATTAAAATCGAATCAATTACAATGGTTAAATCAATATTTAATTGACAATGAATTAAAAACGAAAAAGACAACTCGCAAACAAACGAAAGAATTACAGAAAATTCTTAATCGTACATTAGATTTACTATCAGTCAATTTAATCAATACATGGGATGAATTAAATTCCCAATTGCGACGTGAATTTCCCAAAGCACATGATCTATGTGATCGTTCAGTTGAATTGATGAAACAAGCACAAAAAGATGGTCTACTATTATTGCAACAATCACCTAATTCAACAGAACAAGATGTAACTTCAATTAATGTTATAAGTGCTAATGGCAAACGACGTGCCTCATCATTGTTAACCGAACGTGCAAGACAAAATATACATACGAATCGTAAAAAGATTGTTGCATCATTGACAAATATATTATATGATTACAATAAACCATTATATAGTGAAAATCAAATTGAAACATATGTTAATAAAACATTTCATTATTTGGATGAGAAAAAGATAGGTGAATTTAAAACTTATAATGACTTAAAAGATCGTTTGAAAAAAGATTTTAAACATAATCATGAAAAATTAATTGAACAAATCGTTGATATTATTGAACAAGCACATGCAACAAATCAATTCGATGATATTGATAAACCAGAAGTGCAAACATTAATGAGAGATAGATTAGATGGAAAACGTAAATATAGTTCTTTTTTGACGAACAAAAACCACTAAACGTATTCATTCGATTGTCTTTTTTTTTCTAGCATTAGTTATCAAAGAAGTTTATGTTTCCTTACCACCTCGTGCTGGTGCATATGGAACATCGAAACATTCAAATGATGAATCTTCACGATATTTATCCACATCAATGAATGGTGATCAAACGATGAATAGTAGTACATCATCACAGCGTGTTGCTCGTGGCCTTAGTTGGCGTGAAGCTAATGAACGTGCTAGAATTCTATTTTATCGTGGTAAACATCCAGCTATACATTATGATGAGCAAGCGGCTGGTTTTGATGTGCGCATGCTACTGGAAACAACAGCTGGTGGAACACAAGAAATACCTGTTACAGACAGTGATGTAAGATAACAAGCTTGTTACTATTCGTTAGAAGTTCATTCATAGTATAATTATTCTATGTGGACTCGATTGAGTTCAAGCGCTTGTATGAAATCTATAAGAGAAGTTATTTGTTTTCACTAGTGATTGATTTTTAATGAACTTTCATTGAGTACATGCACTTGAAATAGTTCGAAGCCAACAATAACACACGAGAAAGGCTTAATTGAGTTGAACTAGTCTTTGATCCTAAGACAAACTATCGAATAATAAAGAATATCGACGTACGATTCGATGATATTAGGACCTCTAAAAATCTTGTTTTAGATATAGGAACGTTTTGAAACGAATTTCTATTTCATTTCTTGTTCCCATACTATCATTGAAGACAAGCAAATCCTATTGACTTCTTCCGAAATACGATATCATCATTGTTTATTATGCTATGATTAAATGTCATTATTTTTATTGCATCAAAAAATTCTTCTAAAAATAAAGTTTTTATACGTGTATGTTTTTACGAATTCTAGGTTCATGAATTATTGAATTCATGTGGTGTTCAATGGGATGGTGTTAATATAATATCATTAGTTGATCATAGTGAAGATATTGTACGTGCTGCTGAACAAGCAGCATTAAAAGTAATACGTGAAAAAGGCCTTGTCGATATCAGAACACCACCATCAACAAGAAATACGGATGATAATGATGAACCTCTATCATCATAAACATTCATTTATTTGTTTTTTTCTTTTCTTTTCTTTTTGTTTTCTTGCTTCTCTATTTCTTGTCTACTCACACTCTATTTGATGTTTTAAGCATCATATCTCTTGTGCCGATTTATTCTGCAGAAATACATATTTCCCTCGTCCTCTATTTCTCAATTACACACATACGCATATATTGACATATTTGAAAAAAAAAACTTATATTAGACAACTTTGTTTGTTTTGTTTTTGTTGTTGTTGTTGTTATTATTATTTCAGTAATTCTTTGATGAAAAGAAAACAAAACATTGTCTTCTTATTTCTCTTCGTTTCTTTTTTTTCTCTTGTCGCACTATACATAACATGTATTTAGTCATTTGCGTTTGTGTGTTTTTTCATAAAAGAAAAAGATGTATCGTCATTGTCATTTGTCTCTATGTGAAAATAAAGAATACGTTCATTTTTTGGAGAATGATGCAGTTAGAAATCTTGAATTAACATTGTTTTGTGTAATTTATGTAAAAAAAAGAAGAAAAAATAAGGAAGAAATTGAACACAAAAACAACGAAAGAATAGAATACACACGAACATCATCCTTTATTTAATTAGTTTCGTTTTCTTTTTTTTTTGAAAATACTTTCTTTGTTTTTGTACTAAAAATAACCGTTCGAGAAAAACAAAAGCATATCACGACGATGCTGTCTGACGATTATTGTTAGCTGGAGAAATTCGAGAAGAATCAGATGTATCATCTGCTGATGTACCAGAAGATATAACAGCTAAATTCGTATGAGTTACTTGTTGTTTTTCATCAGCTAAATCTTGCCATCGTTGAAGATTACTTCTACAGAAAGATATTGAAAAAAAGAATTGACAGTTAGTAAAATATTCTTTCGATTGCATTTAGATTAATTTACTTGGCTCCGATGAGCATTGGCATTGCATCTGGTAAAACACGTACTATCAAGGAATAGCACGGAAGACAAATGCTTTTCATAAAGTTCACCTAAAAATAATTATATCTATCAGATATAACTTATAAGAATGAACTCATGTGAGTTCTAATATGTAACTAAATCTCTGTTCATGCATTCTTATTAATTTTAATGGTATTTCTACCTTTGCATAATTCATAGTGATCTAATGAAAATTATTCAAAGATTTTGATTCCTACTCTGATTCGATTTATTTATATGTCTATACTCTAGAGAACTTCTTTTGTTCCAAAAAAAAAAAAAAACTTGAAAACTCAAGAGAATAGATACTATCGAGTATTCTTCAGTAGTCTTCATTTCATACGGATAGAATTAACGAATTGTAGTGCGATAATTAAAACTTTGAAAATTAGTTTAATATAATTTTACACTCGAGATGGAATTGAGATTTTTCTTTCCATATGATGATTCAAGTACCTTAGAAAAATAACCTCAAACGATTTATATTTGAAGTATACATGAAATTTTCAGGAGACGTCGGTTCTGCATTCGCGATGATCCAACGAAAAAAATTCTGGTTTCATCATTACATGCTGTAGTTATTTATCAAATGAATATAAAAACGAGATCATTCATTTTTCTCTATTGACTCATTCGAAAGATTTAATTTCTTTGCATTTGAAATAGCACATTGATCTTAGATCGCTGATGGCAATCTCTCTTTCGCTTCATATGTTGTTTTTGCTAATGTAAGAAAACGATGACTGATTTAATTTCGTATAAACAATAATCATTGAATTGCAGGAGTGCTTATGTTTGCATTGAATTAATGATTATATAAAAGTTTCACACAAAACTAAACATTTATAGAAGTCGTATGACTTCAGTTACTCATCAATTTGAGAAAATTCTTTATAAAATTGCAAATGTTATATTGTAGGCGAAGTAAACAAACGTTCACTAATATTTCAAATATAAAACATCATTTTAAATTCATGAGAATAATAAAGAGTTACTGTTCAATCATAACTTTTTCGTTCGTTCTCTAGAGATCGAACATATTCCCTAGATCATCTTTCGATGTATGAAAAAACTCAGAAGAATGTTTTTGTACATCCTGAAAATAGCTTATGATGTATATTTATTAATACTCTCATAAATTCGAGGGCACAAACAATCGTCGTTTCTCCGTCTTGGTAGGTTCAATAGAGCTGAAACGTTTTCCGCGTTAATGTCACGATGGATAATTTCTTTTCCTTTCAAACAATATGGTTCGTCTCATTTTCAATAGCTCTTGTAAAAACCAAACATGACACTTTTAGTTCGCTATAGAAAATTTTATCGCTCAATTGAACACAAATACTCATTGAAATGAAGACGCTATTTATGGTCACAATGACCTCAATACATCATAAACGATGGTACATGAAAATATTGAATCTGATATTGCTTATCTCGACAAAAGTTATCTGTCCTGTGAATTTCTAAAATCTTCTGATGATTTATTCAGTAGAAATTCGCAAAGTTTAACCAAAATCTATTCAAGAACAATGAGAATTGTTTTATTCTGATCAATTATACTGCACGAAACAATCTAATTACCTGATTTTTCGGTAGTTCATGTGCAAGTGATCTATCCATTAATGATTGTGGTTGAATACCATGACGTTTTTCTTCATCACCCTGTATGAAAACAGAATATGGTAATACAAGTTAAATATGAAAAATTTGCACATCTCTCTCTCTCTTTCTCTAATTCTTATCCATCAGCAGAAAGCAGCATTTACAAATACATATAAGAAAAGCACACCTCTTCCCAAAACTCGTCCATGATTATGCTGACAATATTTTGTTGTATATTCCAAGGTTTATACATGGCACATAAATCGGCAGATGTCATTGATAATGATTGAATGCGTCGACTGGAAGCATAAAAACACAAATACACACAATAGAACATCAAAGTACAATGAATCTTTCTTTTTCTGTGAGTGTGATGAAAGAAATTTCTTTGCTATTTTTTGATATAGCAATAAAAACAAAAACAATTAATTAAGAAGACTATAAGCTTTTATGAGCCGCTCCTTCCTCTCCTCAAAATATTTGTGCTAGCAGTGGTGATAGTGCATGGTATTCATATGTACACATATGTATTTCTGTTGATAAGTGCTGCTTTCTCGTGAATATATCAACTATATATATAAATATGTAGATATACACACATATACAAAGAGAGAGAGAAAAAAAATAACTAAAAGACAAAGAAAGCATTGAGAAGTATGAAACAATGAATCACCTGAAGAAAAAATTCTTCCATGATGGTGCTCACATTCGACCGCTGCACTTCCCATTGTTTATATGAAGAACATAAATCAGCAGCGGTCATACTGAGCGACATCACGTTTTGCCTATAGATATAAAAGCACAGCAATCAGAAGAATAATTTGTGAAATAAAATCAAAAAATCAAAACATAAGAAACGTGTTCTTTTTTTTTTGTTGTAGTTGTATGCTACTCATCTAGTGAACGTTTCAGTTTCTAGTTAAGTGTATGATTATTGGTGTAGAATTATGGTGGGGTGTATAAGTGTGTGTGTGTATTATGTATACATGCGCACACAATTTAAAAAGAAAAACTAATGACATAAGAGAAACAGGCACTATCACCACACGAACACAATTAGCAACAGAGGATTAGAGGAAATAAAAGAAAAACAAGAAGGGGTCAGTAGCGGCAAATTTAAAAATATATTTTTTAAAAGAAAATCAAAAGTTCCTTCTTTCGTTTTTTAAATTTAATTGATCATCATATGAAAAATAAAGTGATTTCATGACTCACAAATGTTCCTTGTTATTCCAATCGAATCCATTTTGATCAACAATACGTTCAAGTCTAGGACGATTTTCAAAGAAAAGTGCCAAATCAGTAGCTAATATACAATGACGAATTTCATCTAACATTAACCGATATTCTTTTGAAGAAAAATGCTTAAATATATTATGACTATCAGTCTACAATGAATGAAACATAGGTTTTTAATTGAAATAAATTCGTCATATTTGATTTTTACTTGAAGAATTGTGACTGTTTGATTGAAATGATGTCGTTCCATAGTTGAAGTTGTATAAATTGAAGCTAGTGTTGATGCACTTTTTACCATAAAAGCATTTGTTTTACCACGATGATCAAGATCATGACAAAGACAAGCAACAAACAAAGCAATACACTAAACATGAAAAATTTTTCAAATTTCTATCAAAAGTTTTGAATAGATCTCGATGATAACAAGTTTAAGAACGAATTTGATTCATGATCTGATGATGAAAAGTTAAAACTGTAGAAATCAAATTTTTATGGAAAATAAAATATTTGTGAGAAATTCAAAGTACAACAATTGTTCGAACTAAACTTTAATAACGACATGTAGGGAATGAATTGAAACATTCAAATGAAAACAAACATATATTCGTTAATATCTACATTGAGTAAATGCTTGGAAACTCTTTCTTATTTGCATGATAGAAATTTTTATATATTCATTGAAACTTTCAGGTTTATTCAATTTTTTGTATATCTATAACAACAGTTCATATAGAACATCGTATATGTGAAGATATTTATTTCACGATATCAAGTCAAAAACTACATCTGATCGAAAAAACATTTTTTTTTTTACTTAAATATCCTTAAGTGCTTAATATCCACTAGAATAACTATTGTCTTTTCTTTGATAAAAAAGTATTAGAACGACAAACTTCTTTCTTCTTTATCCTCAAAACAATAAATTCGAGGTATGTTGAAAGCTTTCATATTAATTTTCCTATATTTTTTTGCCAATTAAAACCAATTAAAGCAGAGATCATGCCAATGACTTTCATTCAATACACAGCGATATGTTCTACGAAACTAGTTTGTTTACAAACAGAAGTTTTCTAATCGATAATAAATCGTACTAATAATTTAGAAGATTTCCATATGGGCAATAATTGATGAGTTGAATACATTCTTAACTTGTATTAGTTTTCAAGAATGACATTTATAGATAAATAATTCAAATTGAATATTTAAAATAGCTGCAATCCATCAAATCTATTACCATTCAAAAGAAATATCTCATCAACATAAATGTCTATACTTATGATGACTTTTTCTATTAGGTTTCTTTTTAATCGCATTTAATTCAAATTTGTCTGAAGTGTCGTTCTGTATTATAATTTTACCAGTCAATGAACTTTGTCTATACTCATAAGTTTAATATTGCAAATGAAATTTTCATTACTCAAATCGTTTTCGAGTAGACAGATGTTACTGTGTCCTGTTCTTCTTCTTATAATTATAAGCTTTCTAGCTTTTCATTTTTTTTTCCTATAAAACAAAATATGACTTATATATAGTATAGAATATTCTTGTTAATTTGAAATATCTTTTTAAATAATAGCTAGAAAGCTTGTTGCATTTCAATAATTCTTCGTACATATACATAAGAGTTTCTTGTTTACTTTTAATCATGTAAATTAATCCCAGTAGATTTTCGGACTCTTTATGAAGATTGATACTTTGTTCTATTCTATTATTATCATGATATTAGCATTTAAAAAAACACATAAACAAACGCTTATTGGCAGATGAGGCCTGGAAACAATCATCCTATTTGTATTTCTGGTAAATGCAAAAATATAATCATATTCTTCAAGCACTTCTTACTGTTTACTAGAAGTATTTATTGATTACTTTCGAAAAATGAATAATTTACGATTGATATGCAAAATATGGAATTTTGATGAGAGACATGAAATCCATCTAACGAAAGCATTAAAAATGATTTCCATTCGTACGAATCGAATTACGAAGAAGAAGAAAAGAACATCAAATATACTTGTCGTATGTAACAAAGAAAATCTTCTGAACTATATGCATCGAGGAACAAATAGTATTGAATAAATGGATGATGATTCAGAATTATGGTGATTTCATTTAGACTTCAGATCAAGAGAAAATCAATAGATGTTTTTTATTGGTTATTTGTTTTGATGATTTGTAATGAATAACGAGAATGTCAACAAATATATACGACGTAACTATTTGAATTTACGTCTAATAATTGAGATTCATTTATCGACTCTCATACTATATCGATTGTTTAAATTAGTTTTCATGTAAACTTTTTACATAAGAGAATAGTTTCGAATTTGTTTTTTAACAATCGAAACTTTCTCATGTACTTGTATGAAGAAAAGAAATTTTGTTCAATGTAACACACTGGTTTCTTCTCCTAGTACATACATCATTCGGTGAAAATTGATGTTTTGCTTGTTTTATCACAGTATAAATTGCATGTGCAACACTGAATGCATGTGACCAATTGTGATATGGTACATTACGATAATTCTTTCGTACAGTTAATATAAATCTCATTAAACATTCAGAATCAAATCTAAAGAAAACAAGTAAATTTAGATATATCAATCTTGAATAATAAAATGAGAAACACGTTATAAATATACCTATTGACATTCAATGGATCCATATTAGCAAGATCAAGAAACATATAAACAACATAGAGTGGTTTCATATCATTAACAACATCCCATGGAGAATATTCAAATCGTTCTATATTAGGAATGTTGTCTGGAAGTGTATATGTTTTCATACGTTCATATTCTTCATCCGTACACGATGCATGATATGATAAAACTTCGAGTGCTACTTTACATTTTTGTTCTGAACGACGTATTCGATCATAAAGTGACGCATGATGTAGAGCTAAAATATGAGTTAATGAATAAACTTTTCCAAAATTATTTATGACAAGAAAAAAAAAACTACTCGTGTAACTTCTATTGTGAAATTCAAATGAAATACGTGTTTAAATCTTATTCAAATCAATTGTAGCATGCAGAACTTATCACATCTCAAACTTTGAAACATTTTCAGTGACTCGTAGAGTTCATTGAGTATGAGTTTCTTTCTCGAACTTAATGAATTTCCATGAAATATTTACGAGCGTTTTTGACGAAAAATAAATATTCTAACGTATTCTCTTCTACTACAGTGCTGCTGATTTTAGTTCGCATGTCTCGCAAAGTGAGAATATTTCGTTATTCATTTACCAAGTCCACAATATACAGCAAATGTTTCAAATGATTCTTCGTCACTTTTAGTAAAATGTCCATTTTTTTTATTAATCATTTGAACAACACCAATGATATTTCCTTGAATCATGATTGGCATACATAATAAGGTTTTTGTTTTATAGCCTGTCTTTTGATCAATGTCTCTACGAATGAAAAATAAAAAAAAACATAACGAAATTCTTTTGTTATTCATCAATTATTCATTATTTTTTTTACCGATTAAAACGATTATCACTGTATGCGTCAAGTATATTTAATGTTTTCCCAGTCGTTGCTACATAACCAGCAATGCCTTTATCCATAGGAAAACGTATGCATGCACTTTCATCATTCGACGAAGTTTTTTGTTCATTTTTATCGTTTATAGCAGATGAATCAAGAATATCGTGTTCGTCACGTCCGATATCAAATATTCGTGCATAAAGTTCTCTTGTACGTGAATCAACCATAAATAATGAAGCACGATCGGCATTAACCAACTTTTTGGCATAACTCTAAACGAAAACAAATCGATATGTTCTTCTTTTATTTTTTCATTTCTTTTTAAAATAATAAATTCTTCGAATGTGTTTATCTACCATAATTTTCAACATAACAGCATCCATGCTAACAAGTTCTTGAAATATGGATTTCGTTACGGCCAAAAGAAAATCGTTTAAACGTCGTTCTCGTGTCATTGAATGGTAGAGCTATAATAAATAACGAAACAATACTAGTCCATCAAGTTTTTAAAAAAACAAAGCTTGTTTTTTAATGTGTGTTTAAAAAAATTTAAAAAAATAAATTAGATATATATGTATATAACGGTGAGTTCCTACAGGATGAAATAGTTTTCAAAACGAATTTATTCCAAGCAGATTATATAGAGTATTTTCAAATTAATAGATCTACTGAGATTTAAATATTTTCCCTCTGCGAATAAAATCTTTTCATCATGGTCTAAGAGTCACTTCGAACTGACTAAAAGCATCCGAAGATTCGTACTAACTCGTACACACAAAAACAATATTCATCCACTCTTATTATATATTCAGAAGTACTATTGAAAAGACTTCAACCAAACGCATACAAATAGATCTGTCAAATATATAAACAAGATGTTGTCAGAATATTTACACTTACAATTAACTATTTTCAGTTGTTTATTTACTTGAAATCTTTTCGTATAACTCAAAATTTCTGGCGCGAAAAAATTTCCATACAATCTGCTTCAAACAGGATGTATTTTAGATCACTCAAAACAAAATTCTGTATTCGCTCCTTACCATACGTTACATACAAATATATTCTATTCGGCTAGGCATAGTTTTTTTTTTTCGTTTATTTTTTTTCATCATGCATTATCAAAGAAATTAATTTTCATAACTTAAATTCAATTAAAGTCGCATAACGTTAAATGGAGAGGAAGGGAGAGGAAGTAGATGAGCAAGCAACATAAACCAAGTATTGAAAATGGCTTTACACACAGTAAAAACGATACGAACAAATGCACACCCACAAAGAGACACAAACAAAACAAATAGAAGAAAATAAATAAGTAAACAATTCACTTCAAATAGTGTAAAAAAATAAGAGAAAGAGAAAGAAGGGAATGGTTTAGATATTTATATATACATAAGTTTAGGGTATGTAATACCTCGTAATATGTTTGGGTGAAAAGCTCATTCACGCATTTTAAAATTTCCTGAAGCAAAATAGAATGAAATTATTTACGGCATTAAATAAAAAAGTGTATACAATTAGAGTATTCAAAGCTATTAAATATATATGAATACATATAATTCTGAAAACTAAATACGAAAAAAAGCAAGAGAAAAAAACGTTTTTTTCAAACAAAATCATTTCTCTTTTTCTTGTTATTCATTGGTTTTAACAATATCAATATATATATATATATATATATATAGATATAGATATATATGTATGAGATACAATCTTGCATTTACAATAGTAAAAAGCGAGGTTATATTTTGTAGGAATCATAATACTAAATAATAGATTAGAAAAATAAAAATAAATCAACTTACTTCAACATCTTCATCTGAGAATGGTATTGTACTATCAATGCGATAAAATTCAACTACACCTATGTTAATAGATTTGATTGATTATTATTGATATTATTATAATATTTATTTTTGTTATAAGAAAAGCAATTATTTATACCGAGAAGTGTTCCACTAGTATTAACAATTGGATGAGCCATAACGGTAGTTACTTTATCATCTTTAAAATAGAGACCATCAGCATATTTTGTTTTATCAAGCTTTACAAAATTAAAATAAATAGAGAATAAATTCAGATGAGAAATCAAAGATATTAGTTTTCATTCTACCATCGACATATCAATGATACGAACAGGCTCTTTTGCCCATGCAACATAGCCAGCTATACAACGGCCACTTTGAATCTGTATTGGAACAAACGAAGCAGCTTGTTCACTAAATTTATAGGGCAAAAAAGATAATTTTATTGATTGACTTTTTCTAGTCGATGTATAATTTTTTTCTCAGATGTTTCTCTACGATAGACAAAAATTGTCTTTCATACTAAGTAGTTTTTATTTTAAATTAAATAGATTCAGGTAAATGACGAAGCTAATTAGTATATAGATACAGTAAGAAATGCGTCGAGTTCGTATATTTCTACAATAACTATGTATCCATTTAAAAATATAGAGTTCTTTTCCAGATCGTTGATATTCGATATAGTAATGGGTCTAACTGGAAGAGAATATGGAATAGTATGGACACCTCGATATCATCGATATTGAAGAAACCCCAAAAAATAGTTTTCCTTTTTTCTATCTAGGCCATCATCTAATGTATAGGCGTATAAAATATCGTTTGTTTCGTATACTATGCTTTTGTCATCATCCAGGCCAACAGTATCCATAAGTAATTGATCTGATCCACTAGTGAGAATAACAGTATCAAAAAAATGTCAGCCTGATGTTTTCAATACAGCCTCGAGCTATACTAACATTTTATTGAAAAATTATAATATGAAATTTATGCTGAATACTTGTCTAATAGAAAATACATACTAGTATCATTGATATATTTACATATTATTAATCAGCCATTGAATTAGAAAGGAGCAACTTGGAAGAGAGAGAGAGAGAGAAAGATAAACTGAATAGAATTTTGAATAATTAAAAATGAGGGGAGTCGACTGTTTGAGTATTCAAGTGTATATAGCATCACTCACTCGTCATCTTCTGGTGTAAATAATCGCATGCTAATTCCAGTTTCATCAACCAAATATAAATTGAAATCATCGGCTGCTACTGCTTAAACGATAAAAAACACAGACAAGAAAAGAAACAAGATTTATTTGGAAAAAAATGAATTTTTTAACCATTACTTGACGCTATAGATTTACATAATTCATATAAAATTTGAGCTTTAGTTACATGTTGATTAACTTCATCTGTTAATTCATGTAATAAACGACGCTGATCGGTTAATTCGGCTAGCTAGAGAATAGAGGAGAAAGATTTTGGTTTTCAAAATTTGTAACAAGAATTTTAAAGCACTTTGCTCATTGATTTTGCTGTTGTTGATGATATTGGTGTTGATGATGATTCAAATGCAGATGTTGTTATTTTTTTTGTTACATCTTTATAAAAAAAATATATATATAGATATATATAGTGATGAAAAACAATAGACACAATCATAAATCATATAAGAACTCATGGATATGATTAAATACTAAATATGAGTGATAAATGATGGCAAATTTTGTTATTCTTTTTTTTTACCAGTATTTGTTGATAACGGAACTTTTGTTGTTGACGATGAGATAATTCTCTTCTGTGCTGAAACCAATGGCATTGATGATGATGATGATGGACGTGGTGCTGCTGGTAGCGGAGGAGTAGGAGGAGAATGTGTTGACATAGAAGTTTTTTTCTGCTGTTGAACTTGTGATGATTTTTGAGGTTTTCTCGACATCCATTGTTCGATGGTATTTGGATTGACATTTTGTTGAATGTACAAATCAAGAAACTCTGGATGTTCTCCAAGAAACGTTTTTACTGTATCAGCTGTAACCGAAGATGACAATGCTTCGGTATTGGCTAGAAACAAAAAGAAGCGAGCAAACTAAAATTTCGTCGTGTCACAATGAAATTCATCGCTTTTATATCTACACATATGTAGATTGAATGAAAAGTTTACATCTATGCAAATATTGTCGGCATTTTACATGGAAATATATATTTCATTTCTTTTTCTTTCTCTGGTATTCAATTGTTAACTTCTTTATGTGTCATTATCATTTTCTACTTTGTGTTTCATTCATGTCGCATCACATTACAAAAAGCTTTTTTCTCTTTTTTTCCACTCTCGATTTCTCGTTTCCCATTTCTTTTTGGTCAACGCTCAGCAAAGCGAGAAACATCGCTCTTCACTTCCTGTATGCTTACGAATAGCGAACCATCATTGCGTATGAGGTAGTAACAACGATGACTTTCTTTTGTCTCATTCTATGTGACTATATGTAAAAAAGAAAAGAAGGAAACAAAATACACACCCATACCCGCTCATCGATTAAAGGCACGAACACACCAGTCACATGCAATACCTTCTCACTACTTCAAACTTGGTATTGAGAGACACACATGCACACTAGTTTTAACGTTCTCATACTTGCATGCATATGCTTGTATGCACTTGCTAAGACATAAATTTAGCGATGTCAAAGAATACTAATATGTAATTGTCAATCTAAACATGCGCTTAACTATCACGGATTACCTCAAAGCTATGACATGAAGAAAGCAGTAGAACAACAAGAGAAAACAAGAAAAACCTATAAAACGTACCGCCACATTTGGCAGACGAGCGATGACGAGTTTTTTTTTTTGATGAACTCTTGTTGTTGCTGCTGCTGCCACTGCTGTTGCTGTTGCTGTTGTTCGCTAGATTTTGATGGTCCGATGACGAGCGAGCTGAAGTACAACATTTGATAAAACTCATAGTGATCGTTGTCGTAAACGTCGTCGTCGACGAATATCACGAGAAAGAGATGATGATAATGACAATGATAATGACAATGAAGGAAAACAAAGTTCGACGACGTCGTGACGGTGAATTGCGACATATATCATGATCGACAAACCCCTTCGTCGTGCAACAACAACAAAAACATGCGACCACCACCAACGACCAAAATAAATGCGTGCAATGATGGCGTACGAGTGGTTGAGGCAGCAATGATGCTGATGAAAGGAAAAGAAATGGAAGAACGAGCGTCTTTATTTGAAGGCGCAAGTAACTAGTAAAGAATTGTATGGAGGCAATCGATAGCGCGGGTGAGGCGCGTGGACGCTTTGTTGCGCCTATAAACCAACACCAGTGGAAGGAGTTGGAGCAGCAGTAGTCGCCGACGTACTCTCAGGGTAACTAGCCCGGAGATGAATAACCGAAGCGAAGAAAGAAGGAAGGAGAGGAGAAGTAACACTACTAACACAACAACCCCCTTGTTTCCGTCCTTCTTTTTCTCTTCTCGTTGAGTTAGCCCGTTCGTAGAAAAGAAGAACAAGGAGAAGACGAAGAAGAAGAACACGAAGATGAAGAAGAACAAGGAGAGCAGAACAAGAACTCGCATCGTGCTGTTTCTACATACTATTGCTTGATGCGACGAAGCAGAAGAAGCTTTACAAATTATGATCGAGGATGAACGCAATAATAATGCTGCGATGACGACTACAAAGCTTTTTATGAAAGAAAATGTCGATTACCGACATTGAGTAATGAGAAAATACTCTTCACATTCTATTTCTTTTCTTCTTTTTTCTTCTCTTTTTCCTGCGGCATATTTTATATTATATATCGATAACAACAAGGTGTTATTAGTCCAATCAGATACAAACATTCGCAGTTTCAACATATTCAAATAGACAAATCCAATCAAGACCAGAAGATTTAACTAGATAGACAATGACAACAATAATAATAACACTGTTGATGACAAAAACAACTCGAGTATCTGTAATAACATACATGGGTATGGCATAAGCCGTTAAAGGGAAAAAATCAAGATTGTACTACTGCAACAACTAATTTAGGAAATAGAAAGTAACCGAAGAAAAAAAAAGAAGATTGATACATTCATTATTTTCAAGTATTTTTGTCTTTTTTCAACGGTCATATGAAACAGATCAAGTCAAAAATAGTTGTGACATGCAAAAGTAATTTGTTACTAGACAAATATCAATTGCTGGAGTATATTGTAGATGGAAAGCAGAAAACATGCTTCGAATGATGAGAAAAATAAGATAATTGCCATATTAACTTCAGTGGTCATGAGACTACATTTCGATCTTTGCTATTCCATGTATTCTAGTTTTAATTAACCGTTTTCATAAAACATTTTTCATCGTCTAATGTAAAGCTACAAGTTAAAAGACCTTTTTTTTATTCTAAATAATTCAATCATGTCAAACAAAAAAAATCGGAATTGAGAAGAAAAACTAGACACAAAAGCACATACACTCGACTCAAGATCATTCTCCTGCGATAGACTTAGAAAAGCAAAAGAGTCGAGCTTATCATGAATAGCCGTGTGAGCTTCATTCATTCTGAGAAAATCAACTGATGACGGGAGTTCTTGTTGTTAGTAATCGAATTAATTATTGAGTTGTATATGACAACGGCAATAACGACTAACAATCGACCTCCTCTTTTCAATATCAATTAGAAAAGAAGACGAGAACACTTCATATATGAATGAAAAAGAAAGCAAAACTTCTTGTCGACTTATAAATTTGCGTTACAAAATAATCGCTTTATTAAATCTAGCATTGTCAGTCGATGATATGTTTATAAGTCCTTGGTTTATGAATATTCAACTAGGTATCTCAATATATCGGGTAACGAATCAAATCAAACACTTCTTTATCAAGAATATTAAATTCAAATACAAAAGACAAATCAATAAAGAAAACTTCGAACGATTTTAGAAATATGATACTTCAGATAATTTTATCAAAATCCCTTGATAAAACATCTTAGCATGTCAATGTTCTCCCTCTCTCTCTTTCTCTCTCCCCCTTCGTGTGACATACACGCACACGCATACATATAGACATACATGTTTAAATAAATCTTTCAATAGAGAATAGAAGGCTTCCATGTTGACCTTCATCTAGTCGTTTCGTACATAAAAAGCAACACTTGTGTATAATCGTTCACTTAAACATCAAATCAATCAGCAAAAGCATGTATGATTCGACTCATAATCATATAAAAAGAAAAGCGCAAATGTCAGCATTCAACGACAAATCTATTCTATAGATTAAATTCACTTAATTCAACACGAAAGATTAACAATTTCCATTATATAATTCTGAAAACATCCATTATATGATACTAAAAAAAAACAAAGAAACCTTTCCGAGATATTTCAGTCGTTAATAATCAAAATAATAAAACTATTATACGCTTTATAAGAACGAAGATCGATCGGCATCTTGAACACACACACATGCGCGCGTATGTGTAGACATATATATATATATATGTATTGATAGATATATCTGATGATTGGAAATTTTTTCCAAGACAATGCCATTTCTAAAGACTCATGACAATATCGATAAAAATAGATGAGTACAAACGACAGTGATTATTCTATTTATTCGACGGGAACAAAGAAATCCTTTGTACTGGTTCATACTTATTTAATACTAATCATATGAATAACTGTCTTGATCGAAATAAAAATTAACGACAGATATTTACTTCAAAAAGTTTTTAGCTCAACTTTTTCTTCGAGGTAACAATCATAAATAACTAAAAAAGAAGTATAGAAACAGAGAAAAAGAAAAGAGAACACTATGCGTGAAAAGATCAATCATCCGTAGGTATGCATGTATGTCAGGCTCAACGTGTAGCTATAAGAATAGTAACGACAACATTGTAGCTAAGAAACGCAAGTATATCTGTCTCCTTTAAGTTATTTAGATGAGATGAATGTCAAGAAAATGAGTTAGCAGATGGAGCCACATCTTTGTAAATCTTCATCTATCTCGCATGATTGTCATATGACAGATCTCTTAAAACATGCATTTACTATAGAATTTGTTGATTTGGAAGATCATTCATTCATATAAATATCTATCTTCAAAAATTGACTTACCCAATTTAATACGCTTGGTCGGCGGTGAAGAAAAATGATCAATCTTATCATTCTCTTCTATCATGAAATTCAAATCATCATCATCATCATCATAACACTTTTCGGCCAACAGCCACCAAGAAGATCCAAACCGACGGGATACCGTCTTCAGCCTATATTGTATATTCAATTTATTAAAAGGATAATTAATTCTACCTTCACTTTTAATGAATTTATTTGAATGAAACAAATAATAGTGGTACTGGTCGGATTTATTATGCGTGTTGGTCTTTGCGTCGTTACCACTAAAGAGAGTGCTCTTTTATATAGAATGCATACGGTAGAGTGTGTGCATTCTATCGTTCTTCGCTCTCCGTTTCGTCATCGACGTCATCGTTCTCTTGTTTTTGTTGTAATTATTGAGGATAGATGTGAAAAGAGAACAGAGAATCGTGCAAGCGAAAGACAAAAAGAGAAGACAAATCAAGTGGGCGAAACAGATACATCAGCCATTCGTACAAATCCGAATCTATGATCAGTACTTCATCTCGACAATGAGCAATATACGATCAAATGAAAAATAATAAATACAATAGTACAACGTATCAAACAATGAACGACAATTTTTACGAAACATCGATATACAAGAATCATCGGACAAAATAGAAGAATAAATGTACGACACAACAAAGAGATGCTTCTTTTACGATATCCTTAAGTGGAATTTATGTTTTACGTTAAAATAGCATTATAAACATAGCAGTTGTCACATTGGCATTTTCTTTATAGATGATAACGATAGCAATGATGCTATTCTATTTGTTAGTGACCTTTCTATTAGTATGCACAGTAGTTTTTATTTCTTATCTATCATTCTAATAGAAAATCTATCAAAGGAATCTGTTATGGATGATTAGAAATTATTAATGAAAAACAAAGACATTTAATACATATTAATGCTTATACCGTGGCTCGCGCATTAACAAGAACAGAAAAATCTTGTTGATATAGCAAATCTACATATATATCTGTACTTCACAACAATAAGCACTAACAGATTGTTTCGCTTATTATCTTCTACAATTCTCTCGAGAAATTAAATGTAATAATATCGACTATGACAAGGGAAATTCTTCTTGTTGTTATGATATTTTTCTCCTATCATATCATCTGCTAATACATATAACAAAACATATTATCTACAAAACATCTTTTGAATAAGAGAAAAAGAAAACAACTCCATATAACGCTGTACATTCTTACGAATAATCAAATTTATAGTCAAAATAAAAACTACAACAAGTTATACGCAGGTGTTTGACCTTATATATTCAGTATCATATACTTCTGTTGTTTCTACTTTACATAAACGAAATAACGACATCAAATTTCGAGCAACATATACATGCATATTATTTTCGTGGATCATTTCGTTTCATGATGTCATGTTTTACGATATAAGATCACATAAAAAAAACAAAACAGAAGAACTTTCTATTGTTGAGATTAGTAAATCATATTTAACTTAAGAAATTCGACCACACATATATGCCTACCAGTTCGATTAACATTTCTCCATGAGATAATATTTTGACGTGATGGTACGACAGGTGGCAACGGCGTTTTTCGATGTCTTGATAAAACTTGTGCTGGATTTGACATTGTATTTTTATTGACTTACTATTTGATGAGAATCATCACTTATTTTAGCTTAGTTTCTTACATGCATACATACGTACATATTTTTCTTCTCTCGTTGTGTGTATGTCTCTCCCTCTCTTCTTCGCTTTTTTTTGCTGTCAACACTCACTTGAAAGCACTAAACTTTACTTTCTTTCTTTTTGCAATGCAATATTCATATAGATGGGATTGCCATGCTTGTTCGCCTGCTGGCTGCATTTGTTGCCGGTAAACACTACCATCAATCTGAAACTCTCCACTTTACAGTTTTTTTTCTCTCGTTTTTTCTTACTCTTCTCCACTATTTCTTCAACATCTTTGTAAAGCATTTTTTTATTTCGTTTTTTTTTCTCTTCTTTTATGATAGATATACTCGAGTCAAACGTTTACAGTTGACTATGTAAATTTTGAAGCAAGAAAAATACAAAACAACAAATAAAAAGAAAGAATTATGCCATTATTTTCTTTTCTTGTTTATTTTCATACTTCTTTTCAAGTATTGTCAATAATATTTAGTCATTATTTTATTCTTTCATCATAGGAAATACCAATGATGGAATAATAAATCGTTTTTCATGCAGTTTCATTTCATTAACTTGATTATAATTATCTGCTTCATCATCTATCATAAATTTCTTTGAAGAGAAATATAAACGAGAATTCAAAACGTTATAGAAGCGAATGCAAAAAATTAAAGTTACCTTGACATGAAACGGTTCGAAATAAGGAAAATTATGTAAATAATCACGACGAAAACGCCATTCAGTTACAGCTCGATCATTCCTATCGTCGTTCGAAGGACGATAGCTGATTTTGTATGATGTCTGAAAAAGTGAAGAACAAATATTTGCCATACATTCAATGATGAATTTCAATAAAAGAATCTTTATGAAATCTAATATATTGCAAAGCTATTAATATGAAAGTATTGAAAAATGTTTACTTACTATAGTAATAATGCAACAAACAATGCATAGAAGTCGGAAAGTAAACGTAAAAGCGATCATCGATGAAGAACCTGACGATTGTTTCTCAGTGAGCAATGACAATCTTGTTTGGTCGGATAACGCTGCACTTATGTCTACGTTTATAATAGAAGTAAGTGATGAGAAAAAAATCGATGCACTGCTCGATTGGATTTAATAAACAATAAAAAATTCATAATCGAAAGAAGAACGTTTGGTCTGATTTCTCAATGGAATCATCTATGATACTATATATCGTCAGTTAGTCGAGTTTTTTTTTCTCGTCACATTTTCATGTGAAAGAATCAAAATCTAATATATCTTCTCGCTTTGATAACAAATTATTCATTATGACTACTGAAACATGATGAACAGTTTCATTTTTGTTTTATTCCCCTATTGTCTATAACATAAATTAATTATAATCTTCGTTTGTGTATTTCTTCTTTTCTCCAGGTATGTCCATAAATTGGTAATGAATGTAAAAAAAAAAGAATTATTATGCGTTAATTTTTAAATGTTTTATGAATGTTGTAAAGAAAATATATCAGTTGTTAGAATATTATCGTTTAGAAAAGAAAAACTCGATGAGTACCGATTATTTCTACTTTAGTAAAAGATTTTGATATCATGAAGTTTGAAATATTACCGTTTAACGAGTATCATTATGATATTATCTATGAGAATAAAAATAATTGTAAAGCACTTTCATTATACAACAGTCTCTTTTAAATTCATGCATAATGGTTATAGTTTTTTATTCTCAGATATTTATTTAGATGATTCTAATTAAATCAATGCAAAGTCATTCAGTTTAAAAGCTTTCTTCCTAGAAGACACATTACATGATTAAATATTGTTCTCAATACACTTTGACTTTTATTATTGATTTCTTTTTTTTTCTATCAAACAATCTTGTTGTTTTATTTTTCATATGTGTTTCATCACGAACTATCACAGAACTCATCTGAATACGCTAATCTAAACCAATGAAGGCAATGACAATTATCAATGTTATCATGCCCGCGTTAATCATTTCACAGAATTTAGTTTATTAAATTTTTCCGCACTTTAATAGTTCAGTGGATCTATTGATTTGTATTGTTTTGTTTTCTATCACGTAGAGAAATATTCTATTTAGACTATTTTTTATCTATTGTAATCAGTAGATTTTAGTTATTGAAAAATATGACTGTATTACAAATGAAGACGGTAAATTCATGAATATCAAACCAAGCAAGAAGTATTCAATGTTATGTTGTCAAAAGCAAACGCTAGATCCATTTCGAATCGCATGAACATACGTCAATCTATGCTAGCTATGTATGTGAGCTGTGGGACTAAAACTATTTATTATTTCCCTTTCTTCTTCATCTCTTTCTCTTGATCGTTTTTCATCAATATGGACTGATTCTGGAATGACGATAAAAAGCCGAAAAAAGCGACACTAACAGACAAGAATATGTGACATCAGAAAGAAAGAGAAAGAACGAGAAAAGGAAGAGAAAAATGATCTATATTGCAGGCATCAACAGACGACTGTCAAGGATATTAGTGTCGCGTTCTTTCTCCGGAAAGCAGAAACGCAAAAGAATTGCGAGAACGAGTCCTATTCTAATTATATAGAGACAGAGAGCAACCGCAGTCCTATAATATATTCTTCATTCTGCGTTCCCTTTTTATTTACAAGCACATTTCTAACCACGTCGTCAGACACGTCGATACATAATAATGGCATCAAAATCTTCGGTATCATCGGGTTTACGACAAGCCTTTGATAAATATTCTAAATTTGGCAAAAGTCATGCCCAATTAAATGATCATAGTGAACTTCGAATAGGTTCGGCTGGAATACAAAAAATGATGAAAGATTGCTCATTGATCAATTCGAAATACACATCACAATTGTTGGATAATGATATTGCTCGTGTACTTGGAAAATTGACGACAGGTACGTCTGAAGCTGGTTGTCTTCACTATCCAAAAGGAACGTAAGTAAAAATAAAAGCTGAAAATTCCAATTTGAACTAATCGTTCTTCTTTCTAATGTAGAAAAACTTTTGAAATCAAAGGTTTTAAATTATTAATTGATCGTATTGCTGAATCAAAAGGTGTTAGTTCAGATGAAATTTTAGCTAAAATTAATGAAAACGAAGGACCTAGTCTTACGAAGGTAACTGAAACAGCCAATAAAGACATAACAGATCGAATGACAGATACATCACAATATACGTAATTATACAATAAATATATAACAGGTTTTTCTTCTATAATGTATATGTATATATATATATACTTTTTAGAGGTACACACAAAGAACGTTTTGATGAGGAAGGCCATGGTAAAGGCAAAGAAGGCCGTGCTGATGATGTCGATACAACAGGTTATGTACAAGGTTTTAAAAGTGGTAATCAATCATAGTAGATATAAATCAAAATAAACTTTATTTTTCGAAATATCTATTCTTTGATATTCAAGACATCAAATATTTAATAAACGAATTGTAATTATTTAATCGTTTTTCTTTTTTTTATTTATTTATTGTGTAAAAATCGACAAATGTAAACAAAAGAAAGGAAATAATTTATTTCGTATATATATACATTTTATTTATTTCTAAACGTGATCATTGTTTCTTATTTTAATGTTCTATTCAAAAAGATATGTGCATATAGATGAAGAAATATAATAATGATGATAATAATAGGTGTGCTTTTACAAAAAACAACACGAATCAACTAACAAAGAGTTGTTTCACTTAGTTTTGATTTCATACTTGCAATTGATTTATCACGAGGTACAAATTGATTTGACCTGTTTCTTTTATCATCTTGTTGATGGCTATTGTCAACATCTAGAAGTAAATCTCTATAACCATCAGAATCAACAGGCATCATAGACACTCGTCGAATTAAATGAGGATGACAAATATTGGACGCTCGTCGTAGTGATTTCATATGACGAAATACTTCTAAATCTTCATAATCAATAAATGAGGGTCGAGAACGAAGTTCAGATAGTTCGGAACGAATTTTAGGTTTCCTATCTTCGTTTAATAGTTGTGGTATTGATGATGGAGCCGGAAAATCACCAGTTACAAATTGCGGTGGTGGAGGTGATGGTGGACGTGATACAATTGAATTTAATTCTGCTGTATTTTGTGTTGAATTTAAATTAATATTTTGATTCGATGTTGATAGTACTTTTTGTCCTGATAAATCCATATCACGTTCCCATGCCAGAGTTTCAAGCATATCATCGATTTGTGGCTGTGGTTTAAAGACAACTGATGTATGCGATAGACGACGAAGACGAACATGATCAGCTGTCGTCTGTTGTTCTTTGAGTAAGTAAAGAACAAGTTTTCCAACTCGCTAAAAGATAAGCAAAACATGTCATGTCAAGCATAACAGAAATTCCATTTCATGAATAAAGATTTATGAGTTTATATTTTTAACCTTGAAAAGACATTCTTATTACTATGTGTTTGTTTCTTCTATTTTATATTTACCTTCCAATTACCCATGGCTCCTTTTCGTTGTGCTGCTTTACTCTTCGTTGCTCGTTTGATAACCATCAAATCACGTTTATCATCAGCACCAATAGCGTATACACCTTGATAATCAAATCGTTGTTTGGCCGGACAAGATCTTTCTATTGTTAGTACAAGTTGAGCCCACTTTGAACGACAAGAAAAGTGTTAATGAAGTAAGTTAGAAGAAAAATTCTTTAAGTTCACTGCGTCCATTCGAATTGATAAAGATTTCGATAAGCTTATCAAAGCATTGCCTAAGGTGTGATCTTTCATAAAGAGCATGCTTTTTCATTATTGCCTATGTCATTTTTTACCGAAAGTAAAAGAAAAGATTTTATGATATAGTTCATAATCAACTCACAGCGTAGGTAATTTGTCTTTCTACGTGTGCTTTTTAATCACCTAATCTAGAATTCTCTACGGACCTTGATTCTTTACAGTTAATTTTTTTTTGTTGTTGCTTCATAGAGCACGTTACGACGCAGAGCATGATGTAGAGCTCAGCTCCATTTTTTAAAAATTAACTATGGTTACTCTACATGAAAGAGTACTCTTATGATTAAAATATTATAGTTTGATTGGTCTTAAAGACATAGAAATTTTCCTTCCTGAAAAAAACAACATGAATTCAAAGAAATAACTTTTTTGTATCCTAACTGATGATGAACAGTTTCAAGTAGAATGAGTATAAAGTAACATATAAATATATACAGAGAGAGAGAGAGAAAGAGAAAGAGAGCAAAACTCTGGCATAATGCAAGACTGACAGTTTTACTATCATGTTCATATATATTCTTACAATATTGTTAGAGTTTCAAATATTTGGTGTTACATTGAATTCAAACGAGAAAGAAAAAAAAAGTATTGATGGTGGATATTTACGAACCTGTCGTATACGTTCCTTTTCACTGATTGCAATAACACGTTGATACGTATTACCCATTGAAGCAATTAACATGTTTAGTAGAAGTATAGGTGTTAATATCATAAAAACGATAAATAAAATTTTAACTAAATATGAATAATGTGTTAAATCAAAACGTGAAAACTAAATAAAAATGAAATAAATTTATACAATAAATCGATTATATCACAAAGTCGTACATCAAATTCTCCCAATGTAAAATGAAGCATAGTCATCCAAGCTTCAAAATTTTGAAACGAACACATATTATCATTTCCACATGTATCATTAGATACAGCACGTTCACAATTTCCACCTTCAGTAGTATCTCGAAATAGTAGATAAAAAACTAAATAAGAACAACTAATGACATGAGCAAAAATCAATTCATCAATAATTGCCTTTCCTACCTTGACCAAAAGCTGTAATGACAATAATATAAATGACACCAAATGTAGCTATATCTCCTGTAATCATTTCAAATATCATAACAATAAATGCACCTGTTAATTCATAAATGCGTCCAAAAAAGAGAAAAAATAAAAATGTTCCAGGTATAGCCAATGATACAAGACCATCTTCAACATAGCCAAACGATATATTATGTGTTGTTAAATACAATATACGAAACGGTAGAGCTAGAATTATAAGTATGCACGAACATTGATAGAGAAATTTTTCTGGATAACTTTTCTAAATACATGACAAACAAGAATGTTTTTAAATATTATAGAAACACGATGAATATTCCTATCGTTTAGTTACCAAATTTTGTAAATAATAATTAAAACCTTGTAAATAGATTTCTTTTGCTTGTTGCGCAAATATACTTAGGATGCATCCAGCTAATACGCATATCTCAGCAATGTGACATATAATTTTTCTTGGTACTGATTGATCATCTTTTGGATTACGTAAAAATATGGCAGTCGTTAAAAATAATAAATGTAGACAAAGTAGAACAAATTGTTGAACAAAATTAACCTTGAATAAAAACAAAAATATAGAACATAGACCATATTATAAATCTTTCCTAAGTTATCTACTCTAGCAAACGATGACCATTTATCGTTTAATAGACGTTCAATGACCATGTTATCAAGCATATCTAAATGATCTTCAGTTTTACCGCTAACAATTGACATAAGTGAAGAATTCCAATCTGAAAAGGTTTGTTGACAATAGAATACGAATTCTAAATAAAAGTCTTTCAACCGACCTATCTGACCACCATCGGTTATTGTATCAATACCACGTAGAGGATATGTACAACATTTGATATTAGAATAACGCCAAATTTCCTAGAAAAGAAGAGAAAAATAGATCGTTTAAGTATTTTTAATAATGCTGAAATTTAATGGATCTATTCATCAAAGGAAAATTCACTCATTTCGCTATAGTATTTCATATCATTATCGACAGGTCACTGTTTGTATTTCATGTAATGTAAATAATCAGAAATCGTTCTGTTAAGTATCATGAATAGAATTTTCAGCATCAAATTAGACCGGAAAATACTTTGTTTGGTACAAATTTTTTCGTGTTTGATGATATTATTTTCAGATTTGATTTATTGGAGAGTTGACAGATCCAGGACTTTCCTAACATAGTTCAATCATCATTAGTTTTAATCAATCAATAACTATCACACACGAAACAAAGATTCGAAGGATAAAATTTCACCTGTGTCCATAGATAGTTTACTATTTACAATAGTGATTGTCACGTAGATTTACTTTGACAAAGTATGATCTCAAATAAATTAATCTATTTCGAAAATCAGTAAATTGAATTAAAATAAAGCTTAAAAAATTCACTAGTTAATTGTCTTCTTTTGTACATATAAGGGTGAAGCGCACATTTTAAAAATGCTTATTTGAAGATAAGCGAATCATAATTCATAATATAATCGACAACATAAATCGTAGGCTTAAGATTTTTATTAATCATAAAGTTTGTAACAAACTCATGCATTGTTAGTCAAGTAAGTAAATAAATAGATTCCTATTTTATAAACATACGTAGACAAAACTTTTCGTGTCTAACTGAAATCAATCAATATAGTTAACGTCAGATATTCTAGTGAATATGAACTTCTATATGTTTTTTTCTTCGTTTCTTGTTCGTGAAAAGAAAGCAAATAATAGCATCAAAAATATGAAATAACAATTCTTTACCACATGAGATAATTCGAGACATTCGAGAAAAAGTTCTTTACGACCAAGTTTAGCAGCTAATGTTAATGGAGTTAAATCTGAATGATTTCGAATATCTGTTTTTCCTTTTTTCATTGAATGTCGAACAGCATGTTTAAACACATCCTAAACAAAAGATCGAATCGTGTTATCAAAGAAAACAAAAATCTTTATTTTAGCAAAAAAACTCACCATTTGATCTCGAATAATAAGCATATGTAGAACTGTATTTCCATAGGAATCTTGCATATTTGGATCAGCACCATGTAGAATTAAATAATCATATATTTCTAAATAACCGAATGCAGCTGCGAACGCCAGAGGATATTCACCATAATATGCATGACCTCAATTAAATGATTTTGAAATATGAGAACAAGAAAACGAAACGAAAAGATCGATAAAGATTTACTTTCAGGGCTACTATTTTGTGGATCGAATCTTTTTTGTGATTTATTATTGCGATGAAAAAATTGTAGTATACTTTTCGATTTTTCTTTTTCCTTTTCATCATCACTACGTTTCTTTCCCGATGAAATAAAATCTCCAACAACGCATTTATTAACATCAAAACCATGTTTTATTAAAAGTTTCACTGAATTTATATCATTGTAAACAATAGCAATATGAAGTGGAGTTTCACCTACAAGAATTTTAAGAAATAGAATAGAACAATATTACTTTTTTAAAGAGTTATTTAAAAAAAACTTTCATCAATATGCTAGATAATATTTAAGATTCAACATAACATTTTCTTTTAACTTGCACACATTACAACGATACTATCATCAATTATTAGAAATTTTTCAAAGTAATTCTAGAAAAAA
Source organism: Rotaria macrura (assembly GCA_900239685.1). NCBI lineage: Eukaryota > Metazoa > Rotifera > Eurotatoria > Philodinida > Philodinidae > Rotaria > Rotaria macrura. The sequence continues at coordinate 30,249 of OENT01000063.1, read as the reverse complement.
CTCATCTACTGACCTATGACAGTTAATGGTTCTGTAGATTGTGATTTAGCACTTGAGCCAGTAGCTGTTGTACTTGGCGCGAGAGATGGATGTCTCAAATCTTGAGTATTGACACCGACTGGACGTCCAAAAACGTCAAGTAGTGCGGCATTAGGAATTTGAATGGCTTTCATGTTTTTATATGTTTAAGAAAGAAAGACGAATGACGAAATCGATTGAAATCAATTGATGATGATTAAAAAAAGAAATGATTACCATATATTTTTATACGAAGTATTTTCTTGTATAGTTACGACTAAATATAAGCTCTAAAGTAACATGAAGGTATTTCTTGCAAGAAAATTTATGAGAACGACAAGAGAGGAATATTTTTTTTTTGTTCTCTGATTTAATTATAGAGAGTTTAACTACATTCATTTTAATATTTCCTTAATTTATCGCGACGTGCACAAAATCCAAGTAGAAAAGAAAGAGAAGAAGACAAATTCTGTAGCGATTTTTTCCCTTTCTCTTGGTATAAAATTGGTACACCATGGTTTTAAGACGTGAAATAATTTATATCAATGATTTCTTTTTTTTCCTTCTTTTTTTTTCAATTCTAATTCCTCATCAAGGTATTCGACTTTTTTTTCTTTAGCTGCTGCCGTCATCTTCTTAAATAGTTCAATTATATGTTTGGTCTATGTCCGAAATTGCTATACGTGCTTCTTTTTATTTTTACTTAAAAAACATTTCACAATAAATGTATTGTTAATGATATTTCAAACTTAATCATGTTGTTTATCTTCATCCGGTACTATGAGTAGTAATTTTTGTAAATGAAATACCATTGATTGACTAAATTTATCGATTACTTTAGGTCGATGGAGGACAAATATCCAATAGACAGGTAAACCAGAGAGTAGAATAAGGACCCCATATAAAATATCTTTGAGATTAAGAACCATATTGACGAGAGTTATTGCAGTCATTGGAACGATGAATAGAATCGGCGCAACAATACCAGCGCTGAACGGACGTGGTGCGTCAGGCATTGTACGACGAAACACAAGCATACTTATTGCACCACATACACAAACGACCCAAGTATTGAAACTTAAATAACCGAGAAGACGTTCAGCATCACCAACTAGTACGAAAAGGACACCTTGATGTAAGAAAAAAAAAAGAATATTCATCGAATCGTTTTCTTCGTTCAATAAAATGTAAAATTGACTGTACCAAGAATTCCTTCAACAATACATGGAATGACAGGTGTCAAACGATCCATATGTAGAAAAGCAGATACCGTAGGTAAGAGACCATCACGACCAGCAACAGAAAACATACGAACAATGGAAAAGATTTCTAAATTTAAGAAAAATAAATTCAAAATCAATGCAATTTTATGAGAATTCTTTTTGGATATTTTTCATACGTCCATTAAGTCCGCCAAGAGCTGATATTGAGACGAATAAAGGCATAATATATCCCCATGGTTGAAATATATTTCCGGCAAAGGAAACAGCAATAGCATCGGATGTCATTACTTCTTGAGGTGTTAAGGCTGTAAAATAGGCACTATAAGCTAATACATAAAGTATTGTACTAGCTATAATTGATGACATTATTGCTAATGGAAAATTTCGTGCTGGATCTTTTAATTCTTCAATAGCATTCGATAGATAATTCCAACCAGAATAAGGAAATAAACCAATATATAGTGCAATTGCTAGTTTTTTAATACTTGTTTGAGTGTTTTCAAATGGAGCTTGAAATACTTCATAGTGACCACGTACTAATCGAAAAGCACCAAGGCTAATAACAAAAAGTAGTGATGCTATTTTGGCATAGAATGTTGTATTTTGCCATAAAATCGATCCCCGAGTTGACATTAAATTAAGAAGTGTTAGTATTAATATAAATAAACAAGAAAGTAATAATATAACTAAATAAGGTGGAGAACATGGACTATAAAACGGTTCAAGTAAATAAACTGCAGCTGTTATAGCACATACAGCTATAGTAGCCGGACGTACACAACATATTTCACTCCATACTCGTAGGAAACCTTCGAAGAATAAACTCTGAGAATTTTAATCGAAAATTAAAAGTAAACTTTTTCTACCAGCCCAATCACCAAATGCCATTTTAATATATGTGTAATCTCCGCCAGAACTATGAATCATTGTACCTAACTCAGCATAACATAAACAACCAGGAACAGAAACCAATCCACATAAGATCCAAACCAAAACCGACAGGCCATATGAACCTAAAGAAATAATATGTCTAATTCATTTCGTAGTAATATAAACAATATGGAAAAAAAATAGTTTCGAACGTACCAGTACCAAGCAGTACGCCACGCGGCGAGATGAAAATTCCCGATCCAATTATTGAACCAACTAATAATGCAATACCACTCATTAAACTTAATTTTGCTTTTTCAGGAGCACATTTGACTTCGTCGTCAACTTCTTTTCCTTCTTTATCAGTCATTTTATTTATAACTTATTTTGATATCTGTTTAATACGAAAATCATATATAATATCAAACCTGTTGACAACTTGTTTCTTTTTCTATCATTTGACCGATTAAAACCTTTCTCGCTCTCCCTTGTCCTTTTCTCTCATTTTCTTTCGAACATTATTTTATGTTTTGCTTTGAACACGAACACAATCAAATGCTCTGAATTCAACGTTTATATGTGTGACTGCATTAATAAACCAATCATGCGTAAATTCGATCAACTATACAATAGTAATCCTTGTCGTGAAAATACTATTGATATCGATTCGATCCATTGTTCTTAACCGATACACATCAATTGAACTATGATCCTGCAGTTTTTCTTTATACTGTCAAACATTTTAGTATTCCTGACGAACAACTAAAGTGGAAATACGTATCTACGACAATAAGGCTAATGAACTTTCAAAAAAGTATCTATTCACATATTCTTAGCCGAATTCAAATAAAAAAACTCTCAGAAATAAAAAAAATGCTTTAAGATATCTTATAAATTGAATAGAAAAAGTTGCAATGCATCAAATCATGAACACATTCATACATTTGTTGTTGTTTTCATATTAATCTCTTTTTTGACTTACTTTAACAATAACTAGAAATTGAAATCTGATTTGTACATCGATATCTTTTCTATATTGGCTGATGATCAAGACGAAAGACGACACGGCAATTTACCTACTGTATGTCGTCGGATACTGCATTCAGTTTATATTTATAGTGAGCAAATGAATAGTGTAGAACATGTTGAAGACACCACTAAAAAATGGGGTTACACAGCCTCTATATAGTTCCATAGTGACCTTGTAGTACGAATTTCATTTTTTTAGTTGAATGTCGATTAATGAGTTGGAGAGAGTAAATAATGATGATTCCATAGTGACAAAATAGAATAGTTTATTCATTCACAAATCAAATCTAAACTTCTTAGGGGTCCTGCATGTTTTATACTCATATTTGCATCTAAAATCAATTGATTTTATTTTATCGTTCTACTACGTCGGAGAGAGACATAGAAATATTGCATCGCCTATTTTCATATGCCAACATAAACTTCAGAGAGAAAATGAATATTGAGAGTAATGTAAGAATTCTCCTATTCAATAGTAGTATGAGCATCAGTGTCAATAATCGTACGATCTCACGCTTCATATTTACATGCGTTAATAAAATGAAGAGAAAATCTAAATTTATTATTTACTAGTATATAATGTATTTCAACAATAATAGGTAAATATTTTACTTCCAAGTTATTTTTTTTTCTTTTAATCTTTAACTACAAATGTATGCAAACATCTTTGATAACTTAAATGAATTTTCATGACATGTTAGTTATTCTATTTAGATTCATTGATAATTTATTATCAAGATGACATATTTTTAAAACAGATAATATTATTATAATAATTCTCATGATAATCGAAAAACATTTGTCAATAAAAATGATGATTCCTTCAGTTATCTAGATAGCGATCTCTCTTCTCTCATTCCGGTTTATTTGTATATCATGCGCATAGATAAATGTATAGATCGAGAATAACAAAAAAAAAACAGGCAGCACTATTATCAAAGAAATGACATCAAACAACAGGGAAAGTAAAAGAAAAGGCAACACAAAATGATCTATTGTTATTTATACATACAGTTATCTGGCTATGAACGAAACTATACAACCAAGATAAATAGCATGCTCACAAAAGAAAATGATTTTTGTTTTTGTTTCAAACGTGTATACATAAGCAAGCAGGTCAATGATTATATCAGGAAGTACAACACAAAAGAAACGAAAAATTCACTGTTATTTTGATTATTTTTTGTTTTGGACAAAAGAAACAAGAAGTTGATCGAGTCGGCATTTTGAAAAAAAAAATCTGACAACCATGATTGGAAGTATGTATAAATAGACGACAAAAGACAGGTTAAATGACATGAGATGCTTTTTTGTATAGTTATCTATATACATATATGACTAGAATCATATTTTTTGTTTTCATTCACATAATGGTTCGACATAATTTCCCTAAGTACAAGAAAAAAACGAGTATTCGAAGAGAAGATCATTAATGAAAACTGAATGTCTTACTGGAAATAAGCCTCGAATACCAGGTTCAATTACACCTTCAAACCAGCCATCATCGTTTTTAGCAACAACAAAAATGATGGTATCTTCTCGAAATGTTAATTCATCATCTCGCGTACTTTCATAATCGTAACAAGCGATAGCCTAAGAAGAATAGAAATAAAAACAAATGAAAACTTCGATTTCAAGTGAAACTAATTTTTTAAATGAAATGAACCATTTCAAGATATTGTTCAGGTGCCCAATCAATATTTTCGAAACGTCTTCGAAATCCACGAGTATTCTTTCTTGGTAACGTAGTTGTTGCTTCAAAAAAATGATTTGGTGCAGCAGGAATAAATTGTGGAAGATACGATTGTTGAGTCATATATTGTGATTCATTACCATTTTGTTGTTGAGAACTAGGCTCATAATTATCCATATGTAATGGAATACGTACTGATCCAGGTGGTTGACTTGTGGCTCTTGATCGTACTGAACCACCATTCTCAATCATCACTCCAGTATATCGATTCATATTATTTGTATTTAGAATTCCATTATGCCGTGTTGCATATACATTTTCATTGTTCATCATCATTAACAATTGATTGTACGATGTTTGTTGACGATTACCATGCGGATTATACTGATGACCATTGTTCATAATAAGATCATGTCGACTAGCATAATCAGTTGGTGGAACAACAACAGGCGGAGCTTGTTGAATTGATGATCGTTGAGCATAGATTAATGATGAATTAGCACCAGTTGCTTTAGATAAACTTGCATTTGGATTTTTCATCGATGGAGGTGTAGATGGTGGTTGTTGTTGTTGCTGCTGTTGTTGTTGTTGAAGACCATTACTATAGATCATATGACGAGATTTATTGTCTTGTGGTGATAAACGTACACCATGACCTAAATTAGACGAGAAACCGTCTGTTTTGATGAAAGAAAAAAAATTCATTTGCTTCCTATTTTACCAATATCATCGAGGATTGAGTAGTCTAATGGTTTCCGAACGTATCGTACAAGTTTTTCTGGATTGCTTGGCTTGATAAATAGTGGCTGTCGACCTAGCGTTTTATTAGTTGTCAGTGTTCCGATTTCTCGTCGTGCCACTTTTTCTTTGTGTACATTAGTGTCTTCATTTAAATCATTCAAGTTCGTTTGTAATTCGTTAAATTGATTTGATTGTAAATCTAATAATTGTAAAAATGATGTTGCTATTGTATTTATTTGATAAGCTACACTAGCCAACTGAAACGAACAGAATTAAATTACAGAAACAAAAACTGACGAACGAAAAACTCACAGCTTGAATTGCATAGTTTTTCGTATCTTCATATACACGTGATTTGTCATGATTCGATGAATTTAAATAATTATCTTCACAAAAGTCAGCTACTTTAGCAAGATTTGAAATATTTTCAGTAAGATTGCTTTTCAATGATGGTAATTCATTTTTTAAAATAAATGCAAGATCTTGAAATGGAGATGGTTCCATGACTAAATTGTATTATCTATTGATCCAAAACTGTTATGGTTTTATTACACAAACATATGCATTTGTCTAATAAGGAACAAAACAAAATCGTACAATAAAAGGTAAAAAAACATAGGAAAGAAAGAGTATATCAGCAATTCGCAGAAGAAGTTCGATTTCAATCAAATAAATAATACATAGAAACAGATCGACCGATCGATCAGATTAGCTAGCTCTAGCTAGGTAACACTTTCACCCTGCAAACATTACAGTAAATTGCCATTGTACGAATATATATGCCTCTCTATCTCTTTCTTCTTTTCTCGGGTAGATGGCACTATTTACTGATGTGCATATATTAAGTTGTATACGTATACATGCGTGTCTCGTTTTCTGTTTGAAAATTTTCAGCAACAACATATGTTCAATGCTTGATCGTACATATGTTTTCGAATTATTTAACAGATACCAATAAACATACACAAACTCAGTAGAGCGATCATTAAGCTAGAAAATTATACCGTCATTTCCCGAAATATTGATCGTATATGTGACAATGTATTGAACATATAGAATTAGGTGACTAAGTGATTTTCTTTATCCCATGTGATATAAGTTGTTCAAGCCATCTTCTTCAAACAAGAATTGGCGTTCTAGTATGGGAATATAAGAATTACAGGTTTTTCTACATCGATGGAAGAATAAAATTGAACTTTAAATATGAGAAATATTCCTTATCGAATACATCTGTATCCTAAGGTTGCGTCCTTATTGTACGCATGTAAATCTCATCGTCTTCGGATCGATTCTTTTGTTGTTCTATGACATCTAGATCTACTTCTTTTCGATTGATGTAAATCTACATGATATTTAGAGTCGATCGAGTTCGATAACGAAAATATCTCAACAATACCTGATTATTTATATCGGTTTGAAATCAGAGGCGATTAGAGACTTGCGGGGAGCCTCGAACTCCATCGTAGTTAAAAAAACGAAAATTTTCGGAGTCGAAGTCGGAGTCAGCGAGATAAAAATTTTTTGAAGTCGGAGTCGGGTTTCGGAATAAAAAAATTGACTCCGCAGGTCTCTAGAGGCAATGGATAACTTTTAATCATAATAGAAATACCAAGCACATTAGTTTTTCGATTAAATAGAGCAATTTATAGGGTTCGGTTTTAAGATGTATCCAAATTACTGGGGAATAGAATCTGGTTCACATTACAGTTACTTGATGATCATAGTCGAATACTGGGACATTACGGTTGGCAATGTGAGAACCAATTAGTATCATTTAAAGTTTTCACTCTAGTTAAAATAAAAGGAGATCTGATTAAAACGGACTGATGGTGTAGGATAGTTTAATATCGAATGAAAATTGTAGAAATTTATGAATCCTAGCAAACTTCTGTAAGTTTTTGAGGAAAAGCAATTCTATAAGATTTATCAAATGAAGTCGATTGGTAAGCGTGTGCACATCACATAACCATGTGGATCAAGACGAGTTTTGAATTTTCTGACACTGTCACATGAAATTGTATTATACGACATAGTCATTATCTGATGAACTTGATGCAATCAAACTGACCTCTATATACGTAGGTAACAGCAAAAATGTACTTACACATGTTGAACTTTTATCTCTGCTTGACTTTGATGCTTTCTATTATGATTTATTCAGTTTACTGTTTCACATCTACAATTGCTATATAATGGCATTATACTAGTGATGATATGATTGTAGAAAATTTTCGTGAGTAATACAAATCATAGACTCGATCTCAACTATTCACTCAGTCGATCATTTATTGATAACAAATGAGATGTAAGTATCGGAAGATGATATTGGTACTTTCATAAATTTACCGTACTCCTCTCCATTGTTTCATAGATTTATTGAAAAATTTGAAGACATTCTTTAATTAAGATTTGTATTGTTTTAAGGATAATAAAAACATCTGTTTCTAAGTTGAATCCTTTTATTTATCACAAACTGAGTATAATCGAAGGCATTGTTGAAATAAATGTCTTTTTGATTGACTGACTAAATTTTAAAATGTTGATTTTTTTGAATGTATCTAAACTCAATTGCTCTGTACAATTACTGTGCGGTGTGTGTGACCGATAGTCGACGTACTCTTAGTAATGAGATCGTTCGCGTTATTTAAATGGACTTGAAAAAAAAATTAGACATGGCGCTTTCAAGGATCCCATTCGAATATTTTTGACTTTCTTTCTTGTATTCATGAGATGAAGAATAGTTTTTCAAAATTAATAATCAATAGTATCTAGAAATCTTTTTTTTTTTATAGAAAACCGTTGAAACAGTGGTTTGTTCGGGTTACTTCTTAGACAATGTACTTATCAATCGTTAATGTCTACTAGTTTAAATTAGTTTTTGCAGTTTTTTCGTTGCTGCTCTATTGATATTATGCCATGGTCACTGAACGATGACGTCTCTATCGATTATTATATGAAAATATATGCTGTAAAAATGTGCTCTATAATCAGATAGCGTTAGAAGTTGTCTATTTCTACTACGAATGTTCCTCTATCGTCGTACTTCAATGAGATATGGAAAATACGTAAGTAAACAACAGTTAAGCAAATCACAGAAAGAATTATTTCGATTAAAGGTTAGGATTTGTCTCCACCATGAATGTTTGTAATTTATTACCACTAAGGATGCAATTTTCCGAATAAGTCATGAGACGTTCTGAGAAGTCTTAGTGTTTTACACTGTCTTCTATACAGAGATTTATCGCCTTGGATTTAATTTGAATAAGAATTCCGCTAAAATGACAGTATACATAGTTCATCGGCATGAAGAAAATTTTCCTGTCTTTTTTCTTTTCAAAGCATAACTGTAAGAACTTATCGATATGTATGCATGTCGTTGTCCAAGATGACAATGCCATTCAAGTGTTCGAATCCCTAATAATTTATTTTTTTTCTTGTGCACTGAACTTTTTAATAGTTACTTGTGCTGCTGCTGTCTTCAACTTTAATAATAAAAAAAGAATCTGTTTTTAAGAGTGTAAAAACAGATTATTACTGATAAAGTTATCAACTCGCTATCATATAAAAATAAAATAAATATGTAAGTCATTCGAACACTAATGATACAATATGCTAAAACATAATAGAATGATTATTCATTGACACGATCATGACCACTATCCTTAGATGCAATTGACTCAATTTTCTCTTACTTACAAGCAAATTCCAGATACTTAATGAATATATAACGTTAAATAGAGTTGTTGAGTCTATCCAGATGAAATCCAAATTTAAAAAAGAAACTGTGACTATGGTGACGATGGATATCTAAAGGATTGATGTAAGAAGCTGATAGCAGCGAGATTCAAATTGTAAATGTTACGCTTACTATGAAATCTCTATTGCAGAACATTTTTTTCCTATCCAATACGCATGAACATATGCTCAAAGCAAAATAGAGCTCCAAGAATTTTTTCTATATATAATGCAGCTTTTGAGTTGCCATTATTTGAGGAATCAATACAAATTATTTTGCCCTGTGGGTAAATATAAATACGTATGTTTTTGTGTAGCCGTCGTAGCATATGATTTATTTATTTAAGTAATGAATTATATGTGCTAAAAAGTTAAGCAATTAGAGATCCATTGAAGATTAAAGAGAGATGTGAAAATTATCAAAATTAGTATTTTGATAATGAACGTATGTCAATACGATATCACATCTCTAGATATTGCTTTAGTAAATTATTCAAATTGCAGAAACGAGAAGAATTATTGAGATATTTCAACTATCGGATTTTTCGGAGGAAAAGACGAAAACAAAACGATACAACATGGACAAACATAAAATGGAAAACATTAGGATGATATTCGAATAGTTGATGAAAGAAAATCTACATGCCACTGAATAATTTGGTAAATTCGTCGAATGAGATTTTTCCATCCTTATTTAAATCTAAAGACTGAACCATGACTCGCACTTCATTTTGACTCATAGTTCGACCCATCTTAGCCATAACATTTTGAAGTTCATCCATGGTAAGATAACCATTTCCATCAGAGTCAAACATTTTAAAGGCGACTTCGAGTTCTTTTGAACTACATCGACGGAAATGATGACTTCGGCCCAACACTTCTTTGAATTCATTGAACTCAATTGTACCACTGCCATCCGTATCCATTTGATTGTGTAAAACATGCAGCTCTTTATCGTTTACTTTGATGTTTAAAATTTTCAAGACTTTCTTCAATTCTTTTTTGGAAATCGTACCCGATCGATCTAAAGTAGTAGATGAAGAGCGTTGGGTATTGAACAAAAAAAGTGGTTACTTTTGGCATACTTCTATCGAATAAATTGAACGCATCGTGTAATTTTTTCTCTTGATCAACTGTTAGATTGGCCATGAAATTAAAATAGATCTAGACGTGAAAAAGAAGCAATATTATGATGGATACTTATTACCATACGATTCGATGGAAGCTATACACTTGAAAAGACTCCTATGAACGTTTTATACTATGAAAGAATGATGTTCAATAGTTAGTACGATTCATTTATTTTTCAAAATCATACTTATTTAATTTATCAGATTCGCTGCCACTGTAGAATGATTTAACTTTAAAAAAAGTAAGTTCCGTGCTCTTTATATCAACGAAGAGTTCAATGACGAAGTTGTTGTATTTATGCTACGATCTTTGCATCTTTTATTTTTCAAAATTAAAAATTTGAAAAATGTCTAGAAGCTATTGGTGATAATTTTTCTTTCACTTACTCTTTGTTGTTTCTCCGTTTAGCTAGCATTAGAGCACGTAGAGCATTATTGCTCGAGAAAACCTTTCACGGGCAGAGGAAAATAACATGTACGCCACTGTTATGATCCTTGTTTATATTTTAATTACTGACACGAACTAACTCAAAACTCAAATGTTAGATTCCCATTGTTATGCCAGGTGATTTTATCTGCAGTCTATCATGCATAAAGAGAATCACCAATAAATTATTGGATTAAAATGTTTGTAGTTCTATTCAATTGCTTTTTGTTCACCTGTTACATGTGACAGAAATATAACGGTGTTCATGTACAGAGTTTGATGTTTGGCTGTAGACATCAATTTAGGAACAATGAAAGGATCAAAATCCATTATCAGAACAAAACATGATGAAAGTGATTCTTCAGCGCAAAAATTTTTAATTTTATCTAAGAGTGCCATCATGCCAGATATCAGATTGTCTATGATTTATTTAAAGTCAAATTGGAACTATAGATGAGACGACCAGTATCTTCTTCTAAGAGACCGACCGTTTTGAGAATCTTAGATTTTCGAAGACGTTTATGTTTTATAAGATAATCTCTTTCATACATGTTGAATACAAATAATGCTAGAGATTTTTAAGAGCTGCACTTTTCTATTCAAAATCAAATCTTTACTTTTTGCTCTAGTCAAAGGTATGAATTTGAGTCCTTCAAAAAATTGCAAGCATTATCGAGAATAGATCGATTAAAAAGGCACAAAAGTCTTGATGATAATACTGTTCAAACTCATAATCAGCATGAAGACAATCACAAATTATCGTGTATTGTATTTCATCGTCAGACGTGATATCAAAATTACGATTGCCGTAAATAATGGCTCTAGAAAAAGAAAAGACTTTGTATTTCACCATTCTTTGTTGTTGTGCGCCACCCTTTACATAATCGAAGCTACTAAGTAACCAACTTTCGTCGTCTTCGACGAGTTAGACGGTACATTCAAATGAATTCTTAGCAAAATCGTTTTACAAATATTATTGTCGATTTGTTCCACAGTATGTATGATACAATGAATCTGAAGACGAACCTTTTTCTTAGAATATATTTAAATCAAACTCTTTCATTAAACAACTACAGTTCTCGATAAAAATATTTCCAAAATAAAGAAATTTCGTCTTCAAATCCAGTTTCTCATTGCGCAAAACTGATCCATAAATGACGTATATCAAAAACCTTTTTTCTGAAAATTCTTTAAATGAAATATTTTGTGAAGAAATCTCGAAAATGAAATCGATGATTATTTTTTTCTGAGCCGAACGTAATCGATCGAATTTTTAAAAATTTCAAATCGAACCGATACCATCTCTGTTAAGTCTTCTGAAACTCCACTCGATCACATTAATATATTCTTCAATTGAATCGTTTGCACAGGAAGGACATGGTTTTGAATATACAGGCAGTAAATTGTACTAGAAATTCTACTCTTTTATGAAAAACTAAAATTAAAAATTGAATTTCCTACAAACCGTTTCGATATTAGCAATAGAGATGAACGCGTGACAGTTAATCAATGGTAGAGAACTTCTGCTTTTGAAGACTGTTCATTTCATGATCGGCAAACTTGATTAAATAACATCATGGACCTTTTTATTTCGGTGAATATCGCAATTATTGTGTAATGAAACAATTGTTCAATGTTAAAAAATTAAGCATTTAAAATCATGTTTGTATTTCGAAAGATTTTATTATTTTACATGAGCGCTACACTGAAAGGATACATCATCGATGATATTCTGCTCTCTACAAAGCTAAAGAGAAATCATAGGTCGCAATAAAATTCTCGTTATCTTATGTCAATGATAATCGAAAATTCTTGTGTAAAAAGATTAGCGACAAAGCTATGATCCTAGCTGGGCGTTGTTTACAACGGACATTTGCAACAGCCGCTGACAATGGTAAGTTTTGGGACACGGATAACTACTGCAAAAGTAATCAACTATTTACCTTAGATATCCTAAATTAAAACTTATTCGATTGATACTAGATATTCTAAGTTTTGCTTATTCGTTGCCAATGTTGTGGAACATTTGATCTATTGAATCAGTGAATCACGGACAACGCAACATGTTCATGAGCAACTGGTCATTAATTTCAAGTGTAAACAGTATCTAATTACAATCGGAATATAATTCATTGTCTAATAAATGACAGTTCAGAAATTGGTCTTAGTAGTAAATGAATTTGAGATAAAATTATTAAAATTCTGATCTATAGGCTCACTGTGCAACAATTTTTTTATCGTTCTCAATGTTCTTCAGCTAACTTAATTATATTCATTTATTTCTATCAAGAGCTGTTTTTTGTCTTGTATTTAATATATTCTATCCAAGGTTTTTATTTTCTAATGAAAGAGAACTGTACAAGACAGTATTAATCGGCTGCTGTTTTGTAGAACATCTTTCAACATTTTACAGTTGTTGTTCTTTTCTTTTTCTATACATAAGTGTTACCAGCTAGCAGGTACAAGTTTCAAGTGCTATTCGAATGAATCGTACACAGAAAAAAAATTGACAGGTTTCTACTACGCTGTAATTCTATTTCTTTTGGTAAGTGATGTGAATGTTTTTTGCACTTGTTTATCGTACCTGGCTACGAGCTCATGTACACAAGTCATCTAATTTGCAGGTGATTTTTTTCTTGCTTTTATTAGTAGCAAAACTAATTGAATAGCTCTCAAACGTTTTAAGTATTACAAACTCGATGGATTGCTGTATAATTAAAACCATGGCAATATAACATGTTTTCTTTGCAGAGTAAAAGTTTGCCTTCAGTTCATTAGTATAAAATCATTTAAGGGAAATAAAAGCTTTCAAGCACAACATATTGAATGAATTCTACATCATATGGTTGCTTTCTACGTTCTTTTTTTTTGTTATGGAATTTTAAGTAAATGATTGTTTTGATTAGAACCATAGTTCGGTGTACCATGTCTTATTTGCAGTTGAAAAAGTAATTAGAAACTAAGTCCTCTCCAGGATCGCTCAACAGTTGATTGATCTGATGCTCTTTTGATGAGATAAATTACAAGATGAATAAGAAAGGAATAATACGAGATAACTCAATGACTAATGTGAACAACAACGAAGAGAACATTCGAATGATAATTCTTACGTGAAAATAATTCAATCAATTTATTATGTAGGAAAATTAGTAAAATTCAACAAATTTACAATGTCATTGTACTATTTCGGCTGTAGTTCTATCACAAAAGTTAGGGGCCGTTATATTGTTACATAGAGCGGGATCAGTAGCAGGAAAATCGTTGGCCATACGCTGAGATATAGGGCTGTTGTCATTTGGAAATGAATCTGTGCTGATTATATGAATACCATAATTTTTAGCTTCTTCATATTTCTCTAGGAGTTGTTGTTCACCGTAGCCATACAGAACACGTGTAATCAGACCATTAGCAACACTTTGTTCCAGCTTTTGTTGTTCTGTAGAAGGATTTGATATACATATAATAGAAGCATATGGAAGATCTAGAGCTTTTTGAGCAATGAAAAAAAAATTCATAAGGGGCTCACATGTACTATACAAGTCTAGTGCCCGGCGATGAACATCATCCAAAAATACTGGTAGGATCTTTCCTAACGATCGAATCAATGGCGGCCAACCATAATCATCGTAACTATAGTTGTTACTCAATTCGTTTTCTCTCTGTTGTTTTAATGCGGAACGTATAGATGTATAATTACCTCGTACCTGATCTGCTCTAATGAAATAATCGAGCGAAAAGACTTTCAATAGTTGACTTTTAATGGCTTGTAAATGTCTACATTGCACACCACCTGTGAGAGGAGTAAACAAGTCTTCATAAAACATTTGCTTGAATTCTATGAATAAAAACAGGGGATAATGCTCAAGATTCATCTCTTTCCATTGACGAATTCGTTGAAGACATTCGTTTAAACAGTAGCAATTCGTTCTATCATCAAGAAATTGCAAATGATACACAACATCATATCTTTCCATAATATGAATATCCAATTCCAATTGTCGAATACCCGCCTCTAGTTGAAATTCCAGGTTTCGGTGCTGATATTTGTAGAACAGATTTCGCTTATGATAGCTGTTATGCGTTCCGGCCACGATAAAATGATTAAGCCGTAAACGCGAATCTGTATTTGCTGTGGATAAGAATAAGCTATTGTTGCGATAATAAGTCGAAGTATTTCGATCGAAAAAGTGGCACCGATGATTTCGATATATTACTTTAACTGATACTACCCAAAAAATAAACAACATTAGAATCAATGCAATACATTGCATAGGAATTCTAATGCTAATTGACATCGTTGTATTTCAACTTGAGCCTTTAAAAGTATAAACAGTGATTTGTATACGACCATATGTCTCGAACGAAAGAAAATCTACCAAAAAATATTGACTCACTGAATATTCATTAGAGAATTTAAACACACAGTCCTCTTTTTAAAAATAGCATTGGGAATAAGCTTAATTTACATCAATTCATAAATAAAGATCTGTTTCTATTTTGGCTTATTTTTCTTTTGTATAGTATTGAATTTGATCTTGGCTCGATCTAAACTGCTAAAACAAGAATCAAATTCAAGTTCACTGAATAAATACAGTATTTTTTGTAGATATACACAAGATGAAAAAAGGAGTATTTGTAATGGTTCTCTTCTAGAATAGTACGTTTTTAGTTTCCTTTCAATTTCGATAAAAAAACAGAAAATAAATGATCTTCTCCAATAGAAAATCGAACCCGATGATAGATAGTTCTTTATCAGAATCAGTACTTCACCGTTGAGCAATCGAACTACGATGAACATACTATTCATTTCAGTTTAGTCAATATACGTTGAGGGAAGTTAAATTCAGGACGGTACAATATGTATCATTTAAACTACTTTTCTATTTCTTGACTCTATACAGATTCTCGAAAGAGAAAAACAATTTTTAATCATCTACAAATGTTTAGAATCGATTGCATTATATATCTTCTAAATATTGAGTGATAAAATGAGAATATCGATCCACATAACCAACTATCTATCATCGAATTCGATTTTCTATCGGGTCATATCGTGTAACTGGTGAGGTAGATACAACGTTCGTTTTTTGTTGTCTAGCATTGAGACATTAAAAAATCGTTTTGTAATCTGATTCTGAGCTCGCTCGATAGAGCATTAATTTTTCAACAAATCAGTCGACTAAAAGTTTTTCAATTTAGTCTTTTTGCTCAAAGCAAAATCTAAACGTTTGACACTTACTCAATCATGCATCTAGGAAGACAAAAAAATTTAAAAAATAGTTATAGAAATATTTTTAAAATTCTATTGAAATTTCAAGCATGTCACGAAATTCGATTGAAAATTCTAGATCGTTTGATAGAATTTTCAAAATTTTAGAATCAATATGTGAGAGAGAAGTTTTTGAAGATGTAAATCTGACAACTCTGAATACAGCTCTTTTTGAACAGACCTGCTAAATTGTACCCAGTTAATTCTAAAAAACCAAGACAGTTTACTCTTTATACCATTTTAGTCAGAATTGAATTCTGAATGTCTCGTATGCCAAGGGTACTTTAAAAAAGAAATTCTTTTCTGAACTGCATATACAAATTGCCGTAGGTGCAAAGTCGAACTCTTTTCATCGTGAATTAGAGTACCAAAAGCATTGGAAACGTCTTGTATATATATAGCACTTGAAATTCTCTACATAATGATGCCTACTACTTTAGTTCGAGCGCTGACCTTGATGCGTACCAACTTAAAAAAAAGTCAACTGATAGCTGAAAAGAATGAGAATTCGCGTATGAGCTATAGAATAGGGGTTCAAATCTTTGACATTTTGTATCGAAAAGAAAGATCAATTCGAAAATTGCGCCCAAGATTTTGTTAGAGAAATGAATTATTTGTGGAATGAACCCATGAAAAGATAATAAGGGAATTTTTAAAATGCCTCAAAGTGAGAAAAACAAATCCAGTCATAACAACTGTCTCACCCGTTGCCTTCTGTTTGTTTATCGGAAGACGAATGAAGTAAAAATTCAATAGCGTATAATAACAGTTAGTATACCTGATTCAGGTAAACAGGTTGGGAACCCTACCATTTTTCAGTACTACCACTGTTGCACATGAATTACAAATAAAAACCGGTAAAAAAACGTCATAAAAGAAATGAAAAAAAACAAACTTTCTAATGCTACATAGTGACTGTCAATGTTTGTTTGCTTTTGGTTACGTTTGATGAATTACAGAGGTTCTCTTTTATAGAAAAGATTCTATTAATCAAACGAGTCACAATAATAAATCTAATTATTTTCAACAGAAGCTTCAACAAACATACAATGGCTTTTTCTGTGCACAATAGTAACCAAGAAGACATTAAACAACAGGCATAGTATGAGAGCAAAGAAGACCAACACTGGTATACTCGAATCGAAGTTTTCATTCAATCAGAAAAATGTCAAGTTTGCAAATGAGATTTAAGTTGCAAAATAAATTCTTTTTCATTCTTCATACGTATATATTTGCGCAGTAGACCAAAATGAATGTGATTTTTTGCGGCGTATCCTCATCATCATGTTGCTCAATGTGAAGGATTTTTGAAAATTCACAATCCAAATAATATGGAAATCAAGTTTTTCTCAACAGATTTTCAATTGTCTTTCACTTACAAACAGCTTGCTTTTAGAGACAGTTGTTGTCTCAAAAAATCCCAATGAGTTTAAACTCATTCCATGATATCTAGAGAATAGTAAAACGCACTAGAAATATTGTAGACTCGTTATTTAAGTCGAATACTACTACTTTCAGTTGTTCAAAACGTCGATTTTGTTGCTAGCCTGATAGTGACATTGGATTTTGATGTATAAATATGATTCTTAGTTTTGCTTTCATGTTCATATCGTAAACCTAAAACAATAGTTATAGAAACGCATAATCTGTGCTCTTCCTCTTACAGGATCCAAGTACATACCTACTTCTGGATTCGAGTCTACTACAGATAGGTGTAATCAAAATAGGCTTGCATAATTGTTTTTGGTCTAGACAAATATAGTATGAAGCACATTCACACAGAGATTAACTCGACCCAACTTGATCGTTGTGACTGCTAAAATCATCGAAAAGGAGGATGCCTATTAAATCGAACTTTGGAATATGCATTTTGTAATACTGTTGTATCTTCTTATATCTACATATTAATCTGTCTTCGACTGATGTGCGTACATGCGTTTCTTTTGACTTTAGAAACAGAGCATCCTTGTATCGATGCAAGTGCATAAAATCATTGGACTTCATGAGTAGTTATGAGAATAGGATTAAGCCCCCCCCCCCCCTCCAAAAAAAGTCAATTTTCGGGAAAATTCCGAAACTGAGATAGATGCACCAGAAGATAGCCCGTTCTTCGCTCTTTCAGAATTGATATAGGTTTTAGCCCAAATCTCTTTTTTTGTAAGTCTTCTCAAAACAAATATTTTTTTCAAAAATTTCGAAATTCGGATAAATGCATCAAAAGTTAGCGCGTTCTTCGCTCTTTCAGAATTATTATAGGTTTTTGCCCAAAACCTCTATTTTGCAGTAAACTTTGATAATTTATGGAAGCCCTTCTCAAAAAAACTGGATTTTTCTCAAAAATTCTGAAATATCGAAAAAATTGGTCGAAAAAATCTTTTTCGTTTTTTCTCAGTTTGCACTTTCAAAAAAGCGCATCCCAAATTTCTCAGTCCAGCTCCATAGGATGTATTAAATTTTTTTTTGTTTGAAAGAGCATGTCAAGATGCAGGGCACTGCAGAGCCCTTTTTTTCAAAAACCGTTCTTTATGACTATATAAAAAAGGAACTCTATTCCAACCCCCCCGTTTTTTTCGCGGTTTTTGAAGTCATTGAAATTGTGATTTCTGTTTTCCGCTAAAAAAGTAAGAATTTAAAAAAAAGGACTCTGCAGTGCCCTCCATGTGCACATGCTCTTTCTAAAAAAACAAAATTAAAGATATATCATGAACCTGGACCGAGAAATTTGGGTTGCCAAATTCGCTATTTTTGACCCTTGTCAGGTCCGTATCTCAGCCAAAAATCATGATAGAAGGTTGAAAATTTAACCGTAACCTTTTCATACCAAGCCTAACATATCCTGTAAGTTTTACACAATTCGAACGTTCCTGGGCCAAGATCGATTTTTGAGGGGGGGGGGCCTTAATCCATCAAAAATACAGTGATTTGTGTTGACTTTTTATAAAACTAGTACATACTTCTCAGTTATACCGAGAAATTATTTTCTTGTCATCATTCGGTTATGAGAAGAAAAATTATTTTCACTGAAATGATACTTGCTGCTCATTTAGCTGGTATAGTGTCACACATTTGAAAAAGCCAAAAGACATACGATTTTTATCATTTGAACAGACATAAATTCATAGATACATGCAGTAAACCTCTCACAGAAATCTAACGTTCATGCGTCATTTTAATATAAATAAAACCTTGTAATTGTTTTCTACAACCAGGAAGAAGTAACTTAGTTGACTGGCAAATTTTGTAGATCTTGAATAGATTTTTTCATATTATGATTTAGCCGTATGCAGAGCAAGAAAACTTCTCTTCACTTGTCATTTGACAAAAGTCATGAAGTGAAGGTTGTGGGTTGTAGGTTTATGAAAGTCAATCGAAAATAATTCAAGATTGATTTCGAAAATAGTGATTGAACCGTTTCCTGGTCGTGTTGATCTAAATTTTTAAATTCGCGACAAACATCTATATCAAATACAATCAAAATTTTATCATTAATCATTTGAAAGTCGTAAGCCTTAAATTTAGGCTATATGCACTTTGATCATACATAGAAATTGATCAGATCAATATCATCAGCTCAAACGTATAGATTGATACAGTGAATAGCTGTGATCTAAGCTGAAATTATTTCATTTGTAAAAACGTCATGATATACAGAGAAGTAATAATACTGAGAATTCATCGGTTTTAGAGATTCAACAGAACAAAATCTTTAAGGAAAAAGCAGACTGAATCGCTACCTGTTTGTCGATTTGCTCACACATCTATTTTAGATCAGACTAGATCATTATCTACTTAGGTACACAATTATTCATCATAGATTCATCGATCATACTGTACTGGTCGTTGTCCATACATACATGTTAATCAATTTTGACTATTTTACATTGGCAAAAGAACAGATACAATTGTATCAGTTTTCACGAAGATTCTGTGTAAGTGTTTACTCACTCATCAGAGAGAGAGAGAGTATTTTGTTTTTAAAACTGAATGTCTTTGTATTGATAGTTTTGAATAGATTCATTGATTTCTGGAAATCATTTTAAAATTGAATTGACACCAATTTCAATTCTTACGGTCTTGGACTTACCTGTTTCTTTCTTATTTAGCATAGCCACTCAGCATTATTGTCAGTCAGAAGCCAAAGGTAATCAATATGTACTACACTTAGTAGATTAGCTGAGTTTTTTTGTATTTTTTAAAAAGACTCTCAGATTCAATCTAGTTCATCGTAGATTTCTGACAGAACTCGAATCCGATTCGGCTACAACTTTTTCCTCAGCCAGTTCTGATCATCGCTTTAATCATATTCTCCCTTTCTACCGTGCTGTTAAATTATTTTAGATATTAGATGTAATTAGAAATGTTTTAAAGATAAATGAGATATCCGAGTTTTTGCTGAGTGCCTAAAAAAAGTGAGAGCATCATATCTAAAATAATGAAATACATATTTATTTTTATGTATTTCAAGTTCCATGATCATCGTTGTCATTTATAATAACCGAAAACTTCCTGGTTTCGATTGAAAATGATACTAGACAAACGTGTTTCGTTCAATCGCGTCTTCTGAATGATATCTTTGAGAAATAGCACAACTAAAATCGTTTAAGTTCCGCAAAAAACTCGGCATTACATATTACGACATGACATTGAGTACTTTGATGGTTCCATTTTTTCAACATTCAAATATCTATGGTGTGATCAATGCATGAATATATGAAAATATGTCATTCTCTGAAGAAAATAACAATTTCTAAGAGTTTTTGTGCCGCTTGCTAGGAACGAAAAATTTCGTATATTTTAATAAAAAAAGGTTTACCGTTAAACTTTAGCTATCAATAAATGTTTTCTTCCTACTCATCCATTGTTAGCTACTGTGAGCTGATTCATTATGAACCATTCCATACAAGCCACAGCTGATTCTCTATTACAGCGCTCAATTGATATTCTCCGATTTGGCATATTTTAACATTTGTGATAGAGGCAAGTGTTTTATGACTTTTGGCGCAAGCCGATTTAGAAAATATCGAGTCATTCGTTTTTTATCGTAGTTTTATTGAGAGCACCCTAAACTCATCTAAGAACCCACTTTTACGATGAGCGATTCTGGACACTCGTAAAAGTCAACAAAATATCAACCGTTTCAACTGAAGTTTATGGCACATGTAGAACTTCGATAGGTAATGATGTATAAAAAATTTCAGCACAAATACTTCATGTTTTCTTTAATTTTCAGGGTTTCTAAAATCACTCATCGTAAAAGTGGATTTTTAGATGATTTTAGGGTGCTCTCAGTAATATGTAATAAAATAACGAACGGCTCGATATTTTTTGAATTGGCTTTCACCAAAATTCATCAAGCACTTATTTCTATCACATATATACAAATGAGCCAAATCGGAGGATATTGATTGACCACCTCCGGTCGTAGCTTACGCGGAATGGCTCTTATATTATGAAAGTCATAATTTTCATTCAGAACCCTGATGGAATTTCTACTACTGTAAGTCAGTAGACAATTACATCCTATGACGTGGAGTAATATATATCATGAAACTTATAGTGTTCCAACAGTTCAGATTATATTTTGTTCTAAAATTCGAATAACACTAGGTATATATTCCCAAATTTACAGCCAATGATGAGGACAATCACCAAATTCTATTTAGAAAAATATCTTTGTGAACGAAATGTTGCGCTCATCGGCTAGTTCGTGGGTGGAAAAAGCTTTTAAATGAGATTAACTGAGCCTAGGTACCAAGGGCAGTAAAGCTGATTATGTTTAATTGCTTTTTATATGGCCACGATCCGATAACGGACTCAATGTTTTTATGACAATACTTTAGATTTCTATCTCAAAACACGGTGAATATCATGTTTTTATGGGAGCAAATGTATATGTGCCAGAGTTCATCTTCTTATAGTCAGGGTTGCTTTTAGCTTTTATATTATCAGGCAATGACCTCAAGTTTTTTTTTGATACAAGTTTTAGTTTTCTTCATGCAGTAGAAATGATAATCATGCTTTATCAGGCAACTGATACTAAGTATTGTTACTATTGACTGCAGTCAACGTTTTATCCCTTGCTAGTACATACAATAATCGGATCATTTTTGGAGTGTATGAGACCACAGAAAAGAGCGGTTTGCTTCGAGTCTCGACTTCTGATTTAAACCGATCGATCGAATGTGGCTTGATACTGATTTGCAGTATTCGAACGCCAAATAAGAAACTATATTCCGATCAATAGTTTTTCTAATCCGCTAGTTTACAATATCACGATTATCGAAAATTTATTGAAGTTCGATTTTTATTCAATATTGTTTTATTCAAGACGTAGTTTCGTTTTAACTGATTGCACTTGTCGAGAGTGAACTATTCACGAACATCAAATTAATTGTCGACAATAGTCATTATGGATAGTTGTACAACCGAAGATTTAGTTTTCATCTATATACTACATAAATATAACATTAACTAGAAAATTTTAGATCAATCTTATAGTATTTTTCTGATATAAATCCGATGAATCCGCGATAACTATCGATAGAAAATGTTAACTATTCGAATAACATACATGATGAGAATTGCTATGGAAATAAGTACATGTGCGTGATTATAAGAATGATACAATATGTTGTTTGTCATAGTAGTTTATTTCATCGATCATATCTTCCTAATGCAATTCTGACATGGTCTTATTTTCGATTTGATTCATTTGAAATGTGAAGTCTTTTTCTTAGAATCCTATTTCAACAAGCTCCATAAGTCTGTGACAAGACCCAATCGTAGATCGTTACTTTTTCTTGAATTTACTAGAGGGTCTAATTGTACAATCCTTTGCTTCATGTGCATTTGAACACAATGCTTTCTGTCCTAGTTGGAAAATGAAGTCAACTCTACATAAACATTTGAATTGAAATGTAACAATAGAAAATCAATTGTTCATCACGAATCATTTAAATTTGTTCGAAAATGTTTTTACTTGTTTCACAGAAAATTTATTTTCTTGTGATTCACATGCATGAATATGCGCGATTTGAGAACTACAAGTTTAAATGACGAAAAAGACACGATACACGTGAAAAATTAGGAAGAAAAAAAAAAGAACTGGAGTGATTATTATTCATAGACACTGTAGGAGAAATGAATAGAAATGTTCATATAATTGTAAGCTATGTACGTATGAAAAAAAAATAGAATAGAAAGATAGTAATTTAATAACAATAGAATCATGTACAAAAAAAAGAAAAGAAAAGGCACAACTTAGTGTTCAAAAGAAAAAAGAAACAAGAAGGGACACACCGGCACATCAGAGTGGAGCAGCAGATCTCTCATTATTTGTTTTCACAGGTTAAAATAGAAGAATTATTTAGGGAATAGAAGGAACACTGAAAGAATATGAAGTTTCAAATAGAACCAATAAACTGCTCCCTGGCTAACAAACGATATGTTGACGCTCGTATGCACACATCAATATTCGTCTGTTATAATGTTCATGATATTATCATTTGTTGTTGTATTTGAGAGAACCGTTCTAGAACGAGATTGGATTTTAACCATCATCGTCAAAGAGCGGATAAAGATATGAAGTCAATCAAGGAAAAGCATCAAGAATAGCGTGTTATTATGTTACAGGAAAAAAATGCAAATTTTCATGACTCTTCTTGGAAAATTTAAAGTTTTTCTTGAATTTCAATAGTTCCTGTAACATAATACATGAAAAGGATACAACATTCATTATAGCAGCTTTTTATTGTATGTGCATTATGAGCGACAATAGAGAAACGAATTAGTGAAAGCAAGATAATGTAATTATTTTCGATAGTACAATGAGGATGAAGAATTTCCTACTTGAAGTATAGTTGGACATTGTTCAAGTATTTTGACAAGTAAACTATCTGTATAGTTTTCAAGATCTTTCAAACGTGTATCGCGCTTTTTTAGTAAATCCGATTGATATGCAATGACATGAAGAAGTTCCTTGAAATCAAAAGAAACATACTATTGAAACATTGGACAAATAAATAATCTTACTTCACGATCGAGATAATCAAGTTCTTGGCGAATCTTAGGATGAACAGGTGTATTTTTTACATTTTGATAACCAAGTACACAAAGACCATTATCAGTCAATTTTTGATTATTACTTGATATTGATGATGAAGGTTTATGTTGTGATGAACCTTGACGTGAATCTTCAAAAAGAAAATGATGCGTAAAATATTTAAAAAGAACTAACGAAATAGAGTTTCTAATTGCTTACTTTTTCCTGATTGCTCTCCGACAATATCAGGTAATACTGCAGTATTGTTTCTATCTGTTCGATTACTCGATACGGACGATTGATTTTGATTAAAAACATTTGAAAATTTACTAACTGGTGATTCAAGCTAAATAAAAAAGTTAAAATAAAATCAAGTTTCCTGAACATACAAAAGCCACAATCATCCTAAACACAATAGAACCGATTATCAAACAAAAGTAACGATAGCATGCAATAAATTTAAAAAAAATATATATGTAGATATATATATATATATATATATGATAATAAAAGAACACTGCAATAACATGCATATCGATTTACGATAAATGGGGACAAAATTAAAAAAAATACGTATATGAATATATATGTATAGAGAGAGAGAGAGAGAGAAAGACAAACTATGTCTTATAGGTTTATTTTTTCATGCGTATACTCTTACAACATGCTTAGTATCAGCATCGATACTTGGTGTTGCTATATCATCAATATCATCAAACGATAAAACTCGACTTTGAATTTTTCTATTCGATTGAAGTGTTGAATACTTCAATTGAATCGGACGATGTTGATAATCAGAGGACGATTGCTGGAAATATAGACAATCGTTCTCAAAAATTAGATTTTCTCGGAAGAAAAACAATTGAAAATCATTCGGCATTGAATTCTTCTTGCGGAATGAAGTAAATTAAACAATGCTGATTTTTACCTCAGAAAATGATTGTTGCATTATATCGGCTTTTGGTTGAATTTTTCGTTTCACCGAAGAACGTATACTGGACATTCGCTAAATGAAATCAGGTTCGTTTTTGTGCCTTTTTCATCCAAAAATTTAGTTGAAACAATGCACACATACACACGCATATATATATACATATAGCAATAAAACAAATAATACAAGCATTCTACGCGTATTTGAGTGCGATATTACATGCAGAAAAATATAACATAATATGATTAAAGCGATTTAACACTAAGAGATTTTTAGAAAAATTCGTAAATGATTTGCAACAAGGAGAAGAAGGAATGACAATAGTATTTATAAACTAACACGTGTATATGTATGTGTATGTATGTGTGCGTGTATTAGAAACAGATAAATACTTACCTTTAAGTTACCCAACAATTCATCAACATCAACATCGTCATCAATAGAATCGTTTGAATCATCTAAATCGTCTGAAGTACTTCCTTTCTGCATAGGTGTCAATACAGTAGAATTAGGTGTTGAATATGTATCGATTTTAGGTGCAGTCATCGAAACTAGTGAAGTATCAACATTATCATCGTATATAGGTGCAGTACGTTTTTGTTCTTTGGGATGTTGATGACTAGATTTCGTTTCTTGATTTTGTTTTAATTGTTGAACGGCAGGTATTGATGGAGCAGGTTTTTTAATTTTCATTTCTTCTGTTTGTTTTTTTTCAGTGTTTTGTTGCTGTTTATATTTATTAAAACAGTTATCGAAATCAATCTCGTCGATTTCTTCATCATGCCGATGATAAGATGGAGCTGTACTATGAATGATTTCATCTGTATCTGCAGCTTCTTTTATAGTTGATAAACCAAATAAGGAATCTGATGTTGCAGTTTCATATTCTTTTGCTTTGTTTACTGGTGTTTCATTCATGGATGCTTTATAATCATTAATAGCATCGAATGCTGCTTCTATGTCATCACCTGTTACAGAAAAACTTCTGCTATGTTCTGTTTGTGATGGTGGTGGTGAATTATTTTGTGTCTTCGTTGTCGCAATTGTTGGTAACACAGTTGATGGGGATGGTTCTTTGGATTTTTTACGAGTCGAATTACTACGTGGCGGAAGATCATCACCAACATAAACTTCACGACTATACTGTTGCTGTTGTTGCTGTGTTTGCGTACGAACAGGAGGCGATGGCGTAGACGGCTCATCTGCACCATACATCGAAGCCGAATCAAGAATGGATGACGTATCATAATCCGATGTTATGGAACGACGGGATGAATGTGGTGTTCCTGTACCTAATGTTGATCCAAGTCCACTGCTTGGAGCACGAGGCATCTGTTAAAAAGATATTTTTCATTTCTGCTCACTACTAGCAGCTAGATTATAAGAGCTCTATTTCTTCTCAAAGAAAAGAACCTGTATTAAAAGCCCACCCACACATACATACATATAGGATATACACTGCCTAAAACTCTCTTTAGTATATTGGAAATATGGAGTAAATATAAACTAGAGAAAAAAAAAATACTAAATGCATGCATTTTCATTCGATAAAAACAAGGAACGGTTTACATATATTCATGCATCGGAAGGGACAAAATCAATGCTGACTTACATCAACCTCTCGTCTATTCAAGGACATTGACTATTGAAAATGTTCTAATTATGAATTAATAAGGTAAATTTATACACGTACCTTTTTTTGTTGAGATTCAGCATTATTCGTATACGACATACTGTTAAGCGACATATGAGAGCCGGCAACAGATGTGGACTAAAATAAAAGTAAAAAGAAAACAGTATTATTTCTTTTGTTTGCAATGTATGAAAAAAGTTCAAAAATCAAGGTAATTTATAAAAAGAAAGAAGCCGTTAGATTTATTGCAAACCTCTTCATCTTCTTCTCGAAGAGAAGACATATCCCAACTCTGTGTATCAAGTTGTTGTGACTACAAAGAATAGTTAGAAAGCTTTAAGAAATAGAGCTGTGTAAAATCGACTAATTAATTAATGTGCATTCAGTACAAAATATGAAGAAAAGAAGAAGAATGAACAAAAAGCTACATTAGTGAATACATGTTTTTTTCGACACCATCTAAAATGATCTCGCTCACCTCTGATGCTGAATCATCGAGAAAATCTCGAACATTACTTGCACTATCTTCAGCGCCACCTAGGCGACGACGCTGTTCAGCTAGCTGAAAAATAATCACTTCATTTTATGAAATACGAACAATTGTTTTAAAATATATGGCATAAGTTTTATATATACATATATATATATAGTATTTTTACCAATTCTTTTAAATGCAAAAAAACGAAAAATACATAGTCAATTACCTGGTTATCGCCACTATAATTATCTTGTTTTCGATGTTTTGATGCAGACTTTAATTTACCACCTGTAATGAAAAAATTCGATATTATTCGTGTAAATATTTTTCCAGATCAAATTTTGATTTCTCTTTTTCTTAAAGAATTAAAAGAAGTGCGACTCGATTTCGAACTATATCTTGACAACATGGCATCACTTTCAATAGAATTAGTTAATTAGTAGATGTATGAAAATTTAGTTGCCTTTTTTGTCATAAGAAAATTTCTTTTATGCGACTTCAATCATCCGTAAGAAACGCCAGATTTAAAATAAGAAAGGTGCCTGTTCCATAGTAATTCTCTTATGCATTGAATAATAAAATCACAATCAACAAAAATATTTTCGTTTTATTATTCTTATCGGTGTTTTTATGGGAAGAAATTTTGTTTTTCTATCGTAGAAATCCATTAACAGAAAAGGTCTTCGTTATTTTTCAATCATGCGTGTCGAAACCATAACTACTACAGTGAATGATAAAATCTAAAAAAGAAGAAATGCTTTGGAAAATCAATAGAATTTAACACTTATCCTATGAGAGTAAATTCAAGGTTAATAAAAAAAAATTGAATCCTCATGAGATTAAATTTTCTTTCTTGCGATGTTATTCTTATATAAACAATATAACGATCCTTTGATCAATTATCTTTGTCTTTCCTATATATGAATTTATTTTTTTCTTACCTAACGATTGCTTAATATCTTTCAATGAAAGGTGTTTCTTTTTTGTTGCTAAATCCAATACACTACCAGTTGTATTATTTTTTGAATAGAATTGTAATGATACATCGATCTCTCCACGATCTTTATCAGCTTTACCGTCCTTATTTGTCAGTTTATACCAGCTACAGAAGAAAAAAAACAACATTAAGTAAAGCATTAGAAAAGAAAAAGTTTACCTTCTATGAACATGATCATAATCTTGCAAATCTCTCAAAGAAACATATGTACGACCAACAAAATCACCTTTAGATAAGGCACTTTTAGTATTATGATAAACAGTTAATTTTATTGTTGCGTCATCAACAATGGCCCTAGAAGAATTTTTTTTTCTCTTTGGTCAAATGTTTGTCCTTGCATTTTCTTACATATCACATTGTTCTTGCCATTCAGGTGAACGAGTTTTTTCACGAACAGCCGTGACGAATTTTTCTTTACCCATGGATATTGTACAAAAAGCATCAACCCCTATTATTGCAAACAAAAAAAAACGAGGTAACATTGAAATCGATTTCTTCATTTTATGATTCAAAAAGATCTTACCACCATGTTTGCCTTTGTCGGGTAAATTTCGAGCTTGATGTACTAATGAAAAATCAAACGAACATATGTTAGATATTTTTCATCTCTACGTATGATTAATTAACTTTACCAGTGCAGCTGCAATAGTTTGGTTGTAATAGCATTTTCGACATGATTATATATTCTTTTCTTTTTCTTAAGTTAGGTTTATATTTTTATCACATGAAGGATACGCACAGTAAATGATCTGAAATAATAATAAAAAAAGAAAAGTAAAAGTAAAAGTAAAACCGGTGGGGTTATTTCGATGACTTTGTCTCAATAACTTCGTATTTTTACTCTTCATAATAATATCATATAGATGCCTGAGTGACGCATCGTTAACGACAAAACATTAAGTAAAGAAATAGAAAAAAAATGAAAAGGAGAATGGAGACATTTTTTTCTCTTTTTCTTTCTTCACTATTAATGTTTATCTTCTTCCCTTCCTACTCCTTCTCAAGTTCGTCCGCCGTCGTTAAACTTAGTCAGAGTTACAAAAAAAAGTGAATACTCAATAGGAAGACTGAATGAATACAAAACCAGGCAAATAATTCAAAACCGAAAGAAAAAGAACTAATCATGCAAATATATTTATTAGTTAGTTATATCGGGTCTGTCCTTTATCCCCTTCGAGTAAAATCAACTATTAGAAGAAAAATACAAGAAAAAACTTTTCATAAAAAAAGTCATGCATACTTACCTTTCAAGTGTCATGCACGCTTTTTTTCTCTTCAAAAAAACAACATTGAATGAGAAAATAAATGCAAATACTCTACGAAAAGAGTATTCATGTGTGAAATTAAATACTTCAGTAATCGATCTTTGCTTGTAAAAGAACAGAAAAAGAAAACGAAAATCGTCAAACAAAACAACAACCGTTTAATCCTTCTTTCTAACTTGAATTGCAGTAACAAACTAAATGAGCAGCACACATAAAAATCAATAATGTGCGACGTCCTCCATCACAAGGGTTGTAAAGAGGACAAAGCATTAACATTACATACATAAAATTGTACATTACCGATAGGCAATAATGGACCAGAGGCAGAATAGAGGAGAAGAAAAAAAGAGAAACATCTCCTCGTTTGTCAACTTATGTGCACGTCTGTTCTTAAGCTATTTCTCTACTCTACGCCAATCAAAATACGACTAACAAACGAACGCCGACATTAGACAAATAACGACAAGCTGACCTTTGAATTGAGATCAACCCAGCTTTTGCCTTTACTTAAATTCAAACGAATATAGTTAACCATCAACGTCTATTCTGTGAAGAATCTTCTTCTAAAACATCAAAGAAGTAACTCGTATCGCACTATACTACCTAGGTAATATATTTCTCGTCATCACTACTGATAAAACAATGAGTCACTCTGAATCACCTGACTCCATTAACTGAACATGAAAAAAAATTCATCGCCGTCTACACCATGCGTGAGTCATGTTACCGTCAGCTTTGATAAGCTCAGCTTTCAAACGTGTTTGTCTCC